>JACDJE010000137.1:2759712-2826874 GCA_016647715.1 Pavo muticus
AAAAAAAAAAAAAAAAAAAAAAAAAGCCATACATTATTGTGTGATTGTAAAAAAAAAGCCTACATCTACAGCTCATCCCACCAAATCTTCTCCTCAGGAAACAAAATGAACATACTGACTCTGAAATTCACAACTATGTCCCAGCAGATTTAGTATTGCTGGAACACTAGTAGCAAGAAATCCCAATGGCTAGGGCAGAGAGGGCATGTAAGTCCAATAAGATCCCTTGAGATCTGAAGATACCTCTGATTCTTGCTTCAAAATCTCACTGCCTTATCCTGTCACAGACCTCAACCACATAAGGAACTTGCTTCACAGTACGCACAAAGGGTAGGAGCTTTGCATAAGGAAGATGTTCCATTAGATGACATCACAGTTCAGGAAATGTTTTCAAAGGAAGAGTGACTGAGACAGTTAGAGCAATAATGCTGGGCAGGTAAGTCAGATATCTGACAAAACTGTGATTGCCTCCAGCTAATAAAGTCTCTTTTAAAGACATACAACAAGTCCTTTGTGGAGATACAAATATAATCTGTACATTAATTAAGCTAATACTGCTCTTTTTTTATTATTATTATTTTTTCCAAACATGCTCTAGTAGACTTTTGAAATTAAACCAGCAGCTGTCTCTTCAATCAGCCTATACACAATTTATATGGGAAACAGAATTAAAGACTACCGAAGACAAGTAGGGTTTGAAAACAGTTCTCTGAAAAGATTTTAAAATATTCTACTTGCAAGCTGCTATTGCACCTGTCCTGAGCTCTCTCTTTTATTTATTGTTCTGTTCATTCTCACAGTTTCAGTATACCAAAGGAAACAAGAGAAATCAAGCTCCCTATCTATTGTGACTGTGAAAATATTATAGGTAATGGTTAACCACGATTCTAAAATTAACTGTTGCCATTCTGGTTACTAAATGTCAGATAAGTTATTTATTTCAATAGGCACCAAACAAAACAAAATTAATTGCAACAGCATATTCCAGGAACCTGCCAAAAGTGTCTAAATCCTTAAGTAAAACCAACAGGCCTCCCTTCCAGCAAGTCAGCAACAAAAAGAAAGTGAAGCCATTGAAGTTAGGAGCTTGAAACACACAGCACTGACAGTTGTTCTCTATGACCTTGGACAACTGCATTAAACACTGCGTGAAGAGAAAAAGATGAGGCTTGTGTAATTAGCAGAAAAATGAAGTTGTGTGTTATAGTGAACAGATAGTAACCTGTTTGTTTTGGGTTGGTTTTTTTTTTTTTTTTTTTTTTTTTGCCAAGTCCTTTGTTGACAAGCTAATACCTTAAGAGAGAACTGAGTAATAATAACATCAGCCTGCAAGACAGATACGGAGTTGTGTAGGGCAGAGTGTCAAAGGCTGCAGTGAAGAGAGGCATTGGGAAAGAGACTGTACTAATGAGACATGGCCAGATCCAAGGAATTATTGTAATACGATGCTTTAATGGTGATAACTGAGACCACTTTGAAAAAGAAAACATTGTATACTGCAGGTCTTGGTAGCTCTCCTGCAAAGAAAATTAACGTTGCCTGAGCCTGGCTCTGTTTTTGAATTTAGGCTCAGTCATTTTCAAACTAACACAGTATGTGAAGAAAGTTTTAAAATGGACTATCGGTTTTGCAATTTAATAGTTCATTCAGAAAATCAGACTTTCTTATTGTGAAGGAAGAAAAACATCATATTTTTGTTAAGAGGTTATAAGTGTTATACATTTTAAGCCTGTGACTCAGAACAGTACATAATCTTTATTCTGATAAAATGGTATCATATCATTTATTTACAGTTTATTTGAAAAACAGTAATCAAATGTTGTTGAGACATGTTGTAAAAAAAAAAACCAAAACCTGTTCAAACAATATCAGGGTGAAATGTTATAAATGTTTTTTCACTGGTAACTATGAATTTACCACTTCTACTCTACCTTTTCATGTGGGGTAAATGCGCACGTACATGGCCAATGCAGAAGGATCAATGCATTTTCCCTGCATCCCTCTCTCCCCAACATTCATAAATACATTTTTCTTTGAGTTATATATTTTACTACGTGAAGAATGAAGGAGGATTTTTTTCATCACTAGTGCTGAATAATACAAATGATCTCTTTAAATATCATAGTTATAAATATGTGAATGTCTTCTGTAGTAGCTGGAGACACTACAAATGAGATGTTGCATGTGTTTAACCTTACTTATTTTTTTTAACTTGTTTTTGAGACTTTTGAGTTCAGTTGGTGCAAATTTAAGATACGTTCTGATCATTTCATTGTACTTGAATACTGGGTCAAGTCCTATTTCTTAATCACACAAAAGTAAAACCGGGTCTTTTTTCTCTATCTGTATGTAACCTGTTAATTGTCTAGGGAACAGTAGGAGAAAAGAAATGTCTGCCTTTAATGCATGTTTCAGAATTTTGTTTAGTTAGAGGGAAAAAAGGAATCACAGAATCACAGGGGTTGGAAGGGACCTCAAGAAATCATCGAGTCCAATCCCCCTGCTACAGCAGGTTCCCTACAATAGATCATGCAGGCATTCGGATGAGACTTGTATATAACTGCAGAAGAGACTCCACAACCTCTCTGGACAGCCTGTTCCAGACTGGTGACCTTTACCATGAAGAAGTTCTTCCACATGCTAGTACAGAACTTTCTATGTTTAAATTTTAGGCCATTACGCGTTCTATTGGTATGCATCCGCAAGAAGAGCCTGACCTCATCCATTTGTCTCCCACCTCCCTTTAGATATTTATCAACATTAGTCAGAACCCTTCTCAGTCCTCTTTTCCTCAGGCTCCCAGGTTACTCAGCCTTTCCTCATACAGGAGATGCTCCAGGCCCTTTATCATCTTTATGGCCATCTGCTGGACTCCTTCTAGGAGATCCCTGACTTTTTTGAACTGGAGAGCCCAGAACTGGATGCAGTAGTCTAAACATGGCCTGACCAGGGCAGAGTAGATGGAGAGAATCACTTCTCTTGACCTGCTGGCCGTGCTGTTTTTAATGCACCCAAGAATACCACTGGCTTTCTTGGCCACAAGAACACACTGCTAGTTCATGGCCAACCTGTTGCCCACCAGGACTCCAGGTCCTTCTCTGCAGAGCTGCTCTCCAGCCAGTAATGCCCTAACCTGTACTGGTGCATGCAGTTATTCCTCCCCAGGTGCAAGGCTCTACACTTGCTCTTGTCAAACCTTATCAGGTTCCTCCCTGCCCAACTCTCTAGTCTGGCCAGGTCTGCTGAATGGCAGCACAGCCTTCTGGTGTGTCAGCCATTCCTTCCAGCTTTGTATCATCAACAAACTTGCTGAGAGTGGACTCTATCCCTTCATCCGGGTCATTGATGAAGATGTTGAACAGGACTGGACCCAGCATCAACCCCTGAGGAACACCACTAGAAAGAAAAAAGAAAAAAAANCCTCTCCTCTCCTCTCCTCTCCTCTCCTCTCCTCTCCATTTCCTTTCCCCTTTCCAATGCTCTGCTGTGTTTAACACATACAAGAAAAGTTCTATCTAAGAAATCTGTTTACCAGCATTTTTATTCTCCTCAAGAAAATATATCTTTATGTTATTTGCCATGCTTTAAATAACTGAATCTGAAGAAATGACAGATTGCATAACTTGGTATTATGGGAGGAAAAACCTTGGAAAATGTATTGAATATAATGATGCAACCTCTGTTTGTAGATTTATTAGTACATGCTATTTTGTAAATAAATAAACATCACCAAAAGTCTGATGAAACTGTCTACAAAGAAACAATTCACTATTTCCACAAAGAAAAACATAGATGGCTACATGATATTTTTGGACAATGTAATCCTTAAAACTAGTGTTTAAAACAGTTTTGGTTTTTTTTTACTCTACTCTCCCTCAGCCACCAAGATCACATTTTCTCAGTCTAATCATGTCCCCAGTAAAATTACAAATTCACTCAACTCTAAACTGCAGGCTTGCATGTTTACCTTGAACACAGGAAGGATGTATAGGTCAGTCTTCCCCGTTGCATGATATGCCCTTTGAGCAGCCTTATTTCCACTTGAGCAGCCCTGTTCAATTACATTGCTCAAAACAGACTCAATTTGTCATGCAAGATTTCACTTTTCCTGAAAGTACAGAGGACTTTCTCTCAATTTTGATAAATTTCTTTGCCCTTTTGCAAATAACCCCTGAGGCTTCTATGTGCACAGTTCCTTTTTGCCTGCTGTTATCTTGTGGGGTAGAGAAGCATGTTCAAGCACTGGGGACAGTGCTTTAACATTTTCACACAAGTCAAGCTGACTTCCAAGTGAACTGTGCTCTACCATTACTGTAAATGATCGGCTAGAAGACATAGATATCCTTTTAGTCTTCCAGACTTCCATTCTTGAAGGAGATTGAAAATCTCTAATTGGATTCTTATTTTTTAATGCTCTTGTAATACACATACACAAAATAATCTTCAATGAATAATACATGCTTTCCTCCTTTATTTCTCTCTCATAGTCCCTTTCAAAAACAAGTGCGCTAAATCATGAACTCTTTTATCCAGCCACACCAACATTTTTTTAACATTATACAGGGACTCATGATTGATACTTGAAACTTTTATTTTTATTAATAAAATGTATCTCACATTTAGATGCTACAGCACTTGAGAGCACTTTAAAAACCTGAAGAGATATACAGACGTTAAAGTGATTTAATTGTTGTTGAACTGCCATCTGTGGTTAAGTCAACTTGTTTCTTATCCTACTGGAGTCAATGTAATAGCTTTATGTGGTGTTAAGTTCAAAAGAGGAAAAACTAAGTAAGCTGTTATTAACATAGAGGAGTTTCACAAAAAAATGTAGCACATTGAATGAAAATTTAATATAGTTGAATTTGCTTTCATGCTTCTCACAGTTAGGTACATAGTCCACGCTTTTTTGCTTCACAGTAGATATTTGCACTTGCTCATCTAGGCTACCCCTTTAGGAGATACTTCTAGGACATTTCAACTGGTTTAGTGGCATTTTTACAATGGTTTCTTGTTTTCTGTTTCATAAACCAGATCCTTAGTCTCTGTTGAAGGAGAATGTGCTTTATGTCTATGCAATTTTTTCTTATCCCATTTTCTTTCTTTTCTGATTTACCCATAACTCATAGGGCACAACACATTAAATACAAGAAATCAATGCAGATTCCACATATTTCAAAACCATTCACCTTAGATGCAATTTTTATTAGAATTATCAAAATATGCACTTAAAAATGCATACACTAACCTTTGTTTTGGACTGAACCTCTTATTATGAAACTAGAAGAATCCTCTACAGACACATTAGATGTTTTCTTTATTAAAAAAAAAAACAAACTGTAATAATAATTGCTTTTCTGATTGGCTAACTCTTTCCAAGAGTTCAGATTTCTGATCCCCAGAAAGACAAGGATGAGACAGTCATCACAACTTACATGTGATTTCTGCCATGAGATCAGTAGTTATAAGACTACACAGCTACCTCCTTTCTCTGCCATATGCCATCCATTCAGAGGTCTGCTCCTTGTTGCTTGGCACACTGATGATGAAAGCAAATTCTGCAAACTCTCCTTCTTAGCAATCTGTCAAAATGGACATTAAAATATAATTGAAAAGAAAGCACACAGATTTTTAAAATGTATTAAGTCATTTTTCTTCAGTTCTTAACTGGTCAGGTTGCAAGACAACTTTCTTTCTGTTATTATCAAGACACAACTGCTGCTTTAACAGAAGAAATATCTCCTAGTATGTCTCCTACATACTAAGCTCATGGGATTTCCTGTTGTTTGCCTTTGATGTAACAGCAAAGTCAACAAATCATTTCCATATGAAAAAAAAAAAAGACATTCACAGTTCTGCTTGGCTAGATAAAAGTTGTTGAAAATAGTAAAGAAAAAATAAAGGAAAAATGTTAATAAATGGTTGCTATTAAAGCATATATGTAAAACATGATATTACAAAATAATTTGGTCTTGTAGCAAAACGTGTCATTCCATTACTTTAGTCAAGTGTCACCTGGAGATGGATTGTTGCAGGAAAAAGGCTGTAAGTCATTATATAGTATACTCTTTAACAAAAAGTACAAAAACAAAGCAAAACCAATCAGCCAACCTAGGAAAAAAGATCATAAAAAAACCCAAGCCATCAAGAGAGCTGCAGTGATTTACATTTACTGAGAATTCAGCCTAGAAATGGGACAATATAATAGCTCCGACAGTCATGACAATATAAACATTTAGTTTGAGCCTTCTCTCACAAGGATTTATGAACACTTTCAGCTGACTTCTTTTCATTTCTCATTATCATTAATAATCTAAATGGTCTGCAGCATTATGTCATCAGGATGCAGTAATCAGAAGAGTTTTCCAGAGTGTATTGAGATACTTTGCAAAATAAAGGAGGATGTCACAATTCACAACAAATGTGTAGATTTAAATTATCCCCTCTCTGTGAAACACAATATATTAGTTTTTTCTGGCTTCCCAGAAAAACAAATTTTGATGTGGGCATGTGAAAGATTTCCGTCCTAGTTACTGAGCTGCAAATCAGGGTATTATATAACATGTCATTTTGTTCTTCCCTCTTGAGATAAAACTTTGAATAAGTGTTGTTGCATTAAACACAGCATATCCTTAGCTGAACTCATTTGTTTTGCTTGAAGAACTAGAACAGATCACAAGAAGAAAAAAGCCTTCATGGAATATACTGCATATTAAAAGAGAATTTAAAGTACATAAAATCATTACAACATAATTCTACAGTAACTCATGAATTTTCTTCCTTTCTTAGGAATTATGCATTTCATCTAAATAACATTTTGATAACTGTCATACCTATTTTTATATTCGCTTAGTAGTAATAGCAACTATTCTGTTGCCGTGTCTAGAATTTTTCATGATAAAATTAACGTTAGTGTGCATATAACTGAAGTTATGAGACTATACAAAAAATACCCATGTAGTGGATTCTTTGAAACTGAATCACAGAATGACTGAGCTTGGAAAGGACCTCTGGAGGCCATCTGGTCCAACCCCCATGCTCAAGCAGGACTGAACAAAGGAGGCTGCTCAGGTGCATGTCCAGGTGGCTTTTGAATATCTCCGAGGAAGGAGACTCCACATCTCCAGGCAACCCATTCCACTGCTCAGTCACCTTCAGATTAATGAAGTACTTCCTCATATTCGGACAGAACCTCCTGTGTTTCAGTTTGTTGCTCCTTGCCTCTTGTATTGCCACTGGGCTTGACTGAAAAGAGCTTGGCTCTATCATATTTGAGCTGTCCCATTCATTGATAAGACCCCAGGAGACTTCTCCAGTGCTGTACAGTTCCAACTATCTCAGCCTTTCTTCATAGCAGAGATTCTCTAGTTCCTCAGTACTCTTTGTCCTTCATTGTACCCTCTACAACTTCTTCATCTCTCTCTTGTTCTGGGGGTCCAGAACTGGACACAGTCCTCCAGGAGTGATCTCGCCACATAAAGATTACAAGATTCATATTAACCAAAATTTAGGCTTGTGTTGCTAGATTTGTCAATTCTACAGAATCCAGACTCATTCTGGAAATTTGTTCACTCCATAACAGAGGAGTGGAATGTATTCTTTCCCTACACAAGCTCAAAAAGATTCTCATAATCACAAAAGTTGGAAATACTATTGCTCTTATGTTTTCAAAGGCTTTTTTTTTTTTTTTTTTTTTTTTTATAATACTTATCTAATTTCTTAAGCTTTGAAAATTATTTTGTTTGCCTTTTCATTTTTTCTTTGTTATAGTGCATAACTGTTTAATCTGGCCTGTAACTATACCCTGCTAAAAAGCGAATTTATTATTAGAGAAGTTCAATCAAATATTTTTTGGTAGTAAGTATCAGAACAGCATGGAGAAGATAAAGTGAAACTCTTCCTACTGATGTACAGTGATATGATGGAAGGTAAAAGAGAGTAGTGTGAAAGCAATTAAATGTAACAATAATTTAAATAATTTAAATAATATAATGTGTACTTATAAACATTTTAACTTTGAAGGTATTGGAACCTGAATAGCTGTGGAATATCTATCCTAAAAGATTTTCAAAACTAGACTGCTCAGGTCTCAGAGTAACCTGGTCTTGTTAGACCTACTTTGAAGAAAAGGTTGGGAGAAATAGCCTTCAAAGTTCTTTTCCAAACAGTTATTCAATGATTTAAAGATTAATCACAAGATGAATTTGCCAGAGGATATTTTACAGTGCACTTGAAATATTACAAATTTATTTTACTACCTGTTGTTTCAAATGCAAATGAACTTAAGACAACCAAACATATTATCAGATAGGAAACAAAGATAAATGCGTTCTGACAAATAAAGTTCTGCATTTTCTCATACGCATGCACAGAATTACTTTCTTGAGGTCTTTAACAATTGAAAGAAATTATATACATCTGAAGAGACTACTATAAAGAACTTCAGCTACTTGCTGGGTATTTCTGTAAACCCTGCTTAGTTCGTAGCTGATTTTTCCTGTTTTTNAAAAGAAAAAAAACCCAGTTTACTCAGGAAAAATGAAGTTGGTCTTTGAACTACATGTTATTCACTATTTACATTCAGCTTCCAAGAAGAAATGACATATGTACTGTGCTTATGTGGCAAAATTTTCATAGCAGAAGGAGACCAGCTGATAATCAAAGCTGAGCCACTGATTGTGCATATTTAAGAAAGGAAAAATCTGTTGTGCAACAGGAGGCAAGAGAGAGTAGTAAGATCCTGGGAGATAAACAGTCTTGCAGCCACCAAGGTCAGCACAGAAAAAGGGCAGGAGGTGATCCATGCACAGAGCCAAAGTTGCCCAGGAGATGCCCATGGGGGAGCAGGCTTTCCCCCTGCATACAAATAGATGCATTACTTCAACTTTTCTCCATTAAACTTGACCCATTTTCATGATAATACATTGCAATGAGTTTATGTAACAGGATTTGGTTATCAGAGATGCTGTGAGGATGACCTCTGTGAGCAGATCCCAGCAGCTGCCCTGTGTCAGAGCATAGCTAACTCCACCACTGGGGTCCATTCCCTGCACAGCTCATGAGGAGGAGGCAGAAGAAGGTGAAACTGGGATGGGGAGCTTTCTTCAGGCAACATGGGACAGCAGAATGGACAGACAGAACATCCACATGAGCGTGTTTGTGTGAAGATCTAGCAGTATCAACAGCTTTCCATAGCAGTTATAATTTTTTTGTTTTGAGAAGTCACCTGCTCATGTGAATTGGACATACGCTCAAGATGAATGGCCAATCATATCCAGATTAAATTAATGGCCACTTTACATTACCATTAGAGCAATGAGATTGGTTTACCATAGACTCAAATGAGAAACAGCTTCAAATTAAAAATGTAATAGATTCATTCTTCATTTTATAGGGCTTGCCCTATCAACTTATCTCTGAAGTCAAATTGCAGTGTACTCTCTCTTAAAGATAAAAAAGAAAATCATTACTGATTAATTATGTCAACTTTTGTAGGAACTAAACAATTAGATCTTACACACAGGGCAAAAAAAAGACAATGGTACCAGCCAAATTTCTGCAACTACTAATGTCTGGAAGACAGGAATCCTGGCAAGTCTCATCTGGACCTGCCAAATATGAACTATTTAATGGAACAGAAAAGTAGAATGCTTTTTACTGTTATAGCATATAAACTAACAAAAGCTACATACAACAAATAGTATACAGATGAGATGAAGGAAATCAATCAAAATCCTTTGGAAACTTATAGTGTACGTTTCTAAATAAGAATTATACACTGCATAACAAATATGGCAATATATGCTGGACTTTCCTCTGCTACCAGTTAGAGTATAGGAAGAATGAAAAGGCGGCCTGGATAATAAGATCACTACACTGCATTTGCATTCTTTTTTATATTAGCCACTGTCATTTGCACTTGTGTTATAATGGTCCCAAGATGCACCATGAGAAGTCTAGATTGGATATTAGGGAGAATTTCTTCATAGAGAAGATTGAAGTGAGTTGCCAAGGGAATTGGAACAGTATCCATCCCTGGACATATTTGAAAGATGTGTGGACATAACACTAACAGGCATCGCTTAGTGATGGAACATGATAGATCAGGCTGGCACTTGGGTTTGGTGATCCTACAGGTCTTTTCCAACCCAGAGAATTCTATGATTCTAAGTCAAATTACTATCTTACCTATACTCTGATATTTGCTTATGCATATTTTCCTTGATATAGCAAGGGAGTTACTGGTAATTTTTTTTTCTCAGAAACGTATTTTCTTTTCTTTCAAAACACCCAGGCAAAACTTTTGTCCAATTTTTGTTCCATGAAGCTTTAAGAAAATTAATGCTGATAATTGATATATGAGTGATAATTCATCATCACAACAAAATCTACACAGATCTTAAACATTACTGTGTGTGAAATTCTTCTAAAATGAAAGTTTGGGATTCCATGTTCCTTCTCACAGATCTAGGTTCATTATTTTGAGGACAAGAGGTGAAAATAAGTTATGCAAGACTGTTTTGTGACTCACATTATAGGACCAGGTGGAACATGAACTTCTGAAATTGTTTAGAGCACGCACATACATGTTCTTATCCGTCAGTTCTAAATAGACTAGCTAAACCACAGCCATGATAGAGATACCTTACAGCATGCCTTTCTCTGTAATTCAGTTAACAACTAAAGTAGTAAAGTCAGGTGTAAGGTTAACAGGTCATAAAGTTAACAGGCTGTAAGGTTAACCGGTATATAGAGAAGTTAGGCTAGTAAGAATAGTTAAATAGAGAGAAAAGGTGCTCACTGGNTTGATCTTAGTTCTCAGAACAAGATTAAATTGGCACTCAAAATTATGAAATTTACTTCATAAAAAAAGATAATATCTTTACATTAAGATATTTTAAATGCATAACAACTATGAAGACCTAGAAAGTTTTGTTGTCCTTTCTATTTAAAAGTATGCACTTCTATTAAAATTATGATATTATATCTTGTTTTAGTACTCTATGAAGAATTAACTAATAAAAGTAAAATCTTTTATATGAGGAATGAGTTCCTTACACATGAGTTCTTTATATGAGGAACTAGTTGGTCAACTAAACAGAATTTGTATTTTCAGTTGCACATTGGGTTTTTGTATAGAGAGATTTAAAATTATTTAGCATCTCGAATTGAAGAGAGTTCCAGAATTTGAAAGGCTCTAGCTGCAGATGCATTTATATTTTGAAAGCTGGAAAGGGTAACTTAAAAGGTTGGAAATTGGAATGACGACACTGCATTGTGCTTTGATTTGGCTTCGGGGAATTGAAAACCCAATCTTTCCTAAAATGCTTAGACAGGGATTGTTGAGTCTTTACTGGCAGCAGGGGAAGACCTTCTATTATCTGCTCTAAACTGGAGTGTTTATTTTGCCTACACAAGGCTAATAAATTCCAAAGGGAATAATTACAAATAACCTGAAATTCAGTAATGGCAGATGTTTACTTCCAACTCTTTTACAATCGTAATTGCCCAAGTTTAAAGCATATTCTCTACGTGAACATTTTTAATTAATAAAAAATTCTATACGTGCACACACAGAATCTGTTTCCTAAATTCAGCAAAATGGTATCTTAAATGAATAGTAAATATTGAATAAGATATTGTTTTGATTCTCCTGTCATAGAATGGTGGCTTACAGTGATTCAGTACTCAGAAATATTTGATGGCTTCTCTGGATTGAGCAGATGGTTTAAGCTTCATGTGAACAGCTATTTTCCACTTATCCTGTCAGGCAACTAAAACCCAAGTTAAAACACAAATGCTCAATTATTCATTATATTTTAGTCATGGAAACAGAACTTACTTCCAGTTTTTTTTCCATCATCTGCAGGTGCTGTCATGACAATGACTTTTTTTATTGGTACTGAGGATAGAGCAGGTCTTAGCTTTCCAAAGCTGTTTTTTTAAGAAATACAGTATTATTGCAAAAAATAAATATACCTGTAAGAAAATTTTAAGTTTCTGCCTGTTGCATGAATTCTAAAAGTAAAACAATGTCAGAAAAGCTGAATTTAGTGCAAAATTTCTCCATACTTCTCAAAAAGAGATATTGTTAACCTCAACTACATTTATTTATTTATTGTTTGTTTGTTTGTTCGTTTTTGTGGGAAATAACCAAAAAACAATAGTATTGGCTTATGTCTGCTAAAAAAGGAACCAGTATGCACTTTTGGGCTATATTTTTTCCAGGAAATGCTGAAATATCTCCTCAATCAATAAAAGAATTTAATAATCTGAACTGAAGCAGAACAAGCCCCTTCCCAACTTCCATAGCCTAAAGACTATAGTATTCTAAGTATTTCTAAGGTCTCCCCATGTTTGATTTTTCTTGAGAAGTGAAGAAAAGATGAAATTAGATTGAAAAGGCCTAGCTTTATTATTAAATGGAAGTAGGGCTGGCAATGTTGTCACTATTTGGCTGCTCACCTTTTGGCTATCTAATATCATGGCTAGCAAGCCTGTCTGAAGTGTGATACATAGAAGCAAAAATTACTTTCTGTATGTGTCTTAACAGGCAGGGTAGAAGAAAATCAATTTAGGCAGTTCATGACAGCTTCAAGGCTGTGCAAAAAAAAGAGATACGACTACATTACACTCTTGTGATTAAAAAAAAAAAAAAAAAAAGCATTCACAACAGAACTATATTTAGATATGGAACAGATGTTCCAGTATATAACAACTGCTCTGCTCAGTTGTCTTTGTTAGTGCCTCAGTAGCACCTTTTTTATTCCATGTCTAGTTAATGCAAAGAGCAAAGTTTTCAAAACAATTCCACCTTCTCTCATCTATTTTCACATAATTTCGGCTCTTTGATTTTAATTTATACGCAATGAAAACAAATTAATTTCCAACAAATATAGGAGGAAGAGATTTAAGCAAAAAATGTCTGTCTGTTATAATAGAAAACAAATATCTTCCATACTGAAGTTCCGCTGTACTCTAAATGGTTTCTGTTGTGATGGATTACCATTGATTGATTGATTACCATTGATTGATTACCATGGATTTGCCAGTTGCCTCTGCCTCCTAACAGATCTTCACCCCTTGTCCTTCTTGTTCTGACTTCTTTATCCTAACTCAGCCATTAATTCTTTTAAGCTAATTTAGTTTCCAGTGTTCCAGTTTTTGTATAGGCCTTTTCTTCCATCATGCCTATGAATATATTCTTACATTCACAGCCTGTCTGCCTGGCTTTCATAATTTGAGTTCTTTCCAGGGATCCTTCACAAAAGTCCTAGTGCGACATTTATTTCCTACTAATCCCAATTCTCTGCTTGTTTAAATTAATAGCTTTCAGTTTCATTCATTTCTAGTCCCCTTATAACACTGCCTTTCATAACTGTAATCTGTTGCATGATATCCTGAACATGATGGCAAATCATGTTCAAATTTGAACATGAGGCAAATCTGCAGAAACTAGACTTTCAGAACAGGAGGAATGTCTATATAGTGACTTATGTAAGAAAAAAAGTACATTTTAAAATTGAATATTTACATCAGTACATACACATATTTACTGTGTTTTAAATTGAATGTCTATCATTTACCCAGCTGTAGTTGTATGTACTTAACATTGCAAATCTTTATATGGTTGTATAGTCTTTATATTCTCTAATGAACTACCCATGGAAAGTAAGAGTAATATCACATTTTTGAGAATACGCAGCAAACTGTGTACTTTAGATAATACATGGTATTCTCATATTTCCTATTATGTGTGGTGTTGTGCTTGTTTTTCTTCCTGGTAATGTTAAGACTGTAGAAAATATTGGATAGTGCTTGTTGGCTTGTGTGCAAAATCATTGCAAAGTTGAAGTAATTTTGAACATACAAATCTTCAGATTTCATTTTTTACATACTTTAGGAAAATGATAAAATCAAAATAAATGTTTGTGAACACTGAGTTTACAGCAGTACTCACACTGATAGAGCTGCATTTGCTGTGTTTTCATGTTATTTTTAAAGAGGCAAATTAATATTAACAGAAAATTTAAAAAGGAAGATATACTATTGAATTCAGAATTGCCAAATGACAACAAGCAATATTTTTTGGTGCAGATGGATGTTGCTTTCCCCTCTTGTTGCTCTTTTGATGACTTCCTTTTTAAAATTTAATTAGTCAGACTGATTTTTTACAATATTCAGTATGTTCATTAGACATTCATGATGAATTATAAAAAAAAAAAAAGGAACTATAACAGCACATAAAATGTAATAAAAACAAGTACTAACCTTTTTGTCTAGTTCATCCTTTCAGTGTATATTTTTAAGATAATACAGATATAAAATTGAAAGCTTTTTCTCANTAATTTTGAAATTTTTGATTATCCTTCAGCTGTCTCCACAGCTGAAGGAGAACATGGTTGGGCTGGCAATCAATTTTCGCAAATTGAACCCCAGCCCAGATAAGATCATTAAACATTTGTTTTCGGGAAACCCTTATGGGTCCTGATTGAGGAGCTCGCATAGCCGGCCTCTTTGTTTTAATTACTGGCAGGACCTCAGCTTCCGTAATGTTATGCCTGGCCCACAGGCACTCTGTCTCCCCCAGATCAGCCACTAATTGAGCAGCCTGCTGGACCACAGCCTCTGAGGCCACCAGGGGATTTAAGATAGACACTAAAGTCCCGTATAGATGGGAAGGGGCTTGTTGCAAGATTAAATCTCTCATGCCAGCTGAAAATCTTACCATGTCTGGGCTCTCAAAAGAATCCTCATATATTGCTTCTCTTATGCCCAGTTCTCGAATGTAATTTTGAAGGTCTTCCATAGAGGACCACAATCCTGTATTTAATGGTGCATCCAATTTATTTGGCCAAACCATACGGCATGCTGCCATTAGCCAATCAATTATAGAATGATTTTCATTAGTAAATTGAATGCCTGCATATAGTCTTTGTCTAAGGGCAGGGTGTGTCATCATAGTGGCTAGTTTAGATATTTCTGGTCCATTGACCATGACACCTTCTGCCCCTGAATCCCATAATCTTAACAACCAGGTTGGTACACTTTCCTTTGCTCTCTGCAGGAATCGTTTTACCATGTCCATTAGTTCTGTTGGTGTGTATGGCCTGGCTGTCACATATAGGTGTGTTTGGGCAGGGGACCATTGATCAGGGGGCATCCCTGCTGGTCTATCCTGTATTTTTTTTGTTTTTTGAGTTATAATAGGACGGAGTTCCAGGGAATCTGTCGCAAGTGGAGCTTCTAAATCTGATTTAGGAGTTCTATTTTCCTGCTCCACCAAGTTTGTTGTTTCCAACATGTGGTTGAACAGACAAATAATACCAGATAGGCAATATATGTGCAATACTGGTAGTGGCATGGGTATTGGAATATAATAGTAATATGAGTAAGTTGAAAAAATGGTTTAAGTACATTTGTTTAGCAGGTATACAAAGCAGGAATTATGGAAATAGCCACAGATATACCATCTGGTATCCCTAATACAATGCTTTTAAGTCTTGTGCATAGGAAGGTTGCCTTCCCCACATAAGATTTTTATTCTTGAGCCCCACAGACAAGGCTAGACTCAGTATTCCTGAAATTTCAATTTAGCACAGTAAAGAGGTCGAATCATATTACAAAGTTTTAGAATTTTAGAAGAGCCAGCTCAATGTGTACATATTAAATTTCCTTTCCTTTACTTTAAAATAGTGGATTTTGTTGGAGAAAGGAAAAGGGAAAGGGAAAGGGAAAGAAAAAAAAAGAAAAGGAAAAGGGAAAGAAAAAAAGAAAAAGAAAAAAGGAAAAAGAAAAAGAAAAAGAAAGGAAAAGGAAAAGGAAAAGAAAAAAAAGAAAAAGAAAAAGAAGAAAAAATGAATGAAAGGATGGCACCTACCTATCCATCCTTATAAAGAATGGCAAAGAAAAATTCCTGTCTCACACAAATTCTACTGTAATAATAAAAGTTGTACTGAGAATGGTTGTCTGTTTAAATGTCCATTACCAAGAACTTTGGAAAGGTATCTACTATGTAAAACAAGAAAGAATCTTAGATTGAAATTTAAAGACTAGGAACCATTTTCAACAGCCCACATAATTTGATTTATTTTTCCTCTTCTGAGCAAACTGACATTCCACACATTTCAAAAAGAATTATCTAAGCTGTGTGGGACATAGCAGATGTCAGATGCTGCTGGGAAAAACCTAGAGCAACTTGCAACCAACTGATGAAAAAAGAAGGTTTACCTATTTTTATCTTCTATTCATCGTCATTACCACAACTGTTGTCTGACAGCACAGCTATCTCCTCAAAAGTACAGCAAGAGAGATTATTCTGATATTTTTTACAGATGCCATTTTTATGAAGCCATATCTGAAGTAGTGCACACTGCCTTAGTATTAACTCCAAAGAGTAATCTCCTAAATGCGCATGCTAATTGTACCTTCTGTAGTTGTTTTCAACACATAATCTCAGGTGAGAAAACTGTCAAAAATAAATTAGATCTAAATAAATGCACATAAGAAGATGATAGTTAAATTGTAATGAAAAATGAAAAAAATATACCATGTAAAAATTATATCATAGATTACAGTTCTGGAGATATCATGAGTAGTAGCTAGTAATGCACTGAACAGAACATAGTTTTGTTCTTAGAATTCCCAAATTTAATATTTAAATGCAAATTCTAGCTGACTCTGCAGTTTCTTCTTTACAGTGTGTCCTTATTTTTTAATATCCTTTTCAATATTAGTAAGGGTGTCTGTTTAATGTAAGGCCCGAAGTCACTCTTCTGAGGTTTATGTTTCAATATGTAAGTCACTCTGAAACGTTTCCTATTTATTTCCATGGAAATTACAACAGATACATGAAGCACAATAACACTATTTGATAGAGCACATTCTCAGCTCCAAAACCTTATTTTTCAACACAGTCACCACTTTAGCTATGCATTTTTACCAGTGATGAACAAGAACATGCATGCCACGCTTGTACAAATCTATAACAGCAGAAATGGTGCACTGTCATTTTTGCTACTGCTGAAACACACCATCCACCACCTCACTCTGCCTACATCTGCTGTTTGGTCTCCGTAAACATTCCTCAATGAATGGTGGAAAGGTTCAACTGCCACACCACCAACACTCCTCTGACATCATGGGCCAACATGATAAAATAGGAAGCATTACTTTCAGAGCAGCCCTCATACTACCAATACCAGTGACATTTTAATCTCCATTTTTCATTTTTCATGACTAACGCTAGCATTTTCTGCCCAGGAAACTTTCACTGGATATCGTGTTTTCTCTTTTATCTTGTGAAGGAATGATTTTATTAAGCAGTGTCCCTGGGACAGAGTTTCGATTATCAATTAAAGAGGCGTAGATTTTAAAAGCAGTCAAGTGTGAAAGGGGAAAGGGCAAGGGGCCAAAGAGAAGGTGAAATGTATCATTCTAATGAAAATTTGAGGGAGTTTTAGTTTATAAGAACAGTAAAACTCTGTGCCAAACTGAATTATGGCTTTTTATCCTATTCTGGACAGTTGCCAGCAATGAAGGAGACAGTGACCTGAATTTGGTTTTATTTGTACAATAAATTTCCTTCCCCCTGTTCCCAGTAGATTTTATCAAACAAAACAGCATTCAATCAAAAACAATCTTGTAGCTGTGGAATAAGTGAATAAGGAGAAAAATACACGTCTTATAATAAGATAATCTGTCATCCCAATTAAGTATGTTCAATAACAATCTGGATTCCTATCTTTAATAAATGATTACTCCAGGGTAATACTATAAACACTAAAGAAAGGAAGTCATGGAATCTAGCACTGGCTCAGTCCTTAACATCAACTCTGGGTTAATGTTAGCTACAAATTTTAAGCACCATTTAAAATATTTTTCCCTTTCGTATCACTTAACAGAAAATATATTGACATTTTGTGGAGACTCTTCATATAAATTATTTTTATGAACAAAATCACTGAAATTCATAAAAACTGTTTCAGTTCTCTCACTGAAGAGAAAAAAAGCTTCCAATCTTGCAAAAAATTTTACTTCTAGAAATCTCTTCTTTTAGAATAAGAAAGGTCTTGTACATTGATACACAACACTGAAGTCTTTTTGAAAACCTGGAAATCCATTGATTTATTATTGTCTCATATGTGAATTGTAGTGACACCCAAAATCATTACTTTTTTTCTGAGAACTGAAGTTGTTTTCCCTATTCAAAGATTTCCTCCAACATATACTCTGTTATGTGGGTTTTATATAAGCTTTTGGACAATTAAAGTCATTAATTATGCTTTTTTAATAATGGAGAAATAAAAGACAAAAAAAGAACTACCATGTTGCATAACTTTTAAAGATTTAAGGTAAGTTTCTTTCCTTCTTTCAGACAGGTAGAGAAAGTTATCTGACAGTCAGCATTTGAGAAGCAGTTTTGTTTTCAGGAAGAATTTGCATTCAACTCATATCTGATGTATTTGACTGAAGTTCCTATACAAGACTTAGAATTTCAGATTCTTTTCAAAGAAAAACATATGCGTACATACATATATGACAGGGCTGAAGATCTGAATGGAACAAGCAAAAGTGGAATATTTTAGTTATTCCCTTGTTAGGAATCAACTTTCTTGTAACAGTTTTACTAACAGAAAAAAAAGTGTTTCTAAGTCTTCCCACATCACTCATGAAAAAATAATTAAAAAAACAATGTAAAAGCCCTCCAAAACTGCAGAAGGACTAGTTTTATTATGGGAGAAAAATATATTATTGGGGATAGACTTACTTTTCTATTGCATGCACATTATCAAATACAAGCACTCAGAAAATACTGTGTGTGATATGCATTGTATGAGATTGCATGGTATTCACAGTACATATCACAAAATAAAACTCTATAATGCCCCCTCAACCTTTATTCACACTTGACTAAAATTATAGGGCGTAATGTACGTATTGCAAGTTCAAAAGCTAGCGTAAATTTACGACTTGAACTTTCAAGTAAAACTGGTCAGGCAACCCATTGAAATATCTCAGCCTTAGACACACACGTTTGAGAATTAGAAAACCTCAGAATGTTAATCTTGCATGACAGACTTACTGCAGAAAAATAGGATGGGATGTCAAGCATGCTATTTGCTGCAAAACTTTATGGACAGCTTTACATAATTGCAAGCAGAATGTCTTCCAGAATAATCTTGTATAAAAGATGCTCTGCTTTCCATGGGTCAGCCCAACAATTACCTGCAGAAAAGAATTTTACAGATTCTTAAAAACATACTTGCTGTGTTCAAAGACACCTAGACCAGTACAAATCCACAGTATTCCCTGCAGTGCTGGATGAAGGGGAAGAGCCATGATAACTGCGGGAATAAGAAAAGCTTCTGTAAGTGCATCAGTGATAAAAGGAAGACTAGAGAAACTGTGGGCCCTCTCCTGAAGGAAACAAGAGACCTTGTCACCCAGGACATGGAGAAAACTGAGGTACTCAGTGACTGTTTTGCTTCAATCTTCCCTAGACAAGACAGAACTAGACAAGTGTTCTAGTTGCACCACCCAAGACACAGCTCAAGACCATCTAAGGAACCTGAAGGTACACAAGTCTGTGAGACCTGATGAGATGTATCTGAGGTCCTGAGGTAGCTGATGAATGAAGTTGTTAAGTTGCTATCCATCCTATTGGAGAAACTGTGGCAGTCCAGTGAGGTTCCCACTGTCTGCAAAAAGCAAAACATAACCTCCATTCTTAAAAGTGCAAAAAAAAAAAAAAAAAAAAGTCCTGGGAAACAACACAACAGTCAGTCTCACTTCTGTGCCCTGCAAGATCATGGAGCAAATTATCCTGGAAACTATGCTAAGGCACAAGAAAAACAAAGAGGTGACTGGGGGCAGCCAACATGGCTTCACCAAGGGCAAATGGTACCTGGCAAATCTGGGGGGATTCTACAACAGCATTGTGATGTTGGTGATAAATGAAGAGAACAGATGTCATCCACCTTTCTCACTACTGTTTTTTACATGTTGTTTTAAGATAGTGATTGAAATTAACCCTCTTGCTTTTTTTTTTTTTTTCATGAGGGAAGAAAGACTTTGTAATATTTAAAAAGATAAAAGTGTTTAAAAACTTTGTTTGCTTACTCATTCAGGTAATCAGAAAAGAGTCCCTCCCCTTCTTTCAGTCAAATTCTAGTCCTTCAAACATAGATGTCTTCTACCTTTGCCATTGATCTATATTAGTACATGCTAAAGACTATTCAAATGTTTTTCAGATCACCTCTGTTTGTCCTTTACTTTCAACATCTGGCAGCTGGTTCTCCAGTTTTGTAATGGAAGTCATGCCATACCTTAATTATTTAGGTGTTCAACACTGTTTACCCTTAGTTTTCACATTTAAAGTCCCTCAAGCAATATTCTGGACATCAGAAATTAATATCAAAATTCCCTTTTCTGTGAGAGTTATAAAATGTCATTGGCAATGCTGATAGCAGCTTAAATGAGCTGAAAAACAAGACTATATATTGACATGTGTGGCAGCTGCAAAAATGTAGGCCTGAAATTGAGAATGAGGATAGAGGAAGCAATTTAGAATTTATTCTGAAATTATGCAAGTTTATAAGCATCCTTAATTCAGTACCTTGGCACCCAATGCTAAAAGTAACTTAGTTTTGAAGTAATTATTTTCTGTTCAGTATAGCCAAATCACAAATACAGAAGTGTTAGAGATAGCTGAATCTGGTGCACTTGGGGATTCAGGAGATCCTTCCTATATAGCCCTGAGCAGCATCCTCTCTGCACCTGATTGACCCTCTTATCTCCCTTTCCCAGTACTTGTACTTCTCTGATCCACCTTTATCTTCCTTTTCCCTGTCATTGGTCCTTCCCCAGAACAGCCTAGAATCGCAGAATGGCTTAGGTTGGAAGGGACCTTAAAGATCATCTCATAATGTCTCTCATACATATGTCATATAGTGAGCTTTATACAATTCCTAAATCATCCCATCCCATTCCTCCTGCATGCCATGATAAGTACTATATAACTTTGAAAAGCAATCACCTTTATTTTGTATGGCATTCAAGAAGGAAGTTTCTTGTGCTGTCTCATATTAGTGGATTTTTGCCATTTTAGGTGTAGCCAGTTTGGTATGTCCTAATTTCCACTGGTGAGAATAAGTTAATAGCATTTCTCTACCTGTCATCATTCCTCTTATTCTTGCTGGGACATTATGTTTGTTCAGATCTTAGACAGATAACCTATCAGTGGTAGAACTAAGTTTGAATGGATTTCTGCAAAAGCTGTAATTTGAGAATGTTTGAGTTATAAACTCTAGAATCTTAGATTTAGCCATTTTGCTAAGGGGTGGTTGTCCACTGATTAGAAGATGTAACTTTCTTCTCATTCCCAAATAATGAAATCTATGTTCCAAGTAATCACCTTACGCGTTGAAAATAAATTTTCACTAACATTCACAGTTAAAATGACGCATATAAATGATATATATTGCTAGTAAAACTGTGTAAATGGGAAGCGATACTTACATATGCACTCAAGTATTGTTAGTGAATGTGTTTTACAAGAATCATAGAATCAATTAGGCAAAAGACATTCACAATCATCAAGCCCAACCATCAACCTGACTGACCAGCTCCCACCACTAAACCATGTCCCTTAGTGCATCCCACATGTGTTTCTCAAATACCTCTAGGGACAGAGCACCTCCCCAGGCAGCAGGTTCCAATGCTTATCTACTCTCTCCATGAAGAAATTCTTCCTAATGTCCGATCTAAATCTCACCCAGTGCAATTACAAACCATTTCCTCACATCCTATACTTGTCATCTGACAAAAGAGATTAACACCCTGCTCATTGCAGCCTCCTGTCAGATCACTGTACAGAGCGCTGAGGCCCACCCTCAGCCTCCTTCAGACTGAACAATCCAGTTCCCTCAGCTGCTCTTCACAAGTCTTGCTTTCAGGTCCCTTCACCTGCTTCATTGCTCTTCTCCAGACGCACACAAGCAACTGAGTATCCTTCTTGTAGTGTGGGGCCAGCAGCTGAACACAGTATTTGAGGTGTCGTTTCACCAGTGCCACTTACAAGGGAACGATCGTGCTGGCCACACTATTTCTGTTCCAGGTTTCTGGGAAGAGAAGAAGTATTCAGGCACATTTCATTTTTCCTCAGATTTTACTGATAAGCTACACAAGCAGTATGTTTTGATAGCAGCTAAGACCCTAGGGGTGCAATTACTTCAGATTAAGAGAGTGGTTTCAAAGTGAACATTCTTTCCCCCTTCTTACTGTTTTTCAGTTAATATTGAGGGGCACCCAAGCAGGTGGACTGGATTCCCTTCAGATGACAGGTAACTGGAGAAATGAAAATGTTTGCTAATGGGCATTCAGCTGATATCACCAGAATAGATATCAAACAAAATAAAGACTCTTTAATATACACATTATAGAGAGATAACACTCTCCCAGTATGGCTGTTGTATTATTCAAATCAGATCTTACTCATCAGTGCTATCTAACACTGAAGACATAGTCTCTAAACATCTTAATTACAATATTATCTTTTTAATCAGAAACAAAGTACAATGCAAAAAATTTAGCGTACACACATAAATATCAAACGCAAACAAACAGCTCACCCTACCCTTATTTCATTGCATCTAATGGTTTCTTTAAAATATTCTTTTATATGAGTTTGAAAAATAGCTTTCAGTAATTTGAAAACAGGAAATGGAATTTCTGCTTTACACCGTATAAGATTTTGGAATGAATTTCTAATTTCTAAATATATTTGATAAAAAGATATTTGATAAAAATGAGCTCATAACTGAAACCATTTCCAATTCTTCATAATAAATAAACACAATGACTACAACAACAAAACAAAGCACCTAACTGGAACTTTATTTATACCAATAGCATTCTTATTTTTATGCTATAAGAAGCAGTCGTTTTTACTGCAATTGCACGTAAGGTACAAATAACCATACAGGATTCCACTGTTTGCTTATGCTATACTGAAACAAGTCAACAAATATTATCTGAATTTTATCTTATAGCTCCTCTATAAACACTATATGTGTAAAATGTTATCCAATGACAGATAATAACAGATAATAATATATCCAGAACAGTATTATACACAACTTTATGGACAACTGCTGCAACAATAGGCAATACGAACTAGAAAAAAGTGTCATGCAATTCACAAGTTTTTGTTCCATAATAAAATTGTAAGTTGACTTCCTGAGTTTGTGATTCTTTCCAAACTGCAAAAACAATCAAGAAACATTCAAAATGTTGAATTGTCATATGGATTCCACATCTAACTTATTACTTTAATTTAAGTCCAGTAAGAACAGTAAAGCTTATGTTCACAGGTCTATTAAATATTGTAATAGATGATAGATTTTCATAGGAAAATTAGTGCTGATAAATGATGAAAATTCTCTTGAAAGACAAACATCACAATGAATGTGCTATGCTAATAAATCACTGCTTGTAAGAGGCTATTCTACCTTGACTTTAATGACATTAAATGAACTGTAGAACGTATATGAGTTAAATTACAGTGTAATAGTGGTTTCAATATTTAGAGCTGCATGACTCACTATATGAAAAAGGAGAAGTCAAGAATGTGGATTTAGGCAGAAAAGGGAAAGTCCAAAAGATGAGTCACATCCTCAAATAAGTCAAATCATCTATCATATTTAATTAGTTAGATAACAGGCCTTCAATTAATAGATTTTATCTCTGTTTTAGTAAGAGGTATGCAAAGCTGATAATGATATGCACATTTCACTGAATGATTCTATTTACAATAAAGATTTTAATTTTTGTTTTCTTGGAAGTGGAGAGAAGTGCTTTTACTATTGTAAACATGTTGAAGAAAATTATCTCTTCGTGAAATTTATTAGGTTGAAATTATTAAATGAAATGTTAAATCCAATTAGAGAGAGAATATTAAACTGCTAGAGGACTTTGCACAATCACTCTTAGTTCAATTAGAGAACAAGAACTTTGTGTTCACATCAACCATAAGTAGCTATTGCTTGTTGTTTTTTATATTCTGGAAATATAATATAAACTCTTTTCTCCAATATAAACAATAACATTTTAAGGGTTCATCATTATTTAAAGCCTGTCCTGGGTAATACATTCACATGTAACCTGTTTTGGTATTCATTTTCTTATTATTGGAGAAAGTAAGAATTACTAAGCCTATAGTTGATAAAACTGGCTTAATTCATCTTGAATCAATTTGCAGAGTCCATAATCTCAACTAGATGCAGTGGCTGCTGCTGCCATTTTCACATCCAGCCAGAACCAAAGCTGAGCATGAATGCCAAGGAAACAGATACATACCCATACAATGCATGCAGTGATGGCCATGTGGATCAGTGCAGCCAGGATAAGCATCTTCACCAGCACCCAAATAAACATACATTTGCTCAGAGAATATTCAGTCAAATTGTGTTCACGCATATTCTCAAGATTTTGAACCCTCAACCAGGCTCAGCAGTATTGTTGTTCAGACATTTGGACATTGGAACATTCTCCACCTACAACGCTAGATCTTTCTAGACTTTATTTTCCTCCTACTCACTGTCCTCACCAGCTTGAAATTTGCCAAGGTAATTCAAGAATAAAAGATTCCTATTATAAATAATAATTAAAAATTTTTAAAAAGAGGTCTAACCAACTGTATTAGAATCTGACCAACTGGGTCAGATCGATGATGTTCATGGTTTAAGAGAGCAGTGATAATAGGGGATATTATTTACGGAGAGAATATGAATCTTGTAACTACTGTTGCATCTTTTCCCATGTAATTTCACATAAATCACAGTCATTTTGTGAGGGTACCTCCCTGCCTCTTCTGTTTGTGCTTATGGTTTATGGATTATAAGAACGACTTACTCTGGATACTATCTCCAAGAAAGTGGAAGAAAAGAAGATTATCAGGAGTAATCAGCATGGATTCACCAAGAGAAAATCATGCTTGACCAATCCGGTAGTCTTTTAAAATGTCATGACTGACTGGGTAGATGAGGGGAGGTCAGTGGATGTTGTCTACCCAGACTTCAGCAAAGCTTTTGGCACTTCCATAATATCCTCATACATAAGCTTAGGATGTGTGGGCTAGATGAGTGGTGGATTGAGAGCTGACTGACTGGCAGAGCTCAGACAGTTATGGTGAATGGTGTAGTCTAGTTGGAATCCTGTAACTAGCGGTATCTCAGGCGTTGGTACTGAGTTTGATCTTGTTCAATTTCTTCATCAACAATCTGAATGAAAGGATAGAGTGCGCCCTCAGCAAATTTGCAGAGGATACAAAACTGGGAGGAGTGGTTGACACACCAGAAGGCTGTGCTGCCATTCAGTGTGACCTGGACAGACTGGAGACTTGTGCGGTGATGAGAATCACTGCAAAAAAGCCTGATGAGAATCAACAAGGGCAAATGCAGAGTCCCTTTACCAAGGGAAGAATAACCACATCCATCTGTATAAGTCAGGGCTGATATGCTGGTGAGGAGCTCTGCAGAGAAGGACCTGGAGGTCCTGGTGGAAAACAGGTTGGCCAAGAGCCAGCAGTGTGCCCTCATGGCAAAGAATGCCAGTGTGCATGGCCAGCAGGTCAAGGGAGGTGATCTTTCTCCCCTACTCTGCCCTGGTGAGGCCACATCCGGAATACCGTATCCAGTTCTGTGTCCAGTGCCACCTTAAAATTTGCTGCAGGAAATTCAAGAAATTCACTAATTGTGGAATTTAAAATACTTTTATCTGTTTAAAACTCACCTCCTACTAATCTTAATGACAACCTTCTTGTTCTAGTGTTGTAGAGTTTGTTGTATAATACTTCCATATTCAGCTTAGGCACCATTTTCATAATTTTGTAAATCCTAGTTCTATTTTGTTCCATCCATCTCTTTTCCCTGCTGAAGAGTTCCAGGTCCACAGTGGACCTCAAGAGCCATGTGTAGGAGTGATTCAAACACTAACTGTTTCTACATAACCATTAAGTCAGACAAAACTAGACAGTTACTTTCCAGATGTCAGAAACTTCGATTAATCATGACAGAGTTTCAAGTACTATGTTCATACCATCTCCTTTAAGGACTTAAATTAGATGTCAGCTAAAAAAATCTAGTGAGTTTTGTCTGTGCCCTCAGCAGCTGTGCTTTAAGTGTACAGAGGAAAGACTTAAAGCAGATGTCTTGATAACAACAGCTGGGGGAAGCCTACTAGAATAGTGCAACTCAGGCCCACAGTATCAGAGCCTGTGAATACTTTCTATTTTCACTGGCCATCTGAAACTCACTTTGTTTATCCACTTAATTAAAATTGTAAATTTGAGCTGATAGTTCATAAGTCATCTGAATGATTAATAAAATATTTATGACTGCACATTTCCACATAACATCAAGCTTTAAGCTTTAAATAGCAGTGTTCCATATTACAAAGTACAGATACAGATCAAACTGAAACTGATTTCTTGTTACTAACATCAATTTTATGTCAGCAGAGACAATATTGGGTTTTAGTGAGGGTTAGTATTTAGGTTTTAGAAAGGTCTAGTTTTCTACAATCTTAGATTCTTCTTCTATTAATATCTGTATGTGCTGACTTTGTATACATTTCAAGATTTATCCTACTTGAGAGTAACTGTGAGAAACTGATAAGGTGTAGTGGAGTAGATTGTCTGGAATAAGAATTTAGAGGAAATATATGGCGTATGAACCTTTTCCTAGAACTTTCTTTTGGAATCAAGAATATACATGGGCTGCTCTGAAACTAATGATTCTTATTTTATGATGTTGTTCTCTTCAAATACCTGAAAGGTGATTGCAGCAAGAGCGGGGTTGGTCTCTTCTCACTGGTGACAGGTGACAGGACGAGGGGAAATGGCCTCAAGTTGTACCAGGGGAGGTTTAGGTTGGATATCAGGAAAAACTTCTTTACTGAAAGGGTTGTTAAGCACTGGAGTAGGCTCCCCAGGGAGGTGGTTGAGTCACCATCCCTGAACGTGTTTAAAAACCATTTGGATGTGGTGCTCAGGGACATGATTTAGCAGAGGGTTGTTAGAGTTAGGGTGGGATGGTTAGGTTGCGGTTGGACTTCATGATCTTGAAGGTCTTTTCCAACCTGAGCAATTCTATAATTCTATGATTCTGTGTTGGCCCACAGCGTCAAAGGCAAATGTTAGTGGGATGGCAGTAGAGGTTGAACCTTCCCACCAGAATTCCACTACGTGTTGTTGCTGTGCAACAGATGGCAGCAAAGGGGCAGTCTGACAAAATGATGTCTGCGAATATGAAGCAAGGATGCATCACTGAATTCCTCCATGTCGAAAAAATGATACTCACTGATTTTCACCAACACCTGCTGAATGTTTACGGAGACCGAATAGTGGATGTGAGCACAGTGAGAAGTGGGTGATGCATTTCAGCAGTGGTGACAGCAATGTGAAAGACAAGCCACATTCCAAATGGCCATGCACAGCTGTGACAGCACAAAATGGAGAGCATCTCGAGCAGATCTTCAGCACAAATTGGGTAATGGTGGTGACAGTGTTGAAACATAGTGTATTGAAGCTGAAAATTTGCTCTATCAAACAGGGTCATTGTGCTCTTTGTAGTTTCCATGGAAATAAAAAGGAGGCATTACTTTTGGAGTGAGGTACATAGTCTGTTATTCGGTGTTAATTGACACCAAAGTATGTTATGATTATTTGCACAGGTACACTAATCACTGCAAAGGCTTGAGAAACTGAGGCTCCTTATGCCTAGAGACCATCACTAAAAGCAGCACAAGCTACAAGTCGATCTTCACCCATAAGTAAACCTGTATATGCTGGTTTCAAGCATTTACTTCCAAATAAATTGAACTTAGTGCACCTCCTAACAATGTGACATTGGTTTACTGTAGCAACAAACCCAGTCTATATCATACTCAGTGGCTTGATTTTGGTTTATTATTTATTGTCAGCATCACGGTGATCATGAAGGTTTTATAGCACAAATGTTAATTGGCTGATTAAATCACATGCAATCATCTGCAGCCAATCCAATCATGTCATTGCACATTGAGTTTCCTGCACTATAAAAAAAAAAATCCTATGCAAGGATTTTTAGGAATTATTTTTTATAAGTTAAATGAAAGAGCATTGCTGTTGGCTGTGTACCTTAAAATCCAGATGAAGTCAAACGGCTTAAGGGGAAAAAATTATTTCGCCACTGAATAGTCAGAAGAAGGTGACAAACTCAAACAAGGCAAACACCACATGTATGACTAAACATTTTATAAAATACGTGTGTGTGTTTCATCACATCACAGCCAAAGGAAAACTAGCAAATTCAAAAGAAGAGTAAGATTACTCAAGTATGTACAAATTTAACGGAGCCAGCTTTCCTTCAAACCCCCTTACCTGAATGGTCAGGGCCTGGAAGGTACTCACGGGCTCTGAGCTGCCCACCTGGGCCCATGGCTAAGGACCACAAAGAACCCACTAGGACCCTCAGCCTGTGGCTCCATCCTCTGCCCTGCCCTGTCCTGCTGAGCTAGGTCCAGTCTGCAGGCCGACATCCCAGCTGTTCCCTGCTGGTGCCCAGTGCCAGAGGCTGGGTCTGCCCAGCTCCCCTCCTGGGATAGACTGTCTCCAGGCAGACCCAGAGAGGGGTACCTAACTCCAGGCCCTTGGGGTGCAGCCAGCCCACAGCGTGCCCTGACATCAATATTGCAGAACTCATTTCTCCCAAACAAATTATGCGTGGAATGAAGTTGGAAGTTGGAATGCTTAGATATTTCTCTTGGGAAATAAAGTGATGCTGTTTAAGAGAAAGGATTCTATCAGAATGTGATTTATGAATTTGAATTCCTTTTCTGAGCCCGAGGGGAAAAAAAAAAAAAGAGAAACAAAAAACAAAAAAATGGAGTTATAGAGCTTTCTGTAATAAAGAGTACACTAAGTATTGGAAGTACCTCATGAGAAACTGTTCAGTGAGTACAAGTCCCATTAAGCAATTCTAAGGATCAGCCTAGTTTTGTGTTTCAGCAAGTGCTGTGCAATATTGCCCTGAGAGATACAGCTAATGTGTCATAGGCTTATTAATCTCGTCCTTCGTTTGGAGAGGCCTGGTCTCTGACTGCACCCTCTACTCTCAGAAAGCCTGTTGGGAAACTTTGGTTCTTTACTTGATGTTAAATGTTTGTGCCACTCTGTGCTTGTGTTTGAGAAGGGTGACAAATGTACTCTGAAGGTGACACTGACTGTGATGGTGATTCCTGGTGGTGCTTGTTATCCATTTGCTTTTTATCCATTTGCCTTTATTTCAAAAATTCTTTCCAAAGTCCAGGCTCTGAGCACCTCAAGGTAGGACAGAAACCTGGATTTATTTCCTCTTCCACTGGCAGCTGCAGAAGGCACAGGGATGTACTTTATGTGCTTGCAATATTCTGCATTGCTGAAGAGCTACCCTGTAGAGTTCTGCACTGGATTTGAGGAAAGGATTCATTACCAGGAAATTCCTGCCAGTATCAGAGTTAAGGCTCAGGGATCTTATCAGTGCTTATAAATATCTTACGTGTGGGAATCAAGTGGATGGGGCCATGCTCTATTCAACAGTGCCCAGCAACAGAAAAGGGGCAATGGGCAAGAACTGGAACACAGGAAGTTCCATACTAACAAGAGGAAGAACTTCTTTACTGCAGGAGTGACAGAGCACTGAAACAGGCTGCCCAAAGAAGTTGTGGAATCTTGTTCTCTAGAGGTATTCAAGACTCATCTGGATTCTTTCCTGTGCAACCTACTGTAGGGAACCTGTTTTAGCTGAGGAGTTGGACTAGATGATCAACAGAGGTCCTTTTCAGTCTCTATGGTTTTGTGATTCTATGAAATAGTGATTTGTTATACCGATTGTTGGAATAGTCTTTTTGTTCGCAGATTGACTTTCCAATGATCTTAATAGATCTTTACGGATAAAAACATTTTCATCTTTAATTACAATCATTTCAAAAATTAATTAATTAATTAATTGCAAATAAAATATACTCAGCAATTTGAGGTAGGAAGACAGGAGTTTAGCATGTCCTTCTAAAGTATATATTTAAAATAATACCCATTTTACAAAGCCATATACACCTTAAATCTTACTAAAAAGCAAAGCATACACCCAGAAGTTCTGAAAGGTGATGTTTAAGGGACGTTAAAGACTAAATATACTGAAAACTGAACATTACAGTTTATTCTGACTTTGTTAAACCAATGAAAGAGAGGAGCATTTCAAGAGAGATAATTAGTTCCACTTCCTTGAAGTTCAATACAAGCATGTATTAGTAGTTGTTTGTTATAATAATACCCCAGTAAAAGCATCCAGAAGCTCCCAAAATTGCACTGTTTTGACTATATGCTTAATATATTGACTATATGCTGGATTATGGCATCAGTGCATTTTATTTAGTGGTTACTTTGGTTTTGCAAGTTAATCCTAATATATTGTGATAATTGATTTTTATATCAGAGTAATTCTCTTGTAAAAAAGTACCTATCAAACTATTTCATAAAGACTGATAACAAAATTTTCAAGTGCTTTACTTGAATATGTCATAGGAATGGAAAAAGACAAACCCTACATCTTGTACAAATCATTATTACATTCCTAAAGTCTTATTTAAACTACTTATCTCCACTCATACACCTTTTCTAGGAAGATATTGTGGAACATGGGAGGTATCAATAGTGATGATGAAATTACATTCATGAGACAGATATAAATGATAAAGCATTACAAAAATATTTGAAGCAGAAATGCTAAAAAGAAACAAGGTAGAAGGACAATAAACACAAAATAATGACTTTCATTATGGAATTAGACAGGAAATACGTTTGCCAGGTTTTGTAGCAAAACTGAAATAGCATTCAATGAACTCAGAGGTGGAAGGTCAACACTAACCAAAATGTTAACTACAGTGTAATTATGCAACTATCATACAGACTTACTGAAGATAATACCTTGTTGATTCTATGATTTTATGATTCTATGACTAAATTCAGTGGGCTGGACACTGAAAGAGCCAAAGAGAATATTATTCCCAAATTTGTAACTATAGTTAACACCATGTTTTTTTCTTTAAGCCCACCTTGTTACTACAGATTTCTGTAATTCAGAATCAGTGGAACATAACAGTAAGAAGTTTGGTCAGGGTATTCAGTAAAACTATTATTGTGAAGAGAATTGTAAGACTGTTGGTAATTGGAAGGTATCAAAACTGAGTTACCTGGAAAATACACTCACAATAGCTTGGTAAGACTTTGATTGTGTTAACACTTGCCATGCTTCCTTACAGTGTATTTCACAAGGCACGTGCAATCATCTGGATTAATTTTTCTAGATTAAAAAGAGCTTCAAATAAGCCACGTGAAGCAAATCAGCTTCACTTAGACTCCCTGGTTTTTCAGAATTTCAAGTATGATAACTGACTTACACCTATAATGATTTGCACAGATATCCACTTAGTTTCTCTTATCGCAGAAAGAGAATTGCTTCAAACTCTGTAGTGTTATCTGTATAGCATTTAATTCTATGTATTCGGGTTTACACTTTGTTCCAGCTCTGTATTGTTACTGGGTTGCTTGTTCTGTGTCCTATGGGCAACTGTCAAATATATTTTCATGTATTCTAAGATACATAAGTTCCCACCTTAGATTTAATATGTTATTGAACTGGATTTTTTCTTTTCACTTATGGTCCTAGGAGCAAATTGATTTAACATGGATTACTTTTGATACAAGACTGTGAATGAACCAAAGAGGCACTTTCATGTGGCTATAGTATATTCTGTTCAAATATTTACTCACAAATTGCTGTTGGTCAGTCATTTTTACATGAATAACCATCCTACTGCCAGGCACCAACATTGTAGTATACACTATATAGATGATTGTATATAGTCACATCTATGGAATATGTCAGCATCTAAATCTGCATTCAGAAGTGATGCCATTTAAAGGAAATTTGTTAGAGGGGAGAACATGGAACATGGAGCAGAATTAAAATTTCCAAAAGACAGTCTATTTTACTGGTACGACTGTGGAAGAAATTGCCTTCTTAGCAGTAATCTTAACAAGAATCCTTTAAACTGGGGGGATTAGAACCAGTAGCTGAAGAGACAGAAAATAGTCATTTTGTTTTAAGTTAATCTTACAAACTTTAGAGACAAGGCTTGACAAGGAATGTCTTAATTGGAGTCTGGCATCTCCATCCTTTTAGTAGCTGTGGGACATACTGTTTATTTTCATTCCTTCCTATATACTACACTTCAGGATCCCAATTACACTAATAATGCAAATTAAAATGCAAATTGATCTGTTTACTAACACAGTTATGCCAAGAGTCTCTACTCTCATGTTAGGAGAAGTATTGTTTTAGATGTATTGCATATTCTATTTTATATTATCCTGAAATTAATAAAGATTTGAAAAAAAAAAAATCAAAATAATGCTTACACAGATGTCACTGAGAAGCATGATTCAGTTCTACTCAATAGTTGACTTTAAGAGCATGGGTGGAAAGCAAAATTCCTTTCTCCCCTCCTCGTACATGTGTAATTGAATTCTGCAAGCAAATCTGCTTTACCTGCTACCTTGTCTGTCCTCTAGTATTCAGATCCTGTCTTATATTTAAATTCAAAATTCAGGAGCAAGACTCAACATTAAGGAAAATGATACGCAGTGATGTCAAGATTTTAAAGAAATAAGTGGTGGCACTGGATATATAAAAATAAAGAAAAAAGAGAGAAAGGTTTATTTGAAAGCAATAACTCCAATTAGAAAAACTGTACAGTTGCACAATATATTTTGTCTTGCTCAGCAATTCTAATCAAAATCTTTGTAGGCCAGTTTCTTGGCGATTTCAAGTACAAAATAAATGACATTTTCACATATTTGTGAAATCTCACCACTGCATAGTGGGTGGAAAGATGTTTTTTCCTGGAATAAGTAATTTCAAATAACTTAAGGTTTGTTTTCTCTTCTGTTACCTCCATTCAAATTAGATGACAATTAAGCACATCCTGACACCTTCATAATTAACATCACTACCTCTAAAAGTCCTCTGAATTGAAAATTCTTTATACAGAAGTCTAATCGAATTCCATTAGATTTTCCTCATAAATTAACGTTACAAAGAAATTGCAGATATTTTAATTAGAAATTATTAACATAAATAATGAAAACACTCTCATTTTTTTTAATTCCAGATATTATCATGTTGTTAGATTGAGCACTTGTAGAAGACAGTCAAGGCTGAATTTCTGTATTATAGTTTGAATTTGATAAGACAATTCAAACTTGCTTAGACGTGATGTCTCATCCAAACAAGATCTAGTTGTTTAGGTATAGAAAACATTCTGTAGATTACACACATTTTTCACTGTTTCATTTTAATATTTTCATAAATTTAAAGGTTTTTTTGAGGGAAAAGTGAAACTGTTGTAACTTTTCGCATTTTTCATTTAAGCAATGAGCCTATGCTCATTCCCTCCCCTCTGAAGAATCAGGTTTCCTGATTCTCCACGGGCAGAGGCATAAGAAGTGCAGGATGGACTATGCCTGATCTCTGATCAAGTCTTGGGAACCATGTAAAGACATGGTTGAATGTCATTGCCAAAGTCAGAAGCTTGAGGAATGGGAAGAAAAACTTCATTCTGAACTGTAAATACATACTTATACCCCCAGTGCATCTGTAGGCTGCTTTTACAATTTATCTTTGCTACAGTTTCAGCTACTCTAAGTTTGATGTATGCATATATCTTGCATTATACCTGATAACTATAGATTATACCACACAGGAAAAACTATAGCATAAGACACTTGACCTCACTTGAAAACTTTTTTCCTCCTTATGCAGGTCCCAGGCACCTACTGTATAATAATATTTCAGTGATGGATGTTAATATAATCTGTTTTATGTGATTAATTTTTCTGTCCTCTTCTTTATGGGAGATAGCATTTATTGCATACAAAGATCAATGAGAAATTTAAAAGGTGTCCAAGGCTTGAATTAATTTAATAAATTAAATTGCTATAGTTATAGGTAATCTTAATAATTTGGTTCTTTATGAACATCTTTTCAATCTTATCAATATAAATCTTGAAATAAAAAAGAAAGGAAAAGAAAAGCTCTAGCAGAAATCAATTTTATGAAATAAAGCATATACTAGCAGGTAGCTGACTATGCGTTCTCATCCTGTTATTTTTAAGAAATCATTGATTAATTTTATCTTAAAAACTACATCTTTCTGTTTTTTATACCCATTTTGAAACATATCTGCTTATTCACTAAGATCTGTGAATGTTAGAGATTGTGAATAACTTCCTTACTAATGCTTTTAGTTCCTTAAATTTAATGCTCTTTCTATGAGATAATTATTTTTATCCTGCACTTTATTAACCTACTATATCAATCAGCATCTGCACTGCTGTTCAAAATCCTTCCTTTCTGGCCTCCACAGTAATAAGATAACCCCTGGCCTGTTCCCCATTAATACTTCTTAAAATTCTGATCAACATTGGAATCTAAATAAATGACTTACTCAAAATACAAAGGATTTACTCGTCTCTTAAACAGTGACTCTGTATCTCAAGCATTCTAGAAGTTCACAGGCAGAGCTTTGCTTCTGAAAGTTTATGTCTGTAGAAATAAGAAAATGTTTCTTTGTAAAGTTAAGCCTACTTTTCTATTTTATAGCATGATAGTCTAAGCTGAGGAGTTTACTCTGAAACATTCCTATGCTTTCCCTTTGTGTAAGGATATAGAAAGCTCCCGTTCAACTCCAAATCCCTTAAGCATGCCCGTCAGTATGCAAGAGCAGCATTCTGCAGAATAAGGAATACCATAGACTACTTTCTTCCCATTTAAACTACAGCGCACATTTAGGCAAATATGATAAAGTTAACCAAATTGGAGTTTATATACACAGTGGAGCAGCTATTCCACAGTGGAAGAACTGCACACTTTTTAGCTTTTAACTAGTGTTAATCATTCTCTTGTGTAATACTGGCTGATTTAATATGCGTCAGAAAAAGAAAAGAAAAAACACAAATATGGTCAGAACTGCTTTATGTTTTTCCCATATGTACCATGTGTTTTGTTACGTTTACTAATAAGAAAAAAAAATGTTTAAATGTTTTTGATCTGAGATTGTATTATTGATGAATATCTATAAATCAAACAAATGAATGATAGATACTACTATGAATAATGTTTAAAAGTTGTCAGGCTTAGAGCATTTTTTCCTCTTGGGAGCATTCAATGCTGAATCTTTTGGTAAAATTTTGTTGTTGGCTGGTTTGTTTTCTGATATTGGGCCACATCCAGAAAGTAAACTGGATCATTTTTCTATTGCATGTACTTGTATTACAGGGAAGAAATTCTAAGCCAGATGAAAGTGAGTTTGTATATCTACAGAGTCATGGGTACACAATACTTTTGACTTTGTACCAGTGACACTACCGTAAGCAAAGGACATTGATTGCAAAGTATTACGCAAGCATCATGTCTCTGGCACTGCATATCTGGTATGTCTGTGTCTTCTAAAACACCATTTTTTTTTAAGGAACAAATGTCTAATGAGCCTAGAAGAAGGAAGACTATGTGATTAGATTGTGTTACTAAACATTTATTTAGGCAGTCAGAAAGTTTCAGCTAAACTGTTAACAAATAAAAAATACCTTAAAAATGAAACAGCAACAACAATAAAACAAACAAAAAACAATAACAACAACAAAACAGCCAGGATTGATACAAAGGCACCCAAAATTGAAAACAAAAGCAGATGACTTGAAAGTCCAAACACAGCATGATACCATGAGCCTAAGGGCTTAAGACACAAATAAAAATGTTCAACTGATTGAACATACATCAGATATAAAGTGTAGCTTGTACATAATGCTTCAGCTTGCAGCTCTAAGTATGAAGTAAACAGCCCCTTGTAGAAAATGCACATAAGTGACTGCCAGCAGACTCAGAAAGAACATGGGGAAATTCCCCAACACTGACATGCTGCTCCTGGGACCCTGATTACTTGCTGCAGCCCTCACCTTCCTTCCTCCAGAAGGGGACAGGTGTCACTGACCTTAGAACCTAGACAGACAGGAGAAGCACAAGGGTGAGCATAGATCTGGAGAAAAGGTTAGAGTTGTGTTCCATCAAATGGACCGATAATGATTCTTAGATTATACGAGATGGACTTAATTTAAACTAACAAATTCTAGTCTTACCATAGGAGTTGTGTTTCTTTGGCTCGTGGTAAATAATCTCTATCTGGCTCAAGGGCTATCTTATTAAATTTGGATTCAGGAATGCATGGAGAATTTAGTCAATGTAGGCTGATGTGTCCAATGCAGCATTATACAGAAAAGTTGGTTTTGATCTCAGAAACTCGCCTTTAGTTTTGTTTTCTTTTGTTTTTATCCCCAGTACCACTGCCATTCTGAAAATATCACCCACCAGTAGTATCCTGTTGCCCATAATGATGCTTCATAAACTCTGATTTGATGAAGTCCAAAGCAGAGGCCTACACACCAACTCTGACCCCAGGGTTATGCAATAGCTGTTCATATGCTTCATAGCTGTTTCCCAGTTTGTTTTTTAGTCTCCCCAGCGAGCTTCAATCTGTGCCACCAGAGAGGCTTAGAAACACCGTGTCCTCAAGAAAGCTCAGCAGCTTGGTGTGGTCTTTCTAATGCTCTGCCAACTAATGAAAGTTTAATGTAAACTGCAGAAACAGTCTTCAGAGTGAAGACCAGAACAACATCACAAGCATTTTTGCCTCTGGGCTGTGTTACATTCCTTATATTTTCTCCTGGATCACATTAATCTTTCACTACATGGTAGCACAGTTACAGACATCGAGACTGATCTCCCAGAAAACTTAATGATTATGAGTTTGTGCATTCAGGGTAGGGTAGTTGGTTTTCATCCCCTGAGATAGATGAGAAAATTTATCATCTAATATTCTTGTGCATTTTATGAAAAGCTTCAATGACATATTTTATAAAAGTAGGACCATTTCTAAAGCTATGCTACAGTCCTCTCTCCCTACTAAATTACTTGGCTTTGCTGTTGTCCTATCTCACACAACATTTGACAGCATGCCATCACATTTCCACAACTCTGCCTCCAGTCCATTCAATTAAGATGCACTTTACCTTGAATGCTATCAAATAAAGTTCATTCTGGGGCAAGAGACTTATAAAAGAAAAACAGTTGGGCAAAAAGTAGAGAGGAATTTTTTCTCTATGAAGTATAAAGTTTTTCCTATAAAAGATTTCATAAACCCTAAAATACTGACAGTAGAGCTGTCAAGATGTTTCAGTGTTGTTGTATGAAGAGAATAAATAATCGTATTCAGTGGGGTTTACTTTTTTATGCGTGTGCATGTTTTGTTTGTTTGTTTACTTCAGTTTGATTTTCCAATTATGTTAGTCAATAACTGGTGAAAATAACACTGTTCTAATCTGGGAAGAAGCATACGATTTTCAGAACATGTACAGTCCTTTCAAAGCTTCAGAAAATCTTTATCATACTTTCCTCATCTGAGAGAAGAAGGATCTGAGAGTCTCTGCACTTGTCTGAAATACACCAGGAGAGAAGTCAATTGATAAGACTTGTTGAAACACTACTGCTTTGCAAAACATAAAAGCTTAAGCAGAGCAGACAAAATTGTCAAGAGCATAGATATTCTAGCAAATTAGCAAGCTTTTCAATGGCTGGGCACTGCTGAAGGCTTTTTCCTTGTTCCAGGGAAGCACATCTGAAAAGAGACAGATCTTATGGTTTCCTAAGAGACACTTCAGGCAATGGCAAAGCCCAGCTTACGTAGCTTTCCCCACAACCTCCACTCATGGCAAGAGGATAGCAAAAATGGCTTAGGGAGATAACTCAATAACAGTACACATTTAGTAAAATCCAGTACAATCTGCATAGAAATGTAGCATGCATTTTTCCAAGCTCTTTGTACACCTTCCCTAAAGAAAGAATCACTAAAGCAGTTTTTAAACTAAAGGTAAGTTTTCTTTAACAAAGGACTCTACAACAAATATCATTTATTGACCATTACTCAAAGCTGCCTGACAATTTTCTTTGTTACCTGTTATAATCAGCATAATCTTTGTTTCCCCACCAAACTTCCTACTTAATACATAAGCTGAAGTAAGGCTTGAGTATTCATGAAAAAAAGCAGTTTTTCTTCATCTGTTGTTTACACTAGCTTTTTTTTTTTTTTTTTTTTTTTTTACTGTTTGTTATAGTTGTCTGTCATGCTGTGCGTAAATACCCTGAAGGAATATTTAGCAATATTTTGCCTTGCCATCTGGAACAGATATTAACTCAACACTATGTTTGACTTGCTTGAGAGCCCCATCTGGTGCAATGCCTCTGAAGTATAAATAGGGCAGAGACTCCCAGTTTGTGGTAGCTTTAGAGAGGAAAGCAAAACCAGTAATGTTTAAACAAAAATCCAGCAAAATGGGTGACAATATTTGACAGACTTTAACTGGCTCCACGTAAGTACCTGCAAGTACCATCTCTACTTAGGAAGTCAGCTTGTGGGTCTATGTTCACTCTTCCTGCAGACAAATCGTACAGCCGTGTAGAAGTAACAAGGATCTAACAGCTTGTTCTCACATGTACATCTAAAATAACAAATGAAGTTTATTCAAGGGTACATAATTCATGTCTTTAATAACTATGCTAGTAACATAGTTGCATAGCATAGTGCTCCTATAAGGGCACTTAATAGCAGATAAGGCAAAATACTGGTTTTCATAATTCACATACAAAATAGAGAATGCTGGTCACAAGCATGATGGCCAAACCAGGGAGCAGTATCTTGTTCTGTGTTTTTTGCAAAGAACACTGAAATGTGTTAAAATGAGTTCATCATAAAAAGATGAATTATTCATATCTTTATGTGTTTGGTATCAACTCTCCTGCTGAGTGACTTCACATTAGTATGATTGTGTCATCATCCTGTACTGCCTTAGACTTGTTTTTAGCAAAAAGATATTGATTATCTCATGTGTCTCCTGTGATCTGTTCTAGAAAACACTTCTCTGTCCTTTTTTTTTTTTAATAGATGGCAAAAAAGAATGCCATCTGAGTCTATTCATGATGAGTGTGATTTCAGATAAGTTTATGATGAAAAGGTTAAATAACTGACATTGAAAAACTTGTATCTACAAAAATGAATATGCCAACATAGGCCACAGGAATTCCAAATATATTGGAATTTAAAAAATTTGAAAGCAGCTAAGAGCTGAAGATACCCAAATGTATTTATGATTTTAAACCTTGCTCAGCTTTAGAAAGGCTCTTGGCATAAATTCTTTTCCTCAGCCTTCAAAGAATTTCCATTATAGCCCCTGTTAGCAGACTTCAGCACAGGGGTCATCTCAAGTAGATTAAACAATAGGTTTAGGTCACTCTCTACCTGAAACCTAATTTAGTCTCATAATTTTTAAGAGATTTGGGGAAAAATAATATAAATGTTACTGCTGATCAAAACAGAGAATAACGTCAAAGATTCTTATTGTAACTCTTGTAGATATGGTACTGGACTAAAAGGCTTGTTTTCAACCTAAAGTTACTACCTCATTTTCTTTAGCCATGCCCTGTCATATGTATGACATATTTTCTGTGTTTTATTTCTATGTATCTTAGATTGTACAGTTGAGTTCAAAAAAGTAAGCATGACACTGAACCAGATAAGTACAGCTTTATGTAATACTACAGAAATAACAACAGTTGACAGAGTGCCAGGAAAAGGATATCACATGGTTTGTGATTTTCTCTCCTAACTTTTCTGTTTTCTCTGTTTGCAATTTAAGCAGAAACAGAAAACCTTCTGATCTGTATAGGATGATAATGACTGTTAGAAGTAGGGTTTTTCAAGAAAACAATACCCTCACAGGGTCACCGAGAAGCCCAAATATCTTCTGCAGAGCTCTGCTAGCATTTTATCTTTTTTTCAGTTTCTCTTTAACAACCAAAAGCAACTCCACTCTGTCTTAGTCAAGTCTGCAAGGGCTCTTACCTTGTCTTTTATGGTAGACCTCAAGCCATTCCTCATAAGACAGTCATTTTACACCACTGCCTATTCTGTCCTTTAAAAGGTACTGCTCCTAGGGCAGATCTGAATGTCAAGATTCTCTGGGATTTTTCTTTCCACACAGCCTCTTTCTGGATACTTTTATCTTTGTACTCCTCAATGCAAAGACCTTGAGCCAACTGATGTACTTTTTAACTCTTTCCTATTTCACAGGATGAGTATTATTTTTGGCCCTTGCACTGCACATAGTATCATTTTCATAAAAGGAGAGCTAAATTTCATTTAACAGAATAGAGAATAAAATCCCAGTATCTGATCGGTGTAATTGCTACTTCCACTGTTTTGCTGTTTACTGCGGGGCCTCTCCAGAAAAGCTAACATTTACAGAACTTCTACAAGCCTTTTAGATAAAACTAATAAATTCAATAATAAGATTGAATTAATATCTCTATTAACTCTGCAATAGAGGACAAACTCTGAAATTACAATGTTCTTTAGTAGAAGTAACATTATCACTATATAGTATGATTCCAAACTCTGCATTTGTGATTTCTCTTGCAAAGACAAAAAAGAAAAAAGAAAAGGAAAAAAAAAAAGATTTTTTTGTTTGTTTGTTTGTTGCTTTTGGCAGTGGTGAACACTTAAATCCCTATTTTATCTATGCGCTCTGCTGCTCATGTGCAGAGGATCTCATGTGTTTCCAATGCCTATAAAAAAAGTCTCTTCAAAGCACATATCAGAATGACAGGCAGCACTCCCATACAGCCGAAGAAAAGATTCATTCCACTCGCATAAAGGATTATCCTGATGATTTTTAGATATTTTTAGGAATTCAAATCTCAACTCATTCGTTTCCTTAGAAAACTCACAGCTTCTTTCTGACAAGAATATTAGGAGTTACAGCACGAGAGACCGAACTACCTTAGTCATATGAAGAACCTGAGTAAGTCAGGTTCTGAAGAAGGCACAGTTTTACTTCGTTTGCACAAAGGAGATATCATCAAGCTCTTCAGATGTGCAGTATCTATTTTTCAAAAAGAAAGCTCATTGAATTGTGCTGGTAGCTCTTAGTTCTTCAACTGTGAATTCAGTAAGGTCTCTGGTGTAATAACAGAATCCTGCTAAACTCAAACATGGAAGAGATGTAGTGAAAAATACTGACAAGAAAATGTCTTAAACCGGTTACTAAAATTTAGAAAGAAGTCCAGGGCTTATTATGCCACAACTATCTAGTTCATGCTCTGATAGAAAGATCCCCAAAGCAGACAGAAAAGGGTCAAGCTGGCACAGAAAATTTGGAAACTTTAAAACACAAAAAGCTGGAAAGCAATCACTTTTTTCTCACAATTTAAATGCTTTTCTGACAGCTGAAATAAAGGTATATCTCTAGGGCTGGGGATCTACAGTGGAACCGCAGTCCCCAGGCTGCTGATGCGGATTAATTCCACACCAAGACACGGGAAGAAATATCAACTTTTTTCCAGGAAGGAAGGACAGAAAATAAAAGACCTATAAAAACTCATTATATGCATCTTTCTGTGCTGCATCATACATCATAGTGCCTCTTTGCAGGACCATCATTTATGCTGTGAGCTGAATGAATTCTTCCAATCGAGTTTTCATTGGAAATGAAATGAGGAAATCTTCACAAAACAATGTCCTAGTACTTAGCTGACCCTGACTTTTCTGCTTAATAATTTTGTATTTTTTACATTTTGGACATCTGTTCATGAATTAAAAGCTTGAGCTTTTTTAAAGTCTTTGTTCACCCTCTGTCACACAACTTTACAACTGAAGATTCCTTCATCTGTGCCAAACAAAAATTTTCTGCATGCTAATCAAGCAGTTACAGACTGTGTGACTGCATTTGAATTTTTTTTTTTTTTTTTTTTTTGTCATATATACAACCAAAGTTTTCAGTAATCAAGTCTTTTTTTCATTAGCTGCAAACCTGCACAACCATTTCATCATGATATTTTTGACATTTTTGTACTATGTTGTGATGTAGTTGAAACTATTTTTGAGGTTATCTTTGGAGACTGGTTTAGAAATCACATCCATGGAAGCACATGGAGCTTAAAAAAACATGTAGCTTATAAACAGGAGGGAGAACAACTTTTTGGACTTATAGTGATGGGACAACGGGGAATGGTTTTAAACTAAGAGAGTGCAGATTTTAATTAGATATTAGAGGGAAATTTTTCCCTCAGAGGGTGATGAAGTACTGGCACAGGTTACCCAGAGAAGCTGTGAATGTCCCCAACATGAACTCTGATACTGCAAGAACATACAAAAAAATTCAAAGCTTGAATCCAGTAATTTGAATACCCAGTTAATGCAGCTTGTTTTCCCTTTTCCTGTAGAATAGATCTGCTCTTCTCTGTAAGAAAGTAAATGGGGATTAATTATAGGTGTTTTGGGGTTTTTTTTTTGGAATGCTTTTCCCTCTGTCATTATCAGCTCAGGCACACAAAACTATTTTAACTACAGGCTTTTCTTACTTACTAAGCTTGGGATATTACAGAAAACCATTCTAGTGACTATCTTCCAGGCAGTGCACTCCTTTCAGCCAATATCCAATGGAACAGTAAGCAATACAAAGTTCTTATGGAGCTTGCATTTTATCTTAAAATGCAAGTTAATTCCAGGAGGAGAAGAAACCCAGATATTGCAGTGGTACTTCTTAGAATGTACACATTTTTCTAATTAAAATGTCAAGTTTGCATTATCAGAAAATTAGAGGTATCTTGCCTGTGGGCCTTTTATTGAGAAATCCATTTATGAACATTGTTGACGTTATAGATCTGTTCTGGCTGTATTAACCCTTTGTGAGAATAAACAATTACCTGATCAGGGCCAAGAACTGCATAAGACACCAATATGATGTGCAGAAAATGGCAAAATGGCGTTTAATCACACGTGGCATTTGTTTATATACCTTTTGCTCTACTTCGTCTACACCCCTAAAGGTGTATTGTCCAATTACTGAGCTCGGGGGGGCACTGTCCCGTGTTGTTGTTGCTTTGAGTGAGGATATCTTTTACTGAGAGATGCATTTATCTGTAGACCTGCAAAGTAACAGATAGGCTGCTAAATCCAGTGAACTATATCCAGAATGAGGAAGAATGATATGAACTGGAATTTTTCTTTCCAATTCCCCTTTCTTTCTCCGAAATTCATAGTCTATAGCTGTAATGCATAAAAGAGGCTTTATCTGTTACTGAGTTTCCACACTAAAGCCCTGGACATTTTTGTTTTTCAGTTTCCTTTCCACTTTGCAATAATTCATTTTAAAAGTGTTGCTGAAACACATTCATCTTTCAAATTCTGGGAAGAATATAGGGATGCTGTCCTGATGTGCAGGGTTGGGTCAGGAAAGCTAAGGCACAGATTGAATTGAACTTGGTGAAGGATGTTACAAAGAACAAAAAATGATTATTTAGATACATTGGGCAGAAGAGAGAGGCACAGGAGAATGTACCCCTTCTGATAAATGAAAAGGGAGAGTTAGTTTCTTCACACATGGGGAAGGTTGAGGTACTTAAAGAGTTCTTTGCCTTGGTCTTCATTGCCAGTCAGGTGTCCCAGGTCTCTCATGTCCCTGAACTTCTAAGCAGAAGTCAGGGCAGCAAAAATCTCTCCAACTGCAAGAGCAGAACAAGTTCAAGAACATCTCATGAGGCTGAATATGTACAAGTCTATGGGACCAGATGGCATGCATCCCAGGACACTGAAGGAACTAGCTGATGTTGTTGCCAAGTCACTCACCAGGATTTTCTTCAGTGTCTCCAGGAGACACTGAGGGAATGAGGCTTGTTAGTCTGGAGAAGAAGAGGCTGAGGGGAGATCTCATCACTCTCTACAACTACTTGAAAAGTGATCATAGTGAGATGAGTGTTGGTCTCTTTTCTCAGCTGACAGGTGTTAGGACATGAGACAATCGCCAGAAGTTGTACCAGAAGACATTTAGATTGTGTATCAGGAAGGATTTATTCACAGAAAGGGTGGCTAAGCAATGGAAGACGGTGGATTCCCTGTCCTTGGAGATATTTAAGAGATGTGTGCACATGGCAATAAGAAACATGGTTTAGTGATAAGACTTTCTAGGTCAGGCTGATGGTTGGACATGATGATCTCGAAGGTCTTTTTCAACCTAAATGATTCTATCATTCCATGATTCTTTGTTTTTCCTTGATCTTGTGTGCAGCAGTGTTTTAACATCCTAGTGTTTACAGTTTTGTTAATATCTCTCTGATCATTCCTAACCTTGGTAAAATCAAATGTAAACTAAGGAAAGCCAATGCTACCACAGAGGTGCAATGCCAGTGTAGAAAAATGATGGATTATGTCTTAGAATATAAGCAGTTCCCTGCTTGTGCAGAGAACTGTCATGCATAATCTCTGATAAAAGGTACAAATTACTGTACATGGAACAGTGTGTTTCTGTCCCTGTCAAAGGTGTAACAGGTGATTATGTACAGATGCAACTTGGCAGCAGTACATCAAGGGCAGCATGAGCATTTTGGGATTGTACCCAGGGCAATCTCTGCAGACAGAGCCTCACACTTTCACAGATATTAATACTTAGTGAACATAAGAATGGTGCGAGTATATACAGCTATATGTAATAAAAACTTGAAGGCATAACAGTGACCTTAATATAGATATATATAGCTATATATATCTAACTTTGAAGCCTTTTTACTTACAAAAGTGGAATAGACAATTCATAGGAAAAAAACTAAATTTCCCTGAAAAGTTGACCTGTAGTTCAGACTTAATTATCAATCCCATCCCAGAGATTTTCTATTTTGCTTTCCAATCACAGTAATTTAATCTTGAAATCCACAAGAGCCCTAAGAAATAACTATGCCATTCATAAAATGTATTTAGTCTTTTAATGAGCTTCCATTGTAAAGATCTTGAAAATACAGGTTCTCTAATTTGGTATTTGTGATGCCATAAGGAACTCACTATTCTCCTTATTAAGACACTGGCAATGCAAAAAAACCAAAATTAAACAAGATTCTAATGTGTCCTGCCAGCACATAATAATTTGAAAAGCAATTAAAAAAGAAGGTGTACAGAAAAGAAAAAAAAAATGCCTTTCACCAACTACCTGAAAAGGAAAAACATGAAAGTTTTCCTTTTTTATGTTCAGTACAGTGACTTAAATATAAACAACTCTTGACAGCCATAGACAGCAGTGCAACTAATGTTCATTTTATTATTTTGTTGACAGTGTTTCAATTTGTTTTTACATTATCACTCATCTTCCCATTGTTGTGGTTCAATTTGCCTTTGAAATAACTGCATAGGCAATATGAGGGCTGCTCTGAAAGTAATGTCTCCAACATTATTATGTTGTTTTATAACATCAGAAGCAGATGTTGGTGGGATGGCAGTACAGGTTGAACCTTCCCACCAATATTCCTTTACATTCTGTGTTCATGTAACAGATGGAAGCAGTGGGGAAGTCTGACAAAATGTTGTCTGACATGGAATTGCGTATGAAGCAAAAGGGTGGAAAAGAGTTTCTCCTTGTGAAAGAAAGTGGCACCCACTGACATTCATGAATGCTTGCTGAATGCTGATGGAGACCAAACAGTGGATATGAGTACACTGAGGTGGTAGATGGTTCTGGACAGCCACATGCAGCTGTCACACCATGAAATGAAGAGCATCTCAATCTTCTCATCAGCATGAATCAGCTAATGGTGGTGACTATGATGAAGTTTTTTTTTTTTCTTTTTTTTTTTTTTTTGTAGCTAAGAATTTGCTCTATCAAAGAAAGTTATTGTGCTTTTTGTATCTGTTGTAGTTTTCATAGGAGGGATTACTTTCAGAGCAACCTATGCGTGTAGTTATTATCAAGATTAGATACAGAAGAATATATAAGAAAATTATTATCTTTCTTTAACTTTGTCAGGAAGAACAACAGTGACATACTTGTTAGGATCTAAATGGTTGTACTTCAGTTTTCTTGCTCAACCGTGGGATTCTGAGAAGAAATCTTTTCGATTAACAGGAGTTGGCTAACGTCATGTAGGATTGAGAAAGAAATCTTGACAGGTATCTTTCAATGTCTTTAAAACTCTGACTGTTGTAAGAATATAGCTAATTGTGTATATCTATTTCACTGCCTCCGTAGATGATTCACATGCTAATATTCATTTGTTAGTTGACCTATCAGTATTCCTTCTGTTACTGGCTATGCAGGCATTGCATTCTAAATAATTTATTATATTACTATTATAAAATGTATATAAATCACTGTAAATTAAAAGTGTTTAATGTAAATAATTATAAAGTAACAAGTGGATCATCAGCTAGACAATGTGCCCCACAAGGAATATTTAGCAGTGATAGTTTTAATTGTTATGTAAACCAGCCAAAGTACACAATTACAGCTTAACTTTTTTACAAATATGTTAATAATGTTTCATAGCTAGATATTCTCTCCTTTTTTCTCAGCAAATTAGAATGGAAGCCTTCTGTTTATACTGAAAGTATTTGTGGTCAGCCAGGCATATGACCTATACCTCTTGTCCAGAGTAGACAAAGTTTTTAGAAGTTCTCGTGTTCAGAACTGGTTTTGGCTGCAGCTGCTTGTGGACAGCTATTTAACCATAGTGCAAGTACAAGATGAAGAAAGTAGACCTAATTCATTACCAGAAACACAGGAAGCATCAGGTTGTTAACATGAGACGAGGTAACTGTAATCACTCATGCCTTTGTACTCAGCTGGCACTTTAAGGAAAGACTTCCACAGCTGATGTGCTCTGGATAGGGTTGTAGGGATAGTCCAAGCAGTGGTGAAACTCTCACTTTGGTTTCCATGGTGAATGAAGAAATCCCTAGACTGTGTTGATATTTCTTCAGGAACCCTTTCTCTTTCCCTCAGTAATCTGAAAATCCAGTGTCTTCCATTCTAGTTCATACCAAGTGTTCCTCTGCTCTGTTTTCTTTGATGCAATCCAGTAACTGGAGAGTAAAGGCAGTGAGGATGAGATGATTAGATAGATCCAATTAAGTCAATTACACACATGAATATGGAAGAGCAGCCAGACACCATAACAGTGGCCTTAAATGGGAAAGCATCATCAGATGCTTTGAATCTGTCCAAAAAATAGATTATTCAGCTTTATTAAAAAAAAAAAAAAAATGTTTTAATAGTTCATACTGAACAAAAATTGAATTATTTCAGGCTTTAAAATCTATTTGTGGAAGTTCTGAGGGGAAATTATGTCAATGTCAAAATAAGGAAAATTACTTTTTTATGTGTTGCTTTGTTGCTAATAATTTGTTGAATTTGATTTGAATTGGTATATAATTTTGTACTACATGAAATGACATTTTTGACAGATTCAGTACCTGTGCAAATAAAGAACTAGATTTTCAATGAAAATGTAAAGCTAAAATTCCACAGTAGTCACAACTGTTTACGTTATGCCTTTTGAATAATTTTGCAAACTCTGACATGGGACTTTAAATGCAGAAAGGTTGCTTTCTTTTTATTACTTGTTAACATTTTCTGTTGTGAAAAACATATTTTGGCTTTGTAGGGATTGTTTAACAAAAGGATTGTTCATGAGCTCCTCTAAGAAATCTGCTTTGCTCTGCAAAGCAACATTCACTTGAATATAATAGAGAATGCTGTAGAAGCAAACCTGCTAATGTTGCAAGAACTATGGAATTTACCTCTTGCAATACATATACAGCTGAGAAATATTATGTATTCTAAGAGTCATGGAAATTATGGAAAAATTACCTAAACACAACACACCTTTCCATTCTCAGTATAAATATTACCACACTGAAAAATGCGAAGACATAGACGAAATAATCCTGAACACATCGCCAAACATCCATTGATTTGACTTAAGTATTTTCAGTAGAATATTTCTTATTACCAGTTACCTACCGAAGTGCAAAAGATGTAGAAAGAGCAGAGGGAGAGAGAAAAATTATCTGCTTAGTCTGTTCATTTAATTAATTACTTTCACCAGCACCAGTACTACACACTTCAGCACATCTGCTATTTAAATAATTAATCAATAATTTATCAATTTTTATGCTCCGAAGCTTTTCTTTAATTAACTATTTGGTGTTACTCCATATTTTTTTTCTTTCTTTCTCTAAGACCACGAGGCTTTTCAATCTGCAGTCCATCAGTGAACACAGATACTGAGCTGGAACTGCAGCCCTTTGTGGCCCTAAATTAGGAGAATATGAAAAAGCAAGTTATATACTTATTGATTCTAGAGTTCTCAAAACCCTGTTAATCAGAATCAGCTTTCTTCAGCATTGCAAATACAAGTAAAGCTTTGGCACTGGCTGAGTCCAGCTCTATTACAAATGAGAAAGCTGTACATCTGTTCCAGAATAAGTCTCCTCAGCATCATGAGCTAATTGAATGTTTTAGGCTTGGTGGAATTTTAATACAAGCAAAGGAATTGGAAGGAGGTGCCGAGTCCTCCTCTTGCTGCCATGAAGGCCAAGTGTGGAAAGAAGATGAGATGGCAGGAATAATAATCACTAAAGCTTCTACGTTTCAAATTAAAACTCAAATAAACAAAAGACTGTGGATATTTATGTCCTTTTTTAAAATGTATACATATATGTATATATAAATATTTAATTCTAGGGAATAACTGAGCAGAATGAGGAAATGCAGGCTCAAGTCTCCAAATAAAACCTTAATTTTCTCAGGAGGAATAGTGTAGGCTTAGATTTCAGCAAAAGTCATTTTAAGCAGTTATATGCTGCTTTCTTAGAATGTTCTATGTGATTGTATGAGATATGTTCATTTTCTTCTGTGTTTGGTATTAAGACATACCGTGAAGAAGATTCTGTGTTCTATCACTGAGAGGAAGTGATTTCTTTGTGTACCACATCAGGATCTTCATAGATGAAAATCACTTGACACTGTAAATTCATGTTACACTACTGGTTCTGAAAATGTTATATAAGGGCAGCTAGTGAAATGCCATCTTTCCCGGCAGTCTTTTGCCAAGAGGGTTTGCATAGCCTGCAGACAGCTATGGGTGTTATAATTAATTATCTCTGACCCAGAGCAGCTGCAAAACAATGTACATTTTTAAGAGCTGTTCCTAGGCTTACAGCTGTCTGTAATTTCCAGATAACCAAATATATAAGGACATGCCTGATATGGGCAGGCCAGAAAATAGAAAATCAGAAAGTATCCCAAAGCAGACCTCTCAGAAATTGTTTTCAATAGACATGCTCTATAAATGAACTTATCACTGAAGTCAAGGAAGGTTCTGTACAGTTTTAATGATGCAAATCCGCTGTTCTCAGTATAGCTGCATACAGGTTTTCCAAGGGCTGGGCCTGCAAAGTAAAAGCTAAAATATCTCCTGAGCTTATTTAGTTTTAGAGGAAGAATAAATCTGACCCACACCACTGAAGTTTTATTTGCTTATTTTGAAACAACCCCTATAAACATCTGACTCAGAATAGTGAAAACTGAATCACCTGGACAGTGTAAAAGCAGACAAAAAAATCATTTCTAAGCAAAGTGTTCACTGGCAGGTGCAAGAGCATCTCCCTTCAGAAATGACACCTTCAACATGATAAAGATCAAACTTTAAATGGAACTCAGCTATTCTTGAGATGCTGGTAATCCGTGCAGTTCTTATGCTTTTCCTCTTTTGTAATACAGCTGTAAATCAATAAACTTCCTGGTAGTGTGATGGACTGAGCTGTGACATTTGGTCTACTTGCGGCTCAGAAAACATCAGTAACTGTCCTGATGACTCTTATAAGATAGATTTCTCCATTTAGCTAATATATCTAGCCTATGTGGTTTTCTGAGAAAGCAGGTAAGATGCATCTTCTTCAGTGCTGTCCACACAGTACAGCAAAGATATCAGTGATGTGAAACTACATTTGATTTTAAATTCTACTGCTCTGATTATTTTATTGTACTAAATTTTGTGGAAGTGTTATATAATTATATGTTCGAATATATATATATGTATATGTTAATACATAGATGGTCACATATGAAGTTCATAAATCTTGTATGTAAGATTTGCATTAAGTAAAACAACTACAAGCCAGAACTATTTCTTAAGTGATCATCAAACTAGAAAATATGAGCAAAAATAATGCAAAACTTAAACATGTAACCATAAGTAAAAATACAGTGTTCTGAGATGACTTTTCTTTTTTTCTTTTTCATCTAGAATAACCTGATAGAGTGGGAAAAAAATGAGATTTTCGGCTCCTTGTCACTGATATTTCCTTATGCAAAAAATTTATTGTTAATCCTTTCTATTTCACAAAATAAAAGAGCTTTTTTTTGCATGATAAGAAGAGGAATACATAACTCTCAATTGCATGATTAACTTCTAAGGCTGGATTTTACTACCCTGAGAATATCATTGATGATTATGTACAACCAGGTTATATTTACAGTTTCTACATTCTGATGGGTTAGATCACATATTTGCCTAGATTAATATGCTGTCTTTGATATTATCTAGCTTCTAGTTATAGATGTCCCTGTTCATTGCAGGGGAGTTGGATTAGATGACCTCTAAGGGTCCTTTCCAACTCAAACAATTCTATGATTCTATGATATGGCTTTAGAAAAAAAGTATCACATCTTACAACCCTTCCAGAAGAAAAATAAGGAAGGCATTGGAGGACACACTTTAAAAGAAATAATTACGGATTTCTCTATCACTTTAATTTTTATGGGATGAATTAAAATTCTTTCTGTTTGGATCCTTTGTTATTTGCTTGTTATTCTTATCTGCTTTATGTGCATGTAGTGTCCCTTGTAATGCGCTCAGTGGGCCAAATCCCCAGTGAGTGATGCATACTGAAACCACGAATTCCTCAAGACATTATCAGTTCAATATTTATTTTCCAATTTTTGGTGAGAGTCACTGTTGTGCTCATGTTTACATGAGTGCTGACTGTGTCTGTGCTGTGCCTTTGAAGAGTCTGAATTACTACCGTTCTGCTTGTGGCAGGCCTCATCTGTGCACTGCATGCTTTAAGAGAATTTCAGGGATGTGCACAGAATCATAGAATCATAAAATCACCTAGGCTGGAAAAGACCTTCAAAATCATCAAGACCAACCATCAACCTGATGCCAAGTACGTGTTTGTGTGTATGTGAATGTGCATGCCTGACTCCTGGGTGCACATATGCAGCTTCCGTGCTTAGAGATGCATATGGACAGAGAAAAGCAGCATCTTTGCTTTCTGTCTTCACCATATGTGACTTCCCTTAGCAATTACAACAATCAAAGACTGAAAACATTTTTTCTTTTTTCTGTTTTAGTATGGCTTCTCAGCCAACAGTCAATGAATATATGATTGGGTAGCTAAATGATAATACTTAAGTGTAATGAAATTTGAGTAACCTCCTTATGCTCCAAATAATTCCATTATTCTAATATGTACATATGCAATACAAAATATTATGCTCCAACCCACAGTTAATTATTGGTTTATACAATGGTCTTTATAGTTACTTGCATCCAAAAATTTAAATACAACAATGTGCTCAATTACTTAGTCATTTTAACAACTGATTTACATTTAATTTCATCTTTAATTGCACAATATGCTAGATTCATTATACTTTTAAATTTCTTGTGGTTTCTGCAATTTAGATTTTAATATTACAGAATGTACTCCATAATGAGTTTTTATTATTTTTTCAGCAAAGATATTATAATAAGTAATAAAAATCTACCAGATGGTTCTTTATCTTTAGACCCCAACCCAGCAAAGTCTGAAATGTAATTAACTTCATATATGTAGCACCACAGCACTTTGAAAATGGTCTCAAGCTATCTTCAAAGTATCTTAGGGAATCTTAGCTTTCATTTGCCACTCCTAAAAGTCATTGATTTTCCAGAGATTCTTTAACAATTATTGCTTCCAAAACACAGCAATAATGTATGTGAGCGTGAAGCTGAATGGAGTAATGAACTGGATCGTATGGATAGTGAAAAATCATCAAGTAGTTCAAATATTTCTTCTGATGCTTATCAATATTGCACTTAAGGACTAAAGGTAATATATAGAACACAATAACCCCATACAACACGTAAGTTAACAGTTTTACTGCAGGTGATTTGTGGCCATAACATGATGTCTGTTCATAGGAAAAGTCTTCAAAGTCATTAAAAATGTACTAGCAAAGCACACCAGTGTCGACAATTTTGAGATTGCATCTACACATAGAATTCTGATATACCATGACCTGGTCAGTAGCCAAAGATGAAGTTTTTAAAAATTGTATTCCTACTTTCTAATGTATTGTATTTTTCCCCAGAAGTTGTTACTTCAGTCAATGTATTTGAGTTAAAAAGAAACAGCACTTTCTGGATGAATTTATATAATTTATTTATATTACATAAATAGATTACATATATTACGTACATTTACAACAGATGACCTCATCGGCAGTCTGCTTATTTTTTCCCTGACTCTGAAGTTAGCCATATCATGGAATATACACCTAGTCAGTCTACACTTAATTCAGGTACTCCTAAAACAAAGCATTCACACCCAATAGTTCCATGAACAGGCACGTTTCTTCTCTTAAGTGTAGGCAGGGACATATTACAAATTGTACCTTTGAAAAAGAATAGTAAAAACAGCAGAAAACGTGCTGAATCTATGTTACTGCTTTCCTTTCATTCCTTCCTTATTTTAAGGAACATATCTGCTGTTTTTGTTTAAAAAGAAAAAAGAAAAAAAAAAAAAGAAAAAAGCATAAGTTTGTCGCTTACTTTTTCCCAGAGGATTTTGCTTTTGAGAGTCTATATCTCACTGTGTTTACCTCCAAAGAGACTCTTGCAGTTTCACAGGACACTTGCCTACTTCAGGATTCTGAAACGTGTTCTAGAAATCCATCCTCTGATATCAATTATGGATTTTAGTACTTGTGGATGCCTTTTTTTCATCTAGATCAATTTATATGATTAATTTCTTACTTTCAGGAAAGCAATTTACCTATGTTCATTGGTTTTAACCACAGTCACAGTTAACACTAGAAAAAACTGTCCAAAGAAAAAGCGAAGAACATTTATTTGTAGAGCTTTTGCAATTTATTGTCCCCATCTTCTTAAATACTGTTAGTTTTAGGGATCACTGAATAATAGTCAACAATTACTCACATGCATTTCAGAGACAGTGCACAACATAAATTTATGGCTCATTTGGATCCCTTAAATTTGCAGGACAATGTCTTCTGTTGATTACATTTTATTTTATGAACTCATTAGCAAAAAAAATAAAAAACCAAAAAAAAAAAAAAAAAAAAAAAAAAAAGCCACCTATGTCAAGGCAAACAAAGGACCAATCTTCTTTGTAAAATCTAGCTTAACACATGAACTCACTAATTCTTCACTTAATTCGTGAGTCTTCTAACTCATGAATCCTTTAATTTATAGTTCACAATTCATAATTTTCAATTTGTATGCCACCTACTTGTGAGCAAAATTGTTCTCTAAGCATGTTAGACTGCTAATCCTTCCTCCTCCGTCACGGTGTGGGCAGCTCTGTATCACACCAAGAAGCATTAAGTAGCCTGGCTGCTGTTGGTTTTCCTTCAAAGCTTTTTGGATAAGCTGCTTGATTTCAACTCTCCAGCTTGAATGTTTGGTCTACACCAGGCACATCCAAGCCATGACCCGTGGGCCACACGTGGCTCAGCACAGCCCATACTGCAGTCTGCCCTCTCTCCCACACCATCATGGCAGTGGCTCTTCCCCACTGAGCAGCCTGGCCTGGCCTCAAGTACACACACATTGCTCAGCAACAAACAAACATCGGTGTGCTTTTGGCACTGTATGAGCTGAAACCAGGACATGGGAAGGGCTCAGTGCAGGGCTGGCTCAAGTGATGGCAAATTATTTCATGCGTTTTAATACACTGGCTAAACATACTCCTGTCAACAGCTAAAAATATGCAGCCGTGCTTTCCATTTTGGTAAAGGAATTTGAGAATAGCTTTCAGGATTGCCAAAGAAATCATCTTTTTTTTTTTTTTTTTTTTTTTATATTTGCAACTCCATTCTCAGTCAACACAAACACATTACATGTAAATTTTCAAATGGAATGTATAGAGTTGTAATCATATATTCAACTAAAAAAATCTGATTATGTCTCTTTACTAGACTTTTATAAGAACTATCTTACCAGAGAAAAATATCCCTTGCTTCACGATTATGCCTGTGAACAAAGATTTTCAAGGATGCAGCACAGAAAGAGTAAATTTTCATCAAAAATCTTTGATGAACACCTTGAGAACTCACTAAGAACTTCAACCACTTCCACTGAACCAGACTGGTGTATTAGTTTCACAAAAACAAGGTCAAATATCTCACTAGTTTTATGTTTTTATTGTTCTCTTTTTTGTTGTTGTTTGTTTAATTAAAAATATTTAAAAAATAAAAGAAGTTTTGTTACTTAGAGGCATTAACTATATTATATATTTTATATGCAGTCCAAGACAATTCCTTTTCACTCAGTGCAGCCCAAGCAACCCAGAAGGTTGGACAGCCATGGTCTGCACCATGCCCATGAGTTGCTGTATCCTGAAGAAGCTGCCAGATAATCCATTTGAGGGTAATGGCTGCAGGAGACATTGAGATGCAGGTGGTAACAGGTGCTTAATGATCTTTGGCCTTTCCTGTCCACTGTGTCCTGCTCATGTGTTTCTCTCACTTTGACTGAGTGATGCTGCTGCCAGCATACATGTGGCCTTAGCCTTAGAGTTGTGGGTTAGCCAAAATCTGAGCAGGTGTTGAGTGAACAGTCACAGGCTGGTTAAGGTGTTTATTGACAATGAGTTGCTCTCAGAAATTATAAGTGAAACCAAGTTTGTGTTACATATTTCCACTGGATTCGGGGAGATCAAAAGAAAAACAAACAAAAAAAAAACCCAAACCTCTCTAAAAATACCCACAGTTCCCTTCTGTTTTGATAGAAATTATCCAGAAAATACTACAGAATTTGCCAAAGTATAAGAATCTGTGAGCACAAGTACCTGACACATTTGTTCTTCTAAAATGGAATCTGTTTCTAAACTTTTGCAAAGAAAAATTAGTGGTTTACAATTTGCATCCTTAAAAAAGTCATTCCTGGATAACGACTTGTGATCTGTAAGAAAATTTTAAAAAATAATAATAAAACTATCTGAAAACTTACCAGGCTTATTTTTTATTTGGCTAAGCACGGGGAGTTTGACATTGAAATATCATCATTTATAACCTTGATCAGCTAAAAAATGCCATCTTTCTTGGAACTGTGAATTAAGATGCAGATTTTCCTGGCAAGATTTTCAAAGTGAAACACTACATGACAAAATGGACTGTCATAATTCATATGAGATGAAAGCTTGGAAATTATTAATTTGCTTATCTAACTTCTGTAATTTGACAACACCATTATAAATCTTTTGTGAAAAAATAATGAGGGCTAATTTATAATGTATTGCATGATTCTATGAGGGAGTAATAAAAACTAAAAAATGTTACTTATTCCTTATATGACTCACTGTATTTTTGGTGTGGTTGTTGAGCAACCACGAAAGTCAAATATTACCTATTTTTCTTCCAATAAGCTGGCAATGAGAAAGCATGCAGACAAGTTCGTATTTCCCATTCTGTCCACTAACAGCAGTAGCAGAAACACCAAAATTTCAGCAAATCTATCAACTTCTATATGTGAACTTGAATGATTATACCTCAGATACGGCTCAAAAGGTCAGAGAAACTCCTCTAGGTACTGAAAGGCAACATCATGAAGGGAAGAGCAGTGATCCACACTGGGCTGTCTTGCCAGGGCAAATCTACTAGAATGTCTCTAGGGCTATGGGGGCTGCAAGAGGTGGGGAGTCCACAGTGTCCTGGCACTGAGGGCAGCAGCATCTTGGGCAGTGTGATCAGAGACATAGCCAGGAGAGTGAAGAGGGATTAGGCCCCTCTGATCAGTCACTTGATGAGACAAGCAGCTGCAGTGCAGGCATGTTTTACAGTGGAGCCAGGGGATTGTGGAGGAAGGCTCCCTGAGCCATCATTTCAAACACTGGTTGTAAACTGTTCAAAAGGAGCTTCAGCAGTAGCATCTGCTTAGCACAAAGCTGTATCATCTGCTTCCCTGTGACTTCTGCCTCCACTGCAACAAATGCAGCTATTCAGACAGGACTGAATGTGGGAGGTGCACCCAGGCAGAAGAACAGCTTAGCCTGGGGACAGAGCTTTGGGAGCAGGTGGACAAGCTGAGGAGCATTAGGGAGGTGGAGAAGGAGATCAACTGATGGAATTGTACCCTACGATCCCTAAGACAAATGTGTCAGCCAGTCACAACAGAAGAAATAGAATCATAGAATCATAGAATTGCTCAGGTTGGAAAAGACCTTCAAGATCAAGTCCAACCACAACCTAACCAAACTACCCTAACTCTAACAACCCTCTAAACCATGTCCCTGAGCACCACATCCAAATGGTTTTTAAACACATCCAGGGATGGTGACTCAACCACCTCCCTGGGGAGCCTATTCCAGTGCTTAACAACACTTTCTGTAAAGAAGTTTTTCCTGATATCTAATCTAAACTTACCCTGGTGCAACTTAAGGCCATTTCCCCTCATCCTGTCACCTGTCACCAGTGAGAAGAGACCAACCCTGCTCTCGCTGTAAGCACCTTTCAGATACTGGAAGAGAGCAATAATGTATCCCCTCAGCCTCCTTTTCCCCAGACTAAACAGCCCCAGTTCCTTCAGTCTCTCCTCGTAGGACATATTCTCCAAGCCCTTCACAAGACTCGTTGCCCTTCTTTGGACCTGCTCCAGCACCTCCATGTCCTTTCTGTACTGAGGTGCCCAAAACTGAACGCAGTACTTGAGGTGAGGCCTCACCAGTGCCGAGTACAGGGGCAGGATTACTTCCCTAATCCTGCTCACCACACCATTCCTGATACAAGCCAGGATGCCATTGGCCTTCTTGGCCACCTGGGCACACTGCTGGCTCATATTCAGCTGACTGCCCATCAGTACACCAAGGTCCCTTTCCGTCCTCCCCAAGCCTGTAGCGTTGCCTGGGCTTGTTGTGACCACAGTGCAGGACCCGACACTTGGCCCTATCAGTTAACCCTGGCCCATCAATCCAGTCTATCCAGATCCCTCTGTGGTGCCTTTCTCCTGTATGGCAGATCAACACTCCCTCCCAGCTTGGTGTCATCTGCAAACTTACTGAGGGTGCGCTCAATCCCCTCATCAAGATTGTTAATAAAGATGTTAAATAGAAGCGGCCCCAGTACCAATCCCTGGGGGACACTGCTCACAACCGGCCGCCAACTGGATTTAACTCCATTGACCACAACACTTTGCACCCGGCCATCCAGCCAGTGTTTCATCCAGTGGAGCGTATGCCCATCCAAACCATGGGCAGCCAGCTGCCCTTCCAGTAGTAGGGAATTATATAGGAACATATAACAGCAAGACCCAACTTATCAATACCTAGCTCCAAGATGGTGTCATGGACAAAAATTTGGGCTTTATTTTATCACATGATGATGACAAGTGGCAAATGTTGTCTCAGTTTTGGAGAATGGAAAGAAAGAGGACCTGGTAATTACAGGCCTGCCAGTATGACTTCAATGCCTGGTAAAATTATGGAGAAGATAATTCTAGGAGTTACTGAAAAACACTTGAGAGTCAACAGTCATCGGTCATAGCCAATACAAGTTTATGAGGGGAAAGAACTGTTTAATGAACTTTATTTCCTTTTTTGACAAGATTATCAATCTACTTGACCAAAGGAAGCCAGCTGTTGCAAGCTTATTGGATTTCAGCTAAGCTTTCCATGCTGTTTCTCACAGCACACATTGGATAAAATGCCCAGCATACAGCTGGAAGAAAACGTGGCGCCATGGGAGAACAATTGTCTGTGGGTTAGGCTAAAAGGATTTTAATAAATCAGTCTGGTGGCCAATCACACATGGAATTCCCCAGGGCCCCATTTCAGTGCATGTTTTCTTTGTCGTTTTCAAAATATTCTGGATTCAGGACAAAAATGCATGCTAAGTAAGTTTGCAGATGACAGTAAATAGAGAGGAGCTCTTAATTTCCTCAGTGGTAGAGAGGCTTTCCAAAGAGATCTGGGCAAATTAGATGTCTGGGAAATCAACACCTATGTGAAAACTGAAGTTTGTGAGAGAGCAGTGGTCAATGACTCAAATGTTGAGATGTAGATCAGTAATGAGCAGTGGCAACATCGACCTGCTGGAGTGCATTCAGAAGAGAATCACAAAAATTCTCCAATGGATGGAACATCTCCCCTACAAGGACAGGCTGACAGAGCTGGGGTTGTTTAGCATGGAGAAAAGAAGGCTTTGTGGGGACCTGATAGCAGCCTTTCAGTATCTGAAAGGGGACTATAAGAAATAAGAGGGCAGACTCTTTAGCAGGGTCTATTGTGGTAGTATAATGGGAAATGATTTCAAACTAAAAGAGGGGAGATTCAGACTGGATATAAGGAAAAAGTTTCTTATGCTAAGGGTGGTGTAGTTGTGGTCTGGAATCTGCTCATGAGGGGGCCCTCCATGGACTGCAGCCTTCTTCAGGTCAGATGCACCTACTCTAGTGCAGGCTCCTCCACAGAGTGCAGCACAGATATCTGCTCTGTTGTGGTTACCAAGCCACTCTCCACGATATTTGAAAAGTCATGGGTGTCAGGTGAAGTTCCTGGTGACCAGAGAAAGGGAAACATCACTCCCATGTTTAATGTAGAAAGGAAGATTGAGGAAACTACAGGCTGGTGAGCCTCACGTCTGTACCTGGGAAGATCACAGAACAGATCCACCATGTGCATCAGTACAGGTTAGGGGCTGACCTGCTGGAAAGAAATACTGCAGAGAAGCACCTGGGTGTCCTGGTGGATAATAGGTTGCCCATGAGCCAGCAGTGTGCCCTTGTGACCAAGAATCATAGAATCATAGAATGGTCTGGGTTGAAAAGGACCACAATGATCATCCAGTTTCAACCCTCCTGCTATGTGCAGTAGCCAACCACTAGACCAGGCTGCCCAGAGCCACATCCAGCCTGGCCTTAGATGCCTCCAGGGATGGGGCATCCACAACCTCCTTGGGCAACATGTTCCAGTACGTCACCACCCTTTGTGTGAAAAACTTCCTCCTAATATCTAACCTAAACCTCTCCTGTCTCAGTTTAAAACCATTCCCCCTTGTCCTGTCTCAGTCCACTCTCAGAAACAGCCGTTCCCCTTCCTGTTTATGTGATCCCTTCAAGTACTGGAAGGCCGCAATGAGGTCTCCCTGGAGCCTTCTCTTCTCCAAGCTGAACAATCCCAGTTCCGTCAGCCTCTCCTCATAGGAGAGGTGCTCCAGCCCTCTGATCATCTTAGTGGCCCTACTCTGGACCCGCTCCAAGAGCTCCACGTCCTTCCTGTACTGGGGGCCCCAGGCCTGGACACAGTACTCCAGATGGGGACTCACAAGAGCTGAGTAGAGGGGGGCAATCACCTCTCTCTCCCTGCTGGCCACCCCTTTTTTAATGCAGCCCAGAACACAGTTGGCCTTCTGGGCTGCAAGCGCGCACTGTTGGCTCATGTCCAGCTTCTTGTCTACAAGGACCCCCAAGTCCTTCTCCACAGGGCTGCTCTCAAGGAGATCTTCCCCCAGTTTGTATAAATACCTGGGATTGCCCCGACCCAAGTGCAGCACCTTGGCCTTATTGAACCTCATTAGGTTTTCATGGGCCCACTTCTCCAGCCTGTCCAGGTCCCTCTGGTTGGCCTCCCTTCCTTCCAATGTATTGACTGCACCACTCAGCTTGGTGTCATCTGCAAACTTGCTGAGGGTGCACTCGATGCCATAATCTATGTCATTGATGAAGATGTTGAAGAGCACCAGACCCAAGACCGACCCCTGAGTGACACTGCTTGTGACTGGCCTCCACCCTGACACAGAACCATTGATCACAACCCTTTGTCTGCATCCAGCCAGCCAATTTCTAATCCATCAAACAATCCATCCTTCAGATCCACACCTCTCCAATTTAGAGAGAAGGATGTGGTGAGGGACCGTATCAAAGGCCTTGCAGAAGTCCAGGTAGATGACATCCACCGCCCTTCTCCCATCAGCGGAAGCCGTCACTCCATCATAGAAGGCTACCAGATTGGTCAGGCAAGATCTGCCCTTGGTGAAGCCATGCTGGCTATCTCGAATCACCTCTTCATCTCGTATGTGCCTTAACATAGCTTCTAGGAGGATCTGCTCCATGACCTTCCCAGGCATAGAGGTGAGGTTCACTGGCCTGTAGTTCCCCGGGGCTTCCTTTCTCTCTTTCTTAAAAATGGGAGTAATGTTTCCCTTCTTCCAGTCACCAGGGACTTCACCAGACAGCCATGATTTTTCAAATATCATGGAGAGTGGCTCAGTAACCACATCAGCCATCTCTTTCAGAACCCTAGGATGGATATCATCCGGCCCCATGGACTTATATACATTCAGTTTCATGAGGAGGTCTTGGAGTTGTTCCACTGTTACAGTGGGACAGAAACCACTCCCCACATCCTCACCTAGAGGCTCAGGGTCCTGGCAGACATGGGAAGCCTGACCACCTGTGAAGACTGAGGCAAAGTACTCATTGAGTACCTCAGCTTTTTCTAGGTCTGAGGAAGCAGCTCCCCATTGCCTTTCATCAGAGGGGGAACACTCTCCTTGTCTTGTCTCTTCCTGCCTATGTACCTGTAGAACCCCTTCTTGTTGTCTTTCACATCCCTCGCCAAGTTCAGCTCCATCTGCACCTTGGCCTTCCTAATCCTATCTCTACACATACAGACAACAGCCCTGTATTCCTCCCAGGATACACAACCCTGCTTCCACTTTCTGTACATTTCCCTCTTTTCTCTCAGTTTAAGCTGCAGGTCCTTGTACAGCCACGACAGTCGCCTGCCTCCCCTGCTCAACTTCTTCTGCTGGGGGATGGAGAGCTGTTGCGCTCTCAGAAGGGTGTCCTTAAAGAGCTGCCAGCTTTGTTCTGCACCCATGCCCTTAAGGACAGTTCCCAGGGGATCCCACTCAGCAGTTCCTTGAGCAGCCAGAAGTTTGCTCTCCTAAAGCACAGGGTCCTAGCTCTGCTTTTTGCCAGGCCCACATTCTTCAAGATCACAAACTCCAACAAGGCATGGTCACTACAGCCCAGGCTGCCTCCAGTCTTAACCTCTCTAATGCTCTCCTCTGCATTAGTGAGCACCAGGTCCAGTAAGGCTTCACCTCGGGTTGGTCCATCTATTATCTGGACCAGGAAGTTATCCTCTACAGACTCCAGGAATCTCCTGATTGTCTGCAACCCGCCATGCTACTATCCCAGCAGATATCCGGGTGGTTGAAATCCCCCATCAGGACAAGAGCCCTGCGACACCTCCTGCAGCTAAAGCAAGAAGGCCTTGTCAACAGGCTCCTCCTGATCAGGTGGCCCATAGCAGACCCCAACCACTAGATGCCCTTTACTGGACCAATCCTTGATTTTTACCCACAAGCTCTCGACTTGATCGTGGCTGTTCCTCAGACACAGCTCTTCGCAACCTATCCACTTCCTATCACAGAGGGCAACTCCGCCACCCCTCCTACCCTGTCAGGCTTCTGAAAAGCTTGTAGTCCTCAATCAGGGTATTCCAATCACGAGATTCATTCCACCATGTTTCCGTGATAGCAATTAGGTCATACTTTCCCAATTGAGCCACCGTTTCTAGCTCCTCTTGTTTATTTCCCATGCTGCGCACTTTGGTATAGAAGCACTTCAGCTTAGCTATTGGCCTCGTTGCCTTCTTGGAGGAGCCCTCCCTATTGCCTCCAGGACAAGTCTGGGGTTTCCCCTTACCGCCTCCCAAGGTGACAGCATTCCCATACACTTCTCTGTCACCTTGTACACCCCCTTCCCCCATCATATCTAGTTTAAAGCCCTGCCAACCAGCCCAGCCAGCTTGTTCCCGAGAATATCTGTGGCCCTTCTAGTCAGTCAGCTCCCATCCACCGTCAGCATTCCCCCTTTTTTAAGGCTGCATCCCAAGCCATAGTACCCAAAGCCCTGAGTGCGACACCATTCGTTAAGCCATTCATTCAGCATGTCCACCCTCCTCCTTTTGTGCGGATCCCAGTCACCAACTGAGAGGACAGAGGGGAACACAACTTGCGCTCCTGATCCTTCAGATGTCTTCCCAGAGCCCTGAAGTCCCTTTTGATTGCCCAAGAACTTCTTTTGCCAACGTCTTCATTTCCAATGTGGAAAACCAGTAATGGATAATAATCAGAGGGCTTAACCAGGCGGGTGATGTTCCTAGCAACATCTCTCACCTGGGCACCAGGCAGGCAACACACCTCCCTGTGAGACGGATCCAAGCAGCATATCAGGCCCTAAGTTCCCCTCAGAAGGGAGTCCCCTAAGACAACAGCCCTTCCTTTTTTCCTGACTGATATTGTAGCAAAACAGGGAGCAGACTGACTAGTCTTGGGCAACCTCTCTTGTATGGATGGACTTTCACCAACATCCACATCCCCCAGTCCCTCCAGCTCTAGAGCCTCATACCTGTTATGTAAGGGCACCTGGGAAGGTAGGACAGACTGAGGGGCACTCCGCTTGTTGCCCTGAACAGGGACTCATTTCCATCCCTCAAGAAGGCCAATGGTATTCTGGAGTTGATTAAAAAGAGAATGTCCAGCAAGTTGAGAGAGGTTCTTCTCACCCTCTACTCTACCCTGGAGTACTGTGTCCAGTTCTGGGTTCCACAGTTCAGGAAAGACAGGGATCTTCTAGAAGGAGTCTAGTGGAGGGCCACAAAGATGATAAAGGGTCTGGAGCATCTCCTGTATGAAGAAAGACCTGGGACTGGGCTTGGTTACAGTCCCATAAAATACAGTTAAGGCATTAAATTGAGAAGATCAATCTACAGAAAAATGTAATTTTGGGGTTGATTCCAAAAATTTGCCCTTTTACTAAGATTTCATGCATTGCACATAGACAGCAGTGAAAAAAATAGAGTCTATATTGATCTCAAAACTAAAATTTCATTAAATCCTCTACAGCCATGGACTTGCAAAGAGGATGACAGTACAGAGAACTACTGGGCTTTGAAATGACACTGGAGCTCATTTTGCTTCAATCTAATTAAGTTTTTTAATGTACACATTAATTTGTATGAAGTACCATGACATGGAACAAGAATATATAATGGAAAATAGTGAAATTTTCCATGTTAAAGAGAGTAATTTGAATTTCTGTGGTTTATCTTCTCTTTCAGTATATTAATAATTATGCATTTTGGTTGGTTTTTTTGTTTGTTTGTTTGTTTTGTTTTCTCTACATATCAAGGGTTAAAATATTAACCATAATATAATTTCTCTTTGTTGTTGTTGTTGTTGTCCTTTCCCTTAAAAATGCAGCAAAGGCTTTTTGCAAATACTGCCTGTAAAGAATTCTGAAAAAAAGTCTATTTTAAGTACAGTAGAGTACATAGGAGTGTTATCAACAAATGACCAGACAAAGGGTCTTTTCAGTTATGGAAAATGGATCATTTGATATAAGTTCCAGTGACTGAGAATATTCTTTCTAGAAGCAGAAGTTGGAAACATTTCACAGATTATTCTTCATGTTCAATTGTTGAAGAGTTCATCATTTTCTGAAATGAGAGATCTCTACCATCTCTGTATGCTCACTGTCACTTAAATTATATCCCAGTTATCCTCTTTCTTCTCCATTCACTGGATTTTTTCTGCTTTAGAAATTACCTGACATTAATTTTTGATACTATTAGAGCATTTATCATCGTTCTTAGAAGTAATTAATACAAATGAAATGTACTATTTTATTCCTGTGACTTTAACTTTGTTTTGCATTCAGTATCAGTTTATGAACAGACACACTGAATCTATACAATCCTAATTCTGTAAATATTTACTACTCTGAACACAATTTCTTTCCAAGTTTCATATTAGAAAGCAACTACTTGTGTAGACACTGATAGGACAGATTTCACCTCTATGAACTGAAAACTGAACATTTAGGAATCTGCATCTCCTCAGGGTTATTGCTTTAATAGAAAAATTTATTCTTTTTTTTATAGCCACTCTAAATAAACCTTTAATCAAATAATTAATGAAATAATTATCTAGCTTAGCATTTATTTGTAGAATGAAGAATTTAACAGAAGAAATCAAAGTGTCAAGGGACTATTCATAGTTATTTTGCTTCCATTAGCAAGTGAACTTCAAATACATGCCTGGTATTTGACCTCCAGGTAGAAAATTTTAGAATAAAGAGTATTCTTACTGTTAAAATAATCATATAATGAGGTTTAATTGTGACTATCTTTTGTGTCAGATTAGAATTAATATGCCCTTCCAATTAGCCCAGAAAAGGTTGTGTTATTATGAACTCTAAAAGCACTGTTGCAAATAACTAAAATGACATCAAGTTTTGCAAATTGAGAATATTTACGTTATGCCTAACAAGAAATATATCTGTAATCTCACTGCTCTGCCTCTGTAGGGGATATATTACTTCTCACATTTTAGAAGAGAAAAAAAACCTGATTACGGCTTTCCTGTATGTTTAGAAAGCTCACATCCAATTCCAGCTTGTACGCCTTAGGAAATTATGAAGAAATGCATGCAGCCAAAGTGTAGGCCTGTTCCACCCACAGGACAGAGGCAGCCCATGCAACATACAATCAATATTTTCTTGCCTTATATCTAGATTTAAACACACTGAAATAACATAATTGGTGACAGTGTATTGGATTTTACAGTGCCGACAACACCAGTAGTATCATAAGCAAATAGAATCTTTATAAAATACCTAAGTAGAAATATGTATAGTATGTAAGCACAAAAATGCAAGTGACCTTGTTCTGCATTTCCACAAGTAGGGCACAGGAAAACACATGTAAGTAGTAGAATTTGTGAGACAAGAGCAAGTGAGGTAGAAAAAGTAGGTAAAATGTCTAGGGGGACCAGGAAAATCCAGTAGAAGTGATCAAGATGCCACTTGAAAACAGAACAAGCTTTCATCCTAAAATAAAATTAACTTTGTTAGAGGCGGATCACACTCCCTGAGAGCACATTTATTTTTTTACATTCCTCCCCCTCCGCATCCCCCCATCTTCTGCATAATTTTGCATAAACTTTCTACACTTCAAGAAAGCACAACAGTGATCATTTTAGCACTACTTCTTTGTTGTTGTTTAATCCTATTATAATAGATAGTAGATAGGATGTATCTGAAAATAAATTGGACATTTAATAGAATCATAGAATTACTTTGGTTGGAAGACCATCTAGTTCCAACCCCACTGCCATAGGCAGGGACATTTCCCACCAGATCAGGCTAACCAAAGCCCCACCAACCTGGCCTTGAATACTTCCAGGGATGGAGCGTCCACAGCCTCTCTGGGCAGCATGTTGCAGTGCCTCATCACCCTACCACACACTCAGAGCAAAGAATTCTTTCCTAATATCTAATGTAAATCCATGCTGTTTTACACACTCTTACCGTGGTACCACTGAAAAGAGTCTGACCCTACATTCTTGACACTTTCACTTAAGACATTTATTTATATTGACTAGATCCTCTATCAATTGTCCCCTCTTTAGGCTAAACAAACCCAGATTTCTCAGCTTGTCCTCATAAAAGAGATGTTCCAGTCCCCTAATCATCTTTGTAGCCCTTTAGTTGTTCCACATCTCTCTTTTACTGGGGAACTTAGAACTTTGCACAGTACTCCTGATGTGTACTCACCAGGGCTGAGAAGGGAGACCTGCTTGCAACACTCTTCCTAATGCACCCTGAGATACCATTAGCTTTCTTGTCCACAAGAGCACATTGCTGGCTTAATGTGTCTTTAGCCATTGAAAGACATCACCCTTTGTCCTATCACTACACTTGCTGGTAAAGACTCCTTTTCTGGCTTTCCTGCAGAACCCCTTTAGATACTGGAAGGCTGCTATAATGTCTCCGCAGAGCCTTCTCTTACCCAGGTAGAGCTATTCCAGTTTTATCAGCCTTTCTTATAGGAGAGGTGCTCCAGCCTTCTGAGAATTCTCATGACCCTCCCTTGGACTTGCTCCAACAGTCTCATGTCTTTCTTATGTTGAGGTCCCCAGAGCTGAATACATTATACCAGGTAGGGCTCTCACAATGGCAGAGTAGAGGTGGACAGTCACCTTGCTCTCTTTGCTGGTCATACTGCTTTTGATGCAGCCCAGGATATGGTAGGCTTTCTGGGCTGCAAGTGCACATCGCCAGCTCGTATTGAGCTTTTCATCAACCAGCATCTCTAAGTCCTTCTCCTCAGGGCTGCTCTCAGTTTATTCTCTGCCCAACCTATATTTGTGCTTAGGATTGCCCTGACCCAGGTGTGGCACCTTGCTCTTGGCCTTGTTGAACTTCGTGAGGTTTCCATGGCCCCTCTTGAGACTATCAAGGTCCCTCTGGAATTGGCTGCACAACACATCTTTGTGTCATCAACAAAGTTGCTGAGGGCGCACTCAGTCCCATTCTTTGTGTCACCAACAAAGCTGTTAAATTGCACCAGTTCCAATATTGACCTCTGAGGAGCACCACTCATCATTCCCAAGTGGTCTCTGCTTGGACGTCAAGGTGTTGACTGCAGTTCTTGGCATGTCACCATCCAGTAGATTCCTTATCAATTAAGTAATCCATCCATCAATTCCATGTCTCTCCAGCGTTCAGAAGATATTTTTGCTAGCACCTAATTTGCCTCTGATTTCTTAGTCAGCTCACAAACATGGATATATAAAAGCAAATATAAGATTTGTGCCCTTAGTTACACTATGCTCATCCTGCACATAATTTCAGAATGTAGTACTCTATCTAGCTCTTAGTAATATTGTATTTTATTTTTCCTTACAGATTTTCCCTCTCCTCTCCTCTCCTCTCCTCTCCTCTCCTCTCCTCTCCTCTCCTCTCCTCTCCTCTCCTCTCCTCTCCTCTCCTCTCCTCTCCTCTCCTCTCCTCTCCTCTCCTCT
>JACDJE010000137.1:2826933-2920403 GCA_016647715.1 Pavo muticus
CCCCTCCCCTCTCTTCCCTTCCCCTCCTTTCTGATCCTTCTGGGACTAGAACAACTGAAAGGAGTTGCACTACTATTAAGTCTACTGAAACATTTCTGTTATTGTGTTTTAACTAGTTCTCAGACTTAGCTCAAATCAATATTCCTAAAGCTACTACAAACTGCCTAAAATTTTCTAATTATATAATAAGTGATGCTAGAAAATAAATGAAGCATTGTATAGTGTATTAATTGGATTAGAAATAAGATCATGACAAAAAGACAACAACTTGACCCTTCTCATTTCCTTTCAGAATGAATTATAGACTCTAGAAAAAAAAGAAAATTATATTTATTTTGCAGAGGAAAGAGCCTATACAGTACACACATTAATCTCATACGGATTAGTAGACCACATTTCAAATAGATGAATATTATAGTGAGTTTGTTTCAGTTTTTTTGCTCAGAAGAAAGAAAGATAAATACTAAGGTTTCCTTATGTTCCCAGTTTTGTAATTTTTTGTATTGTTTTCTACTCAGTTAACATGGATTTTGTCAAAACCACTAGAAGAGTGCTTGCACAGTAGATGGCTTTTGCAGTACGGCACTGCTGAGTTCAACAACCGATCAAATGACAACAAATCTCTATTATTAAAAAGACTATGTGAGATCATAATGAATATTTGTCACAATAAGCATATAAATGTTTAATTCTAGATTGGAAATAAGATCATAGAGTTCTTTATTTCATGAGAGCTTCAAATGATGAATAAAAGAGTAATTGATATGATTGTTTTACCTACATAAGATTATTCTTTTAAATTGCTTCTTTTTATTATAATCATAAAACAGCACATAAAGAAAGACTACCTTTGATATTTCATAGTGTGTGCCAACACTTTTATGCCTTATTATTTCTGAAAATTCTGACTAAGCATCATATAATATAAATGTTTATAGTCTTTTTTTCTTTTCACTTTCTTTCTTATGACTAGAGAAGAAATAGAACAAGGATCTACCTTCCTCTTTTAGTTGAAGATTATCAATACAGGGGAAAGTTTTACAGCATTCTTCTTTGTTTTATTGCAATTAAGCTTTTTATTGCATTATCCCTTTTCAACGGTTAATTTCTGGTACTATCCAAATCCTAAGAATCCTATGATGGTTGCAGAAGTTACTTCCTTCCCAATCATCAATTTCAACACATTTTTATCTTCCAGCATTTGTAGCAAATTAATTTCATATAGGTCACACTCATTCAGAACAAGAAAACACCACTTTTAGCACAAAAAAAATGCCATTTATCTTGATTTTAAAAGCAAATGCAGAATCTAATTTTTGATACAGATGGAATAACACTAACTCTGCTTATCCCTGCTCTCTTAGAAAAAGGCTTTCTTTGCTTTTTAAATCTTTGTGTGTCAGAATAAATGAAGGGGGAAAAAAAGAAAATAAAACAGTTTTATTTGATTTTTGCAACATTTCTATAAGTTTACAGAACTTTCGCATATTCTGAAATATTTCTACTGTAAGAAGCCATAAACAAACCTGTCACTAAGGAAAAGTAAACAGTAATGAGTCTTTAAGCTTCCATAATTAGTCTGCTTCGTGCAAATTAATCTGAGAACAGTAATAAACATGGATGGCAATGCCTATTTCCTTTGTTCAATGCCTTCAGGATTTCTGTGCTGGAGAAAGATGAAGGCTGCTCCAAAAGTAATGCCTCCTCTTTTATGATGTTGGCCTACACCGTCAGAGGCAGATGTTGGTAGTATGGCAGTGGAGGTTTAACCTTCCTGATGATATCCCATTGCGTTTATTTGCTGTGCAACAGATGGCAGTGGAGGGGCAGTCTGACAGAATGGTGTCTGACATGGAAGTGCATATGAAGCAAAGGTGTGGTACTGAATTCCTCCATGCAGAAAAAATGTCACCCATTGGCATTCATTGACGCTGAACATTTGTGGAGACCAAACAGAGGATGTGAGCACAGTGAGGGGTGGGTGGCGTGTTTCAGCAATGGCAACAGTGACAGTCGGTTACCTCCACTGGTGCAGATTGTTACAAGCAGGGCATGCTAGATCGAGTTCATTGCTGCCAAAGATGGACAGCTAATGGTGGTGACTGTGTTGAAAAAGAGTGTTTTGTAGCTGAGAATCTGCTCTATCAAATAGTGTTATTGTTTTCTTTGCATCTCTTGTAGTTTCCAGGGAAATAAATAGATGGCATTACTTTTGGAACAACTTACATCACTTTAAGCCCGTCCAATGGAGCTAATCCAGAAGATTCTTAATGCCAACATAAAGCCATCTTGTCAGCTTTTTACAAGTTGCCCCATAGTTATGTTCCCCCTGTTAGCACACCACCAGAACTCCAACATTTTGGAGTAGTACTAAATAAATCATTAAATTGCTTAAAATACGAATGCAGCTAGACAGAAGACAGTAGTTCATGGAAACACCTCACACTAAGCTGAAAACAGCCATGCTAATTAAACAGTATGTATGTTCTATGGACTTCTTCCAGAACAACAGTATCTGGCTGAAGATAATAGAAGACAGAATTTCTCAATGCATAGCATCACCTTCTGTGCTGAAGGGAAAACAATGCGACTCGGTGGTAGGGAGCTGATTTGCAGCAGGTAACTTATAGCTTAAAGATGGAGGACAGAAGGGAATGGCTATGAGTTATGGATCTGTTTGGATAAATGCTACCTCAGCAAGTAGACAGGTAATATAGCTAGAGACTGCATTATCTTTATTGTGGAAACTGTGCTCCTGAGGGTGCTGGAGAAGATCTGATAGCTATCACTTTTACAGTTCCTTTGAAGCTGTGCAGAAGAAGTTTGCTCACTTGAGGCGCCCTCAGTTTTTGTAATGTCTTCATGAATTTATGGTAAAACATTTCATTTTTCTTGGGTCAGATTCTGCCATCTCATTTGGAGCTCTGATTTTCCCCAGGTACGGTTGCACTGATTATGATGGTAAATGTGACAGAATCTCTCCTATCCTGAGAGAATTGTTACAATACTGCAGCGAAAAGCAGGATTATGAACATCAGCGTTAAATGTACATAGCCCAGTTCATGGTCCAGACTTTCAAATTCTCTATTTCAGAATAAATAATCTGACAGAAAGATTGCTTCAGATTTCATGGTGAATCAAACCTTCTGACCTAGCTAAGTCAGTAATACTGGTGTGTCTGTTTTTCTATTTTTCAGCAGCATGAACAGCATCAGAGAAGACAAAACACTTTTTTAATCTGAAAAGTAAATGGAAATATATTGAGGGAAAGACAACGAGGGGTTTACTGAATGTTTTTATGTAACAATCTTGTTGAACTGAAAAGAAGGAAAAGTTAACCTATTAAATTCTACTCTCCAAATTGTCAGCTGTATTTTCATTTTAAAATTATACAAACAGATTTGAGTACAGACAGACTTTGTACAAGCTCTTGCAATTTTGTAGAACCTACACAGCACTTTTCAGAAGCATCTATCATCAGAAATCCTTATATCCTTGATCAGTGTGGCAAACATTACAGTGGTTATATGTATATATAAACAAACAAAACAACAACAAACACCACAAAGCAGCGTTATGCAATGTAGTAAGTAGAAAAATGATTTTGAAAAAGCATACCTAAAAAATCATATGTTCATGGCATAATTCAAAGTGAAAGATAGCTAAGGAGCTTTGTTTTCCAACCTCCTGACAGAGTTGGTCAGCAATGGGAGCAGACCAAATTGCTCACATCTTGAATAGATCCAAGGATGGATATGGTGTGCAACGTGATAACATCCTTGGATGTCCTAAAAAGGGAAAAGTGTTTTCAGTATGTGTTGTTTCTATATTGCACTCTCACCATGGACTCATGTGTAGGGGTTAGTTCTGCCCTGCTTTTGAAGAAATATGAGGGAAAATGTATACAGGAAAGGCACAGAAGATTTAGGAGAAGCAATCTCCTATCTTTGCAAGCCTATCTACATTTTCAAGACAATGCAAAGAGGACAGAATAATGAATGTATGCAACCTTTGTTGGTTTCTGCATGGAAGGCAGTAAGGTGTCTGGTACATGTACAGCCACTGACTGTGATCTGACCATGAGAAAGGCAAAAGCATTGCACAAAGCATCCTTGACAGTAGCTTGACTATAGCTGTGATATCCCACCTTAGAGTGAAAATATTTCTGATCCTTTTTAGGAAGTTAATTCACTCTGTTTCTCACTTGTTTAATCTTTTTTTTAGTAAGCTATCATGAACTTCACTGAAAAGGCAAGTACTGTCAGGGAACATCATCCTTGATAAGATGTGCTCCATGAGCTTAAAGTGCAAAGCTTTAACTAACAAATGTTTTGTGTACCTCAAGTAGCAGAAGAGGAATGAGTGTTGTATGTATCAATCCTGTGTTCCACAGCAGAAAGTCTTGCCAGGTTTCTCTCAGGATGCTAAGTCCAGTTCACTGCGATGGATGACTACTCTTTGGGGAGGGCAGTTCTGTAACAGGAGACACATCACAGTGCAGCATGTACTTCACTGCAAGAGTTTGGTGTGTATACTGTGTTCATGTTTTAATGTTTATAAGGATGTCAGATTCCATTGAGACTTAAGACATGACTTGTGTGCATTGGTTTTGGCTAAGATGCTCTCTGACCTGCTCCTTCTCCAGCAATTGGAAGTCTTCCTTTCCTCAGATTCTCTCTCTTACCTCCAGGGTCCGGGACTCCTGAGGGCTAGTCTTAGCACTGATGACTGAAGAAAAGAAGGCATTCAGAATCTCCACCTTCTCAGTGTCCTGATACCAGGGCATCCTTCTCATTTTGTAGGGCACCCATATTTTCCCTACTCTTCCTTCTACTGTTGACATACATTAAAAAAAAAAAAAGTTTCTTGTTATTCCTTACCACCTTTGCAAGGTTTAACTCTATCATCTTGTGATTACTGTGCCCAAGATGCCAAGATGACCTCCAACCAACAAATCACCCACAAGACCTTCCCTGCTAACAAGCATCAGGTCAAGCGGGAAAGTTTTCCCTAGTTGGTTTTTGCACAAAAAATAAACACAATATTGCAATAAAATTAAGTATTATTTATCATTGCATCTTTGATCACTCAGTAGTATCACTAATGCAATATAGTACTGATGTTTTCACAGATAGGTTTTTGTATTCCTTTATATGAAAAATTCTGCTAAATATTAAGAAGTCATTACAGGTACCAAATGAGAGATGGGTCTCCAGTGGTGTGCAATGACCTTTCTTGGTACATTGTCAAGAACTCTAACATCAAGTCACATACGACCTTATAGTTGTCCCATTGAGAATAAATAAATAACAAAAGTTGAGAACATTCTAGGGTTTTTTCATAACTGCTGTATCTTCCAGCACTCAAAAACAACTTAGGGAAGCTCAATCACCTGATGAGACATTCTTATCTTGAACGCCTTAGACAAGAGATCTATAAAGAGATAAAAAGGTGGACTTATATTTTTCTAAAATAATGTCACTTTTAAATTGGGGAAGAAAATAATCAAAGGAATGGGACATAAACAGAGAATAAATAAAAGCAGAGGACTTGGTATAAAGTTGGAGTTTCATAGACTAATTAGAAGGACAAAACTCCTTTATGGCCCTTTGATTATTTTCTTGTAAACATAGTCTAATCTTTTCATAGTTTTGTGACTTGCACGTAAAAAGAGAAATGAAATGATTGGATGCTCTTAATGAATAAAACAAAAGTGTTTGGATGAGAGAGACTGGACTGATATAGTTTACCTGGGTATTCAAGAGTTTTCGGTGATGTTTCTCATCAAAGTTTTTTGAAACTGTTACAGCGTCAAGCATCAAGAAGGTGGATGAGAAGATGGATAAGAACTGATCTTCAAACAGAGGAATAGTTTCCACAATGGAAGGAAATAATTGGTGGTGCTTGTGGTTTTAAGTATATTCAGTACTAAACAGGAATGGATAACATATGGTGTTGTGACAAGCTTTCTGATGATGCACAATTGTCTAAAGTGGTGAAGATTAGACTGACTCTTTAATTTGGAGAAGAGACATCTGATATAGAGGTAACAGAGAGTAAGAAATCAAAAGTGGCATAGAGAAAGTTGTCAAGTGTTCTCTCTTTCCAGTACAAACAGGATCAGTGGTTTCAACATAGATATGAAGAGGCAGTTCTCCTCATTGTACTTAAGGTATGGTTATCCAAAGCAAGTGGGAAATTCAAAGAAGGAAAAAAAAAGTAATTAATTCTGTAAAATACAGAGACTCCTCTTCTGGCTCAGGAGGAAAACCACCAGGAGAAAAAATTGGTACTCCTGTGCATTGGTAGCTTCCTCAGGCATCTGTTTTGGTCACTGTGGAAGACAAGATCCAGGAGGAGATGTGAGGTTTGTGGGGTTTTTATGACCAATTTAAGTGAACTAATAAAATCAGGAATTCTTAATCAGACAGACAATTCAAAATGCTTCTGAAGTGTTGATACTAAGCACTAGCATATTTAGGTTCAATATTAGACAAAACAACATGAAAAAAGAAGCAACAGAAGCATAATCAGAAAATGGAATTCACATAACCTCATCAAAATTAATAATTTATCAGAAAACAAGTTCAATAGGATGAAACAGATGCAATAAACAGAATACTTTAAGAATAGCTAAAGTTAAAAGAAAAATCCAAAGAAAATTTAAATTCTTCACCCATAACAACTTTAAAAAATGATCTCTGCCAAAATGACAGTTATGTTTTCTTTTTTATGTCAGAAGATGAGAAATGTGTTTCTATACAAATGAGAATTTTCAAAACTGTATCAATATAGAGAACAGATATAACAGTCACGTTTTGCATTTATGATAATTGTGTACTCCATTGCATGACATTTTTTAATCTCTCTGCCTTTAATCCTTTGAATAATAGTAGCATTTTGTACAGCATATTTTGGTAGATCATGCAAAATCTTGATACATTTTGTACGCTGAAAAAAATAAGTAAAGATCTATGCCTTTTTAATGACAGTTTGTATACTATTTTACTAAAATCTGCACGGGAATTATTACCTGGAAATAAAGACTACTTATTCTTCTTTCCATTTTATTTTATCTATTTTATTTTATCTTATCTATCTGGAATGCCACCACATGGCATAAACAGGACAACTAGATGGTCAGCGTGAGCTTATGGGAAAGGCCATAGATATTGTATAGATGTTAGCAAATTTTTGACACAGTTTCTCACAGCATCCACCTGGAGAAACTGACTGCTCATGGCCTAAGTGGGCATATGCTTTTCTAGGTAGAAAACTGGTTTGGTGGTTGGACCCAAAGAGTTGTGGAGTTCCCTATGGCTCAGTATTGGTGTCAGTTGTCTTTATTGTCTTTATCAGTGATCTGGACAAGGGGACCGAGTGCATATTCAATACATTTGCAGATGACCCCAAGTTAAGCAGGAATGTAAATCTGCTTGCAAGTAGGAAGACTCTACAAAGGGATCTGGATAAACTGGATCGCTGGGCTGAGTACAAATACACGAAATAAAACAAAGCTAAGGATCAGATCCTGCACTTGGGTCACACCAACCCCACGCAACAATACATGCTGAAGGAAGAGTGACTGGAAAGCTGTGTGGTGGAAAGGACCCAGGAGTATTGGTCAATAGACAGTTGAATATGAGCCAGCAGTGTGCTCAGGTGACCAAGAAGACCAAGTGGCATCCTGACTTGTACCAAAAACAGTGTGGCCAACAGGACTAGGGAGGTGATTGTCCCACTGTACTTAGCTCTGGTGATAATACTCAAATATTGCATTCAGTTTTGGGCCCCTCACTACAAGAAAGACATTGAGGCCATGGAGCATGTCCAGAGAAGGGCAACGAAGCTGTGAAAGGTCTGGAGCACAAGTCTTACGAGAAGTGTCTGAGGGAACTGGGATGGTTCAGTTTGGAGAAGAGGAGGCTCAGGGGAGACATTATAGCTCTCTACAACTCCCTGAAAGGATGCCGTAACAAGGTGGGGGTTGGCCTCTTCTCTCAAGCAGCAAGAGATAGGGTGAGATGGCCTCAAATTGCACGAGGGGAGATTTAAGTTGGATATTAGGAAAAAATTTCTTCTCAGACAGGGTGATTATGCATTGAAACAGGCTGCCCAAGGAAGTCCCTGTAGGTAGTTAAAAGACATGTAGACGTAGTGCTTGGGGACATGGTTTAGTGGTAGGTAAACCATCAGGCTTGATGACCTTAGAGGTCTTTTCCAAACTAAAAATTATGATTCTATTATTTATTTATTCTGTCCTTATTAGATTCTGTCCTTATTAGATAGCAAAGAATTGAGACATTCCTAGAAACACATCTCACTGAAGTAAGTACTGTTCACTTGATACTGAGAAATGAGACGAAGAGGTTATTGCTAAAGACAAAACAATCATTTGTTTTGTCATTTGTTAATGACAATACATTTCCAAATCTTATTTTGTGTTTGAAAACTCCAAACATTTCAGGCTATATTATTCTAAAGTTGTATTCTTTTTTTTAAAAAAAAAAGAAACAGAAAGTAAGAAACATCTCCTTCATAATAAAAGAAAGTAGCTTGTAAGGGATAACACTGCCATTAACAAAGTATTATTAGAGATTCATCTAAAAAAATAATCTCCTGTGTTTATTTATCCTGGAAAGCTAACAGCATTCTAACTTGAGACAACAGTACAGTTCTTTGGAGTTTTAAAAATGTTCTTGTTTAAGTTAAACATTTCTATTGCTCACAAAATAAGGGAAAAAATGAGTCAGAAATTTGACTGTTAAATCAAGAAAATCACTGTATGCCATATTTTCTTTTTAAGCTTTTTTTTTTCTTTTTTTTTGGGGGGGTGGGGGGGGATGGTGATTATTGTACTGTACTGGAATTTTCTTCAAATCTTCTTCTGACCTGAACTGGAAGTCTCCCCATGTCTAAGATGTCTGCCAAATAATCTTACACAGTGTTTGAAGGTAATAACAGAGGATGGGAAAACTGCACTGAAAGGCTCCCAGGATGAAAGGCAGAGATCTGTAGCACTTAGATGAAGGCTACTAGCTAGTGTATGCAATTGAAGATTGATATACCTGTGAACAGAAAAGCCACAAGGATCAGAGGAGCAGGGACTAGTAGAGGAACATTGGGAACCTAGTCAGGTGAAATCAGAGCCTCGTGACCGATCTGCCCAAGTAATGGGTGGGGTGATCCCATGCAAGAAAGGTTCCTCCTACATGAGGCAGAAGACAAATTTTCCCTCTGAGTGCCTATGATCTGAAATGGGGCAGGGCTTATAGAATATGAGACTCATAACAGGGTTCAAGGGAAGAACACTTGAAGAGACCTACTGTGGGAGATGTAGAACATACTGTGGGACTATGTCAATGTGCAGTACCTAATAAGGGACATTTAAGGGTTGGGAAATAGGTAAGAAGAGATAGAGATCAAGGTGGGTTGAAAGATAAGGGGAATAAGGGGGACAGCAGGTTGTGAACAGAATGCAAGTCAGTATGGTTTTCTTCCTAAGCCCTGCACTTTGATCACTGCAGTCTATCATATATTTTCACTAAATCCTATACCTGCCATCTGTATGGGAGCACTCTCTGAGTGGCTATGGATCAATCAGTATAGGTGCATGCTGGAAAACCTCAAGCTGGACTAGCCAGCAGGAAGTCTGAACCAGCAACTGAAGTGGGATTGTGAACATACGGGCTGTAGGCCCAGGAAGGATGGGGGATCTTGGACAAACACACACATTCATATATAATATTTTTACTAGTGAATTTTATCTCTGATTTGCTGGAGAAGATGAACTGGAATTGGGCCATCTGTGCTGTTCATTCTTATCTGAGTGCTATGTGTTTGTGTGGGCGCTGGTAGAGGTACTGTTTGCTTCCCGAGTGGATCTGTGTGTCTGGTCACATAAGTGAATGTACAGTAAATGTCTGTGTGAGCCTGCTGGGAGTACACAGCTGAGCTGGGGACAAGGAACTACCATGTATCTGCTAGACTCAGAAACCCCCAGCACCACTCATAAACCTCTACTGATGCAACAAATTACTGCAGGTATAACACTGAGCCACCACTGACCTACTCTGCATGGTTAATGTTTTCCAAAACAATCGGTCTTACTGTAATTTCCATAACAATATTCTGGCAAATAAATAAATGAGTACTTGCATACTACATACATTTCTGGGTGTTACGAACTTATCTTTTGTAATGGACCTTGAGATTTGTTGTGATGTAATTAGTTTGGGGTTTGATCAACACATTATAATAAAAATTATAAAGGGTTATAGTATTTTATGCCAAAAAATATGAATTCCTTCATGTGTATATCTGTATTTTTCTATCAGGTGATCTGACAGGCATATTCTTTCTAACAAAGCTTTTAGTTTCTGAAAGAAAACTAACTTACTAAAGTAGTAGTATTTAGCTACTATACTGATCATACTGATTTCTATATTACAAATACAGTCATAAGGAAATCACAAGAAGAAACCTTGCATCCAAATGTCATCTGCAAGTTGGATCTAACTATTCTGCTGCATAATTGTGTTACTTTAACATTTGTAATAGCAGTTAATTTCATTTTGTGCAACATCTCTTTATCAGAATCTCATCATTTAAAACTTTCAAGTTATTATTAAATTCTGTGATGAGTAATAATCATTTTTTAAGACTGCATGTTATTCAAGCTTGAATCTGATCTTACTACAAATTTTCAGATGATGGTTCTGCTACAACAAATTATTAAATTATAAAGCAAATATATTTTTTATAGTGAGAAGTTGATATTTCCACAAGCAGACTAGGAAATGTGCAAGATCCTTCAGCCATTTTTACCAAATAAAATCCAGCACAGATTTAGCTGCCCTGGGCAGTCATCTCCTCTATCTAACTGGGAGAGGTCAGGTTCTGAAGTTCCAATAAAAAAGCACTGGGCAGTATCAGTACCATACTGCACAAGAAATAAGTACTTAAAAATAGTGTGGTTGGTCTTTATTTGATTTTTTTTTTTTTTTTTTTTTGCTTGGTTGTTGTTTTTTGGTTTTTGGTTTTTGGTTTTTTTTAGCAGAAAGAGACAGATAACTCAGCAAGTACTGCAGCCAGCTCTGGGGTACACAATAGCAGAAGGTCATGGACCACTTGGAGTGTGTCCAGAGGAGGCTGCGATCAGAGGGCAGGAACACCTCACCTGTGAAGAGAGAATAGGAGAGTTTGGCTTGTTCAGCCTGGAGAAGAGATGGCTCCAGAGAGACCTTGTGGCAGCCTTACAGTACCTAAAGGTATGCCTACAAGAAAGCTGGAGGTGGACTTCATCATGATAATTTTTGTCATAAAGGTTCATAAGATGCTGTGCTTTGGATTTAGGATAAGAATAATGTTGATAACACAAGAATGTTTTGGTTATTGCTGAGCAGTGCTGCACAGAGCCAGAGAGTTTTCAGTTTCTTGTGCAGCCCTGTAGCAAGGAGGTTGGGAGTGCACAAAGATCTGGGAGCGGACACAAACAAGTCAGCTGACCCCAACTTACCAAAGGGATACTCCATAACACAGGACATCATGCTCAGCAATAAAAGCTCAGGTAAAGAGGGAGAAAGAGCAGGGAACGATGTTTGTAGCAATGGCATTTGTCTTCCCTATAAATGGTTGCACGTGGTGAGCCATACTTTCCTGGAAGCGGCTGCACATCTGCCTGACAATGGGAAGTAGTGAATGAATTCCTTATTTTGCTTGGCTGGTGCATGTGGATTTTGCTTTCCTAGAAAACAGTCTTTATCTCAACCCTTGAGTCCTTGTAATTTTACCTTTCTAGTTTTCTCTCCCAGCCCATCTGGGGAAAGTGAGCAAGCAGCTGTGTGTGCTGAGTTGCCTGCTGTGGTTATACCACAACATGAGATAATGCCTTTAAACCAAAAGATGGTAGATTTCTAATAGATATAAGAAATTCTTCACCAGAACAGGCTGACTAAAGAAGTTGTGGCTGCCCCCTGCCTGGAAGTGTTCAAGGTCATCTAGGATGGGGCTTTGAACAACCTGGTCTAGTGGGAAGTGTCCTTGCCCACAGCAGGAGTCTGGAACTGGATGATCTTTAAGGTCCATTCCAAGCTAAACCATTCTGTGATTCTATTTTATGCTGCTTACTTCTAAGAGTAGAAATTCCTATGATGAAAAGCCCTTTATCTCCCTTGTGTATTTCCTTGATGTTCATGAACAAGTTTTAGAAGCAAAACCAAAACTTTGCATTGCTTAAATTTAATAACAGAAGTACATGATAATAATTTCTTGGATAAATTACCAAGCAGAGTGCAGTCCTATCAGGTATGAAATGATATCTTCTTAAAGGGCTGATCTTTTACAGAACACTGTAGAACACTGACTTAAATTTCTGCTCAATTCAAAGACAGCAACAAAGAAGTAATTGCCATAAAGTTAAGGCATGCACACAATAGTTTCCTTGTTCAAACCTTAGAAACTTCATTTATCTTTATTAGGTAGAGGAAAAAAAAAAAAGAAAGAAATAAATGTTAGGAACACTAGGAAAAAAGCAAATGCTGGATGCTATTTCAAATTCCTTTTTCCCCAAATTCATGTCTCACACTGTATTCCCCCGTCTCACGTCATCACCGCACTTTGTCTAACTTAGGGCACATTTAGTGCACTTCAGTTGCTGTATAGCATAGATATATTAGAACTTACAGTAAATGATCTTCAGTCAATGTTTAGGATAGCAGTACAAGACTCTACAAGGGACACTTGCATACTATATTGTGATATAGTTGTGGAATTTAAAACTCACATGAGAATCAGTGACAAGTAATCAGCTGCAGCAACATGGAGATAAGGGTAAACTAATAAACAATTAACTAACTTTATTAGAGAACATTATCTTCCATGACTCACTTGTAGGTGCTCACTGCCTTCTACAATCCTTCTACAAGCATTTTTTGCTCTTTCTGATATCCAGGTTTCCTCATCTATCAAATAGACCAGGATAAGAAAGACCCAGGCTAGATGTCAGTGTTGTAGATAGGAATAGCTCAATCTATAACTGGCATGGCTTTACAGAGAAGATATTTACTGATATAAGTAATATAAGTTTGGAAGATCAGTTATTGACGAGGAGAAAGGTTCCAGAGTCATGACAGGTATCAATATGATTAAATCATCATGCTCACCTTTATTCAGAAAATCCACACATATATAGAGAAAGCAGTGGGCTAAAAATACACACACCATATACAGCTTATATAGTGGGCTAAAAATTACATTGTTATCTAGCGAATGCAGGGGCGAGTACAATTCTATGATTGGTGCATAGAGAAAAACAATTATACATATCAGAAACTTTCTCACTGTCAGTTGCCAGCTCTCTATTATCCACCCCCCTTCATGAATACTCCAAGTTTGCTAACCGTTGCAGCCTGGATTACTCAGTCATAGCAAATTATATCCCTTGTTATCCAAATATTCTACAACAGATTATCATAAATTCATAGGATTTTTTTTTTTAAATTTTCAATTACATTGATATTATTTGTTATACCAATTCACCTTTTCTTTTCAGGAAACACATTTTGAAAGTAAATCATTTCCACAGATATTTTTAATAGTATGAAAGAAGAAATAAGTCTGGATTTCCAATGTTGTAGAAATATGAATTGCAATTTAAATTTTTTATGACATGTTAAAATAATTATTAATTAATGGAGCAATGAAACACCAGTTGTTATTCTAATTCACCATGACTTGATAACATGCAGTCTCTTTTCCCCTGAGAAGCTCATTTCTAAGTACGTCAGTACTGGTATAATGGGAAAAGTTGGAACACTGCTCTGTAACTCAACCCAATTTGCAGCACTCTTATCAACAAGTTTCTGTTGCAATCTCTTTTGCATGGACATTCATGAGAAAGAAGTAGAATAAAAATTCCATTCGAGTTATTTATACCAAAATATTGAGACAGTAGTATTTACTACAAGGTGCCTTGGACTCCTGAATAATAACCTCTAAAAAATGTCTATGGTTCAGAATTTAAATAAATATTTTTCTTATTTTCACCACTGAGCTCATGTCATTTATCATTTTGGACAAGAAAAAAAGAGAGATTAAATATCTTTATGGAAATTAGCAGAACAACCTAATGAATCAGCCTGATTAAGGTTCAGTTAGCTTCCCAACACAGCCTTCACTAGTTAAGGATTCTGAAGGGAGTCAGATAGTCTGCCCATGTTTCTACCTTCCTTATTCCTTACATAGTAAGAGTAAGATTGATTCCTGTTGTGTAAGGAGTAATAATGCAATGAGCAACATTTACAGATCTGATTCATTGTAGGGGATGGCATGCACTACAAATGGAATTACATAAATTACAAAGCAAATTACCCTTAGTTACCGAATAACTCTGATATTTTATCACAAACACAGAAATTATAGCTGTTAATGGTGGAATGTTTCAAATATTCTGTTTATTGGAGAAGTGTTCTTGTTAAGAAGGAAAATATATGCATAGTATGAGTAACTGAACGAGCAAAACCACAGTCACTTCAAAGCAGAAGACGCTTTCCCTCATTTTGCACAGGTAGCCATGTTCACTGAGCACAAAAGATAGAGGCAAACTCGTGGCAGACAGCAAGAGGAGTAGACATCTTTTTTTTTTTTAATCTACCATGCATATTTAATATCTTGAAGTCCTGCTTAAGCTTCCTGTACTATGACTGCTGTGTCTCAGCAATGCACCAACTTATCTTTGAAGGAGGAGAGAGAACTGTGACAAAAGTTTATGGGCAACACAATACGAGGGTTGAACTTTTATGCAAAAGAGTACCACAGTCTGAAAAGAATCTGAGAATCTTCCCTACGGGAAAGATACCTTTTAACAGAAAAGAACTCTTGGTCCTTCTGCTGTGCTGTAGAATCTTGCATCACTATTACAGACTTGCAATAGCACATTGAAAAGCCATGTCTGCTTATTTTCACACCAGAGTACAAACCCAGAGACTGTCTGAAACCTTTGATCTATCAAACCACAGTACAGGAGATGAGTCAAAGTCCATTGACCACAAGAATCAAAGTGTAGAGTCTGGTTCAAAGCCAAACCATGAGCGCTATCTGAACTTTCTTCTAATAACTGTTCAAAAATAATTGGATACAATTAGCAATGAAAACAAGCTAAAACAAATAAAACCAACAAAAATAACAAACAAACCTTCCCTGTGAGTTCTCTTTCACACTTTAGCCAAAGTGTGCCAATCATTGAGTATAACCGAGTTAAGTATATGAGCATAGAGAACACTCCAGTACAAATTACAATAAAAGTAGAATATTTTTGGATTTAGCAACACTGTACAAGGTTTGGGCAAAACTGCCAAAATATATGAACTGACACTTTGTAAATGCTAGTGTTGGCATACTCTTTTTTTCCAAACAGAACTATTATTCTGCAAATGTTACTCTACAGGTTTATTTTATTAAATTTTAATAATGTATAAAATTTATACTTTCCAATTTTCAGGCACCATAAAAAAAAAAATCCAATATCTCATAAGCACAGTAAAGAAATTGATTCCATAGGCTTTTGATGACTCATACAGCTATTGCTTTTCAACACTGGAAACACCAGAGAAAAAGAAAGGCTGCTACCAAACCTATTCCATTATTTTTCTGGACTATAGTGATTTTCTGCCAATTAACATTCTTCTGATAAAGAAATACAAAGCTCATCATTTTTTTCTGCTCTTAATTAAAATTTTGTGAAGCATTAGTATGCTTTAAGTCTTAGAGAACTGTATCAACATGTCCAAAATATATCATTCTGAAGCAGCCTCTCCTTTGTCTCATTCCTTTCCCTCCCTTACTGTGCCATGCAAAAAAGAAATAAGTGAAATAAAAAGTGCACCTTTTTTGGAAGCCTGCTATTCTTAACAAAATCAGTGTACACCCTTAGTTAATGATAGCTATAACAGCAAAACAGGAGATTCAGAAGTATTCTCCCTGGTGCTTCCACAGCAGTCGGTGATGAGAGTTTAATACTGCCCCAGCAGTAATGGCAGGTAATACAAGTACAAATGTAATACAAGTACAAATACAAGAAATAAGAAATACTAGGTGCAAGTTTCAGGTTCACTGGTTACTGTATGAACAAGAGGTGGTCAGTTTTAAATTCGTCCGGCACATGGAGATGGATAAAACATAAGCATTGTTTTGCCTCCTTTGACAGCAAGAGTTGGTTCTTCTTTACCCACCAGTGTAGGAAATCCTAATGTGAGATTTAGAAAAATGTAAGCCATACTTTAAGTACCAATGTACTCATAGTTCTCTACAAAATATTATTTAAAGGGACAGAAGCCACCTTTGAAACTTCCCTTGCACAATGAGTGAGAAGTTTATTCAGTTTCTTCAGAAGAGACAAAATCATCCAAAATATCTCTTCAGCTGTTACATTTTTACTGAACAGAACGGAGCAAAGCAGATGCACAACCTGATGATTAAGAACTAGAGGAACAACTCGGGAACAAACTCTTCTGCTGCTGTTTCTCCAGCAGATGCCTCTGACATCTGTAAACTCCAAGTACAGTAATAAAGATTAGTCTGCGTCAGTTTGCCTTGAACTCAAACATAATTGTATTAAACTCATGTAAAATTATGCCTGTGTTTTATAATGCTGTAATGTCATTGTCAGGCACCACGCATAAATACTTTATACAAGTACCCGAGCAACGTGATTCCAAAGGGGCAAACAAAAGATGGGCACAGCTGCATTTGGATTTTAAAAGCTGGAAGATAAAGGAGAAGGAAGCAGATAAGTACTAGGGGTGGCAAGCAGGCAGAACTTCCTGACAAATGCATGAGAGGGATGGCTAGTGCAACCAAACCCAAGGCAACCAGCATCCACAGCAGGCAAGATCTTCTTTAAGAGAGATATTAGCAGCATAGAAAGTGAAGTGAAGGTAGAATAGGAAGAGAATTCATTTTTCACCCAACTTCTCAGTTCACTTTACTGATGACAACTAAGTTGCAATTAAGACCATCGATTTCAGCACTTGCTCTGTGGTGCTGTAAACAGAGAGATGATTTAGAATACCAGAGACTAGAACAGCCATTTTTGCACTTGAAGGGATAATCATTAAGCACGAGTAATTAGCACAGTGTACATTGCTAATGAACAAATGTAATAAATATTTTTTAAAAAAAGATTAACTGTCTTGGTGAACCACAATGACCTCCAGGAGTTACATATGCATGTATTAATTGCAACATTCACTGCTGGCCATTTGTACTGGCTTTAGTCCATAGACTAAGTAGGGGGGAAACAAAGAGAAACTGCTGTACGTGCAGATACTCTCATTACTGACTCTGCCTGTCTTCAGCTAAAACCACTGACTTCAGTAGCTAGAAGAACACTGTACTTCCAAGTTCAATTCCAAAAGTGGCTTCAGTGCATACTGACGTACAGATTCCTGTTTGTATATTATGGAAAGCAGTTGTTTCTTCTGATTAGTGTGTATTGTATGAGGAATACCACTGTTTTACTGACAGTATGTCATTGCAGTTAACTGGTGCAGAAAATGGCTCCTCAAAAATTTATGCATCTTATCAGCTTTGAACAAACACTTGAAAAGGTAATGTCATTATGATAAATGTTTAACTTGATGGGAAAAAAAAGTTGTTTGGGGTCTTCATTTGTTTATTTTGATTTACTTCCATTGCATTTGTTTGTTTTTAATATTTATGTGGCCAAATCATTGTGAGGGGACAAATGCCCCACAGTACAATCTAAGTGAAAGTAATAAAAACAATCAAACAAACCACAACAACAAAACACAAAACACAATTACCTAAAAACTGGATGTACAATAGCATAATAAATAGAAGTAGGGGATCTGTTGCAAACTACTTAATGAGCTTTATTATTTTTTATTCAGAAAAAAAAACCCCACATTTGTATAACTAAACAATCGCTTCTCCAATTCTCTTAGATTTCTCTGGTTTAATTTTGAAATACATTTTTATGACTTCTTGATTTACATTTTAATCCTAATCCCATAATGATAGATGATGAACAATTTCATTATACAGAAATAAACGTGGAAAGTAAAATTTATGTATTTATTATCATTTCAAAAGCATATCTTACATTATACGTGACAAGGAAAGGATAGGTGTAACAAGACTAAATCCAAGTGAAGCTGTGATTGGGAAAAGTAAACACAGACTTCCCAAGCGCCACTCTTGCTGGACTAACCACATTACCCTCTACAACAAAGTAAAACTTCTTGTGGACAGCGGAGAGGGCAATGGATATTGTTTACCATATATTTCAGCAAAGCATTTGGCACTGTTTCCCAGAGACAAACTGGTAACATACAGACTAGATGAATGTTCTGTGAGATGAGCAGGGAACAGGAAGTCAAGCTACACTCAGAGGGCTTTTGCTCAGTCTGGCAGCTAGTCACAAGTGGGTTCCCCTAGGGATCCATACTAGGCCCTATGAGGTTCAGCACCTTCGTAAATAGCGTGTGTGCTGAAATTAAAAGCACCCTCCCAAACTTTGCTGATGATGCTAAGATGGATGGTGAAGTGGGAACATCAGAATGAAATCCAAGCACAGATACAGGCTGGGCAGAGAATGGCTTGATATCAGCCCTCAGGAGAAGGAGTTGGGGGTGTAAGCTGATTGAAGACTCAACATGAGCCATCAGTGTGTACTTGCAGCCCAGAAGGCTAACCGTATCTTGGCTTGCATCAAGAGAAGTGTGACCAGCAGGGCTAGAGAGGTGATGCTGTCCCCCTACTTTGCTCTCCTGAGATCCCACCTGGAGCACTGCATCCAGTTCTGGAGCCAACATAAGAAGGACATGGAGCTGTTGGATCAGGTCCAGAAGAGGGCCATGAAGATGATCAGAGGGCTGGAGCACCTCCCCTACTGAGGACAGGCTGAGAGAGCTGGGACTTTTCAGTGTGGAGAAGGCTCCAGGGGGACCTTATAGCAGCCTTCCAGTACGCGCAAGGGGCCTACAGGAAAGCTGAGGTGGGACTTTTTATGAGGACACATAGCAAGAGGACAAGGAGAAATAGTTTTAAACTGGAAGAGGGTATATTTAGACTAGATACTAGGAAGAAATTCTTTACTGTGTGGGTGGTGAGGAACAGGTTGTCCCATGAGGTTGTGGATGCCTCCTCCCTGGAGGCATTCAAAGCCAGGCTGGATGGACCTGTGAGCAACCTGGTCCAGAGGGAGGTGTCCCTGCCTATAGTAGAGGGGTTGGAACTGGATGATCTTAAAGGTCCCTTCCAATCCAAACCATTCTATGATTCTGAGAGCACAAGAGCTCTCCATCCTCCAGAATAAGAAATTAGGCAGAGGTGGCAGGAAAACAGTGTGGCTGAGCAAGGACCTTCTGGAAAGGGTGAGGGAAAAGAAGGAAAAATAGAAGCAGTGGAAGTGGAGATGGGTGGCCCGGGAGGAACACAGGGATGCTGTCAGGATGTGCAGGGATGGCATCAGGAAAGCCAAGGCACAGATCGAATTAAGCTTCACAAGGGATGTAAAAAACAAGAAGGGTTTCTTTAGGTACACTGGTCATAAGAGACAGGCAAAGGATAGTGTACCCCCTCTAACAAATGAAAAGGGAAAACTGGCCTCCTCAGATGCAGAGAAGGCTGAGATACTTAATGAATTCCTTGCCTTGGTCTTCGCTGTCAGGCTTCCCAAGTCTCTCGCGTCCCTGAACTTACAAGCAGGGGGTGGGAAGCAAAATCCTTCTCAGTCTAAGAGCAGAGCAAATCCAAGATCACTTCATGAGGCTTCCTCCTAGATATGAGTACAGACTGGGAGATGAACTTCTAGAAAGCAGCCTTGCCAAGAAGGACTTGGGTGTCCTGCAGGATGACAAGTTATACATGAGCCAGCAGTGTGCTCTTGCAGCCCGGAAGGCCAGTGGTACACTGGGCTGTATCAGAAGAGGGGTGGAGAGCAGGGTGAGGGAGGTCATTGCCCCCCTTCTACTCTGCTCTTGTGAGGCCCCATCTGGAGTACTGTGCCCAGGTTTGGGGCCCCCAGTACAAGAAGGATACAGAGCTGCTGGAGCGGCTCCAGAGGAGGGCCACTAAGATGATCAAAGGGCTGGAGCACCTCTCCTATGAAGAAAGGTTGATTGAGTTGGGATTGTTTACCTTGGTGAAGAGAAGGCTTCAGAGAGATCTCACTGCCATCTTCCAGTATTTGAAAGGAGCTTACAAGTAGGAGGGGAACCAACTTGTTATGCAGGTAGATAGTGATAGGACAAGGGGGAATTGATTTAAACTGAAAGAGGGGAGGTTTTGATTAGGTGTCAGGAAGAAATTATCTACTCAGAGGGTGGTGAGGCACTTGAATAGGCTGTCCAGAGAAGTTGTGAATGCCCCATCCCTGGAGGCATCCTAGGCCAGGCTTTATGGTTTCCTGAGCTGACTGATCTAGGGATTGGCAACTGCCCATGGCAGGGGGGCTGGAACTAGATGATCTTTGAGGTCCCTTCCAACCCAAGCAGTTCCATGATTCTATGATACTGTGGCGAATCTCCTTTAGCTGGAGGGTTGGACTCAGTGATTGCCAGAGGTTCCTTTCAACCCCTACAACTCTGTGATTCTGTGATAATCCAATGTGCAAGGATTTCCTCCAAGTGTCGGTTCAGCAAATGCACAGTTGAATAGAATGGCCTCCTTTGCCTTTCCTAAGAAAACTGGGATAGCTTTCTGCCTGCACAGGCACAGCTGCTACCAAGAAAACAAATTAAACACATATAAAAGGTAACAACTTGCAAAACAGCATTCAACACTACTACATTACTACTGAACCCTGGGCCATTTCCACTTCCCTCTGACCACAGTATTGCTGGTATTCTGATTTTTCACCCTCACACAAACCTGTAATGTTTTACTGCCTTCTCATAAATGCATTTTCCCAAATGCACCAACATTCTCTACCAAGAAACCAACAAGTGTTGTTACACCCAGGGTGGCCCCTTACAGAACCACTCACCCCCTTCCACACAGGTAAGAAAAGCTCCACCCTTGGGATTTCCTAGTGCCAGGAGGAACTGTTCCCTACTCAGTCTCCTCAGATGTGGGAATAAAGCGAAGTGTTTCTTTCTGCCTCAGGCTCTGTGATAACACCATCCAGAACCGTAACATAGTGAATTCTCAGTCTCTTTCTGATTGGTTAAGAGATGGACTTGGAGCTGACTGGTGAGTAGAAACAAAACTGCAACAGTCTTGTGAAGGCCTCAGAACAAACACTGTACTGTAACACTCTAGTGGAAGGTGCAGAAAAAGCATGTGGTGTGCGCAAGGGCAATGGAGAAGCCAAGAGTTAGTCGTCTTGCTTAAAGGCATCTCGGGTCCCGCCCCACAACGACAACCCTCCACGACCACTATGCAAAGAGAGAAGTATGGCAGTACGGCATGTGCAAAGCACGGGATCCCAAGTGCTCTCTGCCTGGCAACAGCTTCTGGGCCAATTGGAGGGGACCATCAAATGGCATAAAGGCACTGCCAACCCCACAGCCAGCACTCGCCTCACCACATCCTCAACTACCCCAGAAAAAGAAGATGGAGTAGGACGGACCCCCAGGACATCACGGGATCCGCAGTGGTGACTTGCTTTCCTTTCTTCTCTCTCCCTCCTTTTCTTCACTCATCTTTTTCCTCTCTGGCTCACCCATGTTTGAACAAATAAAAGCACACCCTTGCTCTCTCAACACAGTGACTCTTTTCCAAGACTTAATTTGGAGGGATTGGGATCAATATAACAAACTGCAAGCCACTTCAGCTTGCAACATTTAATTGGTGTCACAGATGGGATCCCATCCCCATTCAGAAAGTGCTAATCGACAAGTGAGACAAGACTGGGACCCAGGGATGCACAGGCTTGAATTAATTGAAAGTTTCTCCCTCCTCCTTCCTCAGTGTTGTGGTACTTCCTGCTGAGCAGGCAGGAAAACCACAGTAGATGGGTGAACTTGTGAGCAGCCGTTACTACATTGGACTTAAGTTGATTAAAAGTTCCTCCCTTTTCCTCCTTTCATGTCATAGTAATCTCCCCTGGGTGGGACAATGAAACCTGAGTAGCTGGTACTAAGCATGGAAGGAGGGATGGGCAATCCTAATAGCCCAGAGCATCTTCTGAAAATGTTGAAGGACCTTGATTCTTGTCTTGCTCTGCTGCGGCTCAGTTGGGCAAGCAATAATTGGCAGAACTCACAGGCAATATGCGACTGGGTAGCAGACTTAAGGGCAGAATAGAAATATCGCTGCAGAATAGGGAAAGCAGTGGTTTGTGCAGTACTCGGGACAGTGCTAGTCACACTCAGGAGTACCATGGGCAGCAATGATTCTCAGGAGCCAGCATTATCTCCTCGTTGCAGGAGATAGTAGGAAAATTAGAAGAGCAGCTGGTTGAGGTGCAGCAGCAGTCTCAGCAACTAGAAGCACTGATGAAGTGCTTGGGGAGGGAAGAGGAGGAGCCTTCTGCTCCCTCTATCCCAGCACCAAACTAGCACAGGCTCAGGATAGGCTCACAGAATTGATCTCTCCAGGCCAGTGAGACCTCTAATTAAGGTGGAATACAACTATGATGAGGAGCATAGGGAATGTCAGCTGACCATTACAACCAAGGAAACCTCGTACTCAGCCCAACAATTGGCTAAATGGCAGGAGAAGTATAGCATGAATGCTAAGGAGATGGAGACAGAATACGTGTAGAGAGTTTACCTAATGGGAGAGAACTGCATATTTTTAAGTGAGGAAGAGGCAGAAGGTTACTGGGGACCTGGTATTTTCCTAACCACTGGGAACAACCAAGCTCCACGGTCCCTGACCTAGAGGGCAGCTTATTGGGCAGGGAGAACCATGAGTAAAAGGCCTTGAGTTGGGAATTTCCAGGTCCATTATGAACGGCCAAACCAACAAGGATTTAGAAATTCTTTTCCACAACTGGAAGGACAAACCAAGCAAGACTCTTCATCTGCTCCCTCAGAGCAGACTCTACAAATCACAGTCTCATCAGTGCTAACTCCCTCTGCTTCCCCCTCATAAGAGTGATTTAAGTTAGATCTAGGGACTGGAGTGGGAAACTGCCATTCCCATCTCTGTTAAGCAAGGGGAGAGATGGGATACATATATATTCACTAACCCTTGTGTATGAGAACTGTTAGGTCGTGGCCTGAACCAGTAAATGAGCACCTGGTGAAGGGGTGTAGCCAGCCCTGGGAGCACAGGTGGAAGCAATTCATGTGTGTGACCCTGGGTCCATCCCTCCCTAACTTCATTTAAGGGCTAGCAGCTGCAAGGGAAGTATCTCTTACTTGGGGATTGCTTCTTTTGGAGTGTTTGAGAAGCCCTGGTCCCTGGAAAGGGGTAAGTGATTTCTTCTTTATTATTAGATCGAGTCCTCTACTTTTCTTGGGTGATCTGAAGCTGTTTTAAAGCAGCTATATCTGCTGTTCCTTATGCCTTGCCATCTTGAAGGAAAAGAATCTGCTATTGACTTATCATACTGGAACCAGAAGGATCTCAGTCACATTCACCGTGGATAAAGGAGCTCAGATCTCTGCAATGGAAGAAGATGAGACGCAGAGGTATGAGATGTATTCCATCAGGAAAAGGGTCTGGGTAGCAGATGCTTTTGATAAAATACAGCCCTGGCATTCTGCACAGGTCAAGTGCTGGTTCCTGGGGGGACCAGTAGGAGGTAGAAATGGTGGTAGGACTTTTCCCACTAGTCTCTTGGAGTTGGATGCCCTAAAGGGAAAGCCATGGATGGATGGGAATGGTGGAGTTCTGGCAGTCTACCCCAGTTCCCCATTGGGCTAGTCCAATTCTTAGATTACTACAGGTCCAGCCCTACCTCCTTCCAAGACAACAAACATGAAGCCCAATCCTCTGCCTTTAGGAGCTAATGAAGCCCCTTTAATAGCAGAACTATGTAATCAACCTGCAAACTCTCCTTACAACCCTCCTGTATGGCCAGTGTGGAAGCCTAATAGCAAATGGAGATTTAGAGTGCACTACAGTTGCCTGGATAACAATACTTACCCCTTTAGCAAAATCTGTTCCAAATGTTTCAGAACCGATTGCTGCCCTACAAGAACAGGCTCACTCCTTTCTGGCTGCTATTGGTGTCAAAGACAGGTTTTTTATGGTCCTTTCATGGGAGGTAGATGATAATCTGACAATCAATTTGCATTTACCTGGAGGGATTGCAATACACATCCACCGCATTACCCCAGTGTAACAACAGCAGGACCAGTCTAGGATATACACAATGAGAAGGTGTTACAAAAAGAAGGATGCTCACCATCACTGAAAATCTAGGCTTGCAGCAAGCCTTCACAGAGAATGGATCTCCAGCAAGAGATCCATCTTTGGTGACAGTCAGCCCTTAAAATGAGGTCTAAGAGGTGGAGCCTGGCTCCACCCCTTCTGGTCTTCACCTGTGCTTCCAGGGCTGACAGGGTCTTTTCTCCAGGTGCTCAATTAGTGGTTCAAGTCGTGACTCAACAGTTCCCATACACGTGGGGATACACTCACCCACTATGGTGCTTGGAGTACAGGCACAGAGGCTGGAGAAGGTTACGGTGGACCATGGTGTCCAGGCTTGTCAAAATATTAAAGACATCCTCACAGGGGGGAATAATGAGGTCAACATAGGGAATACCCAAGCCTGCACAATATGACACCTGAGGAGCGTGGATTTGGGTTTAGAAATACTCTCAGATAAGATAGTCGCCTGCTGGAGAGGGGGATCACTATAAGGAACTGCAAGCCTCCTCAGCTTGAAACACTAGGCCGTGGATACAGAAGCCCCAAGGCCACAGCCCTCCTCCAGTTGCTGGTCTAAGCAGGCACCAGCCCCACTCCAGCCAGGACACTCCTGGTCTCTTCTAGGTAGGTGCCTGCCCATGCTCTCACCCCTACAAACCAGGGCTGCCCCTTATGGAGCCACTCCTGCCCTTCACTGCAGACCACCTCTCACACACACTGGCTCAGCCGGCTTGTCCTTTACTAACCAGAAATCACTCTGCCTTGCACGCCCACGCTCTCTGCACTTGCTGGCACCACCAACACAGGGATCCACTGCCCTGTACTCTGACCCCAGTAGTTGCACTCAGAAACCAAATATGCACAAGTGCACATATCAGACAACACTCAGCCAGGACAGAATAAAGATAACATTTAATCAGAATTCTACACTGACAGGATGGAATCAGACATCTCAGGGGAGCTGCCTGGTGTTTGCAGCCTAGTGCCTCTCCTCTCACTGTCTTCTGATGCAGCTGCAGCTGAAAACCCTGCACAGAGCCCGAAGAGCATTCCTGATGATAGCTGGCATCTGGTGGTGAGCCGCTACATGTGGTGCAGCAGCGGTACCTGTGGGGGACAGAGAGCTGTAGGCAAGGGGCAGAGGCAAGGCCCTGCCTGCCACCAGCCACCATGGAATTTCCCTGGGAGGATTGGACTGGATATGGCAGGACATGGAATGCTGCCAGCCTCCATGCCACTTGGTGAGCCATCTGAGCTTGGCAGGCCCCTCCTTGGGATGGCTTTCTGCCTGGGGACGTACCTGGGCCATCCTCCAGTGCGTCTCTGAAGCACCCAGAACTTTATGCATCTCCTCTGGCCTCTGCAGAAACCTGTGTGGAGAGAACAAAACCACAGCTCTGTATGCCACTGGTTGGTGATGCTGTGGGTGTCAGAGTCCCGGGGAAAGGATCTCCTTTCTGTGCTCCTTGCTTGAAGGGGTAACAGAAGGGTTCTCCACCCCAATGCATGGAGCTGGCTGGAAAGGAGACAGCACCAGGCATCTCCCCACAGCGCTCACTCCAGGCACCACTCCTGACTCTGCCTCAATTTCATGCCTGGTGCTGACCACACGTGCCCTGCTCACCTCGTGCTGAGGGCCCACATCTTCTGCTCTCTCACATGCTAATGCACGCCCCTCAGGCCTGGGATCTGCAACCATAGGGGAAGCTGAAAGTATGGCCTCCATCTCATCACATAAAGTATCAGATGTGCTGGGTGTGACGCTGACTGCCTTTGCTGCAGCATCATCCTCAGAGTCACATTTCCATTCTTCTTTCATAGCCTCCAGTGTTAAAGGGCAAAGACAGGGCAGGTGCATACCCTCATCTGTCACTGCAGTGTCACTGGCATCCAGCATGCCCTGAGCTGTGCTGGCAGCACTGCTGCTGTCATCAGTGGTGTCTTCCTGCACAAACAGCAGTTGAACAGCCCACATTCGGGAGTCCTCAGAGTCAGGAAACTGGCCCTCAGTCCATGATGTTGTGGGCCGGATGCCTGGCATGCCTTGAACAGTGCCAGCAGTAGTGAAAGTGTCGCCTCTTGCTGGGACCCCTTGCTGCCTGGGGCTTCTCACATTCCTTGGCCAGGAAACATTCCAGCTTGACAACATCTGCTCCTTTCTCTCCTCATCGCGAATTCTGTGGATCGCTGGGATCATGGGAATGTATCCACGGCCCTCCCTGTAGATCTCTCTATGATCTTCCAATCTCCATGATTCTTCCAGAGCTTGTCCGGAGGATTCTGGCATGGTGCTACCTGCCGCTTCACTTTCTCCTTCCTTGCACACTGATGGGAAGAACGGTGCCTCATCGGCCTCCTCTGGAGAGTGCACAGCCTTGGGGGAAGCTGAGTTTTTCTCACCCTCAGGCACAGATGCGGGCAGAGGCTCAAGACATTCTCCAGGCCCAGAATATCTGGCCAGCAGAGAAGCTGAACACACATTGTCTGTCTCATCAGATTGGGCAAGAGATGCTCTCCACAGATCGCGAGATGATTGTCCAGCAGTTTCTCCCTCTGCGGGCTCTTCCAGCTCTTGCCGCAGAGCCTGCACACATACATCCCAGGTTTGGGAATCACGAGAGGCAGGAAACTGGCCCTCTGCTCTTGATGTCATTGTGCAGATGCCTAGCGTGCCCTGAGCAGTGTCGGCAGCACTGGCACTCTCATCTGCTGCTTAGGGCTTCAGCAGCTGGGGCATGCTCACGCTCCTTGGCTGGGGACGTAGCTGGGCCATCCTCCGGCTCTGGCCCCTCAAGGCAGCCCCGCGTCAATATGGCCTTTGGGTACGATGCCGGCCAGTCATCCCAAATTCTCTGAATTGCTGGGATCTTGGGACGGTATCCATAGGCTGCCCCAACGATCTCTGGGGGATCTTGCAATCTCAGTAGCTCCATCGGACCTTGAGTGGAGGATTCTGGCGTGGTGGTAGATGCTGCTTCTTTTTCCTCTCCCTTCCATACTGACAGATAGAGTGATGCTGCACTAGACTCCTCTGGAGAGTGTGCAGCCTTGGAAGAATCTAGGTTTTTCTCATCCTCAGGCACAGATGCAGGCAGAGGCTCAAGATGTCCTCCAGACCCAGGACATGCTGCCAGAAGTGAAGCTGAGCACAGGGCATCTGCCCCATCAGATGGTGTAAGAGATGTGCCCCGCAGGTCGTCAGATGACCATCCAGCAGTTTCTGCCTTTGTGGGCCCTTCCAGCTCTCGCTGCACAGCCTGCACACATACATCCCAGGTTTGGGAATCACGAGAGGCAGGAAACTGGCCCTCAGCATTCACAATTGTTGTGCAGATGCCCAGCATGCCCTGAGCAGTGCCGGAAGCATTGGCACCGTCATCCGCTGCTTGGGATCTTCGATACCCTGGCCCTTTCACGCTACTTGGCCGGGACACGTTCCATCTGGACAACATCCAGTCCTTTCTCTCCTCATCACAAACTCTGCGGATTGCTGGGATCATGGGAGAGTATCCATAGGCCATCCTGGTGATCTCTCTGGGATCTTGCAATCTTGAGGCTTCTTGCAGAGCTTGTCTGGAGGATTCAGGCATGGTGCAAGCTGCTGATTTACTTTCTTCTCCCTTGCACGCTGACAGGAAGAATGGTGCATCGTTGGCCTCCTCTGGAATGCGCGCAGCTTGGAAGACGCTGAATTTTCCACATCTTCAGGCACAGATGTGGGCAGAGCCTCCTTGTTCTGCTCTTTGCCAGGACATACATGCCCTTCTGAGCCCTTCTTTGCAGATGGGGAACATGGTGTAGAGGCTGCACCAGTACCTCGGGTGCCCTCCTGAGCATATGTCCAAGCTGCAGGGATTTTACCAGCATTGGTGGCCAGCACCTGGGCAGATCTTGCTGGTGTTCTCAGGCTGCTGGTGGGTGCATGGCACCCTGGTACTGCCAGATGCACTCCAACTCTCAGGCTTCCAGCTGCAGCACAGCCCAGGGACGCAGGGTAGCCTTGCTTGGGTCTGGCATGCAGAGGCATGAGAATGGTTGAAGAGTCTTTCAGGACTGGCCCCCCGCTCTCAGCTCTTGCTGCCATGCCCTGGACGTGCAAGGTTCCCTGAAAATTTGGGGCAACTACTGGGAGTCTGCTGCCTCTAATGCCCATGGCACGTGCTCTGCCTCTTGCAGAAGGTTTGGAGGCTGCTGCTTGCAGAAGAGGCACCTTACGGGCATTAGAAGACGCTGCTGCACGCCAGGGTGCACTGCCGCAGGTCACCGCAGGTCACCGACAGCGTAAACTCCCACCCGCCCGCCTGCAAGAGAAGCCGAGGAGAAACACCAAGTGAGCGTGGTCCTTCCCGCTCACGCTCCAAGAAGCACCGAGAGCAGCGCTCAGCCCGCGGGCGACTGCCGCCCCGCTCCCCACAGCCGAACCGGCAGAGGGCGGTCCCCACGCGGCGCGGGAAGACGTTCGGCCCCGCCTCCCTCGGGCTGCCTACCTGTGCGCGGCGGCTCCCGGAGGCCCGCGAGCTCTCCGGGTCGGGCAGCGGCGGCAGACGGACGCCGTGGAGGGGCCATCTCGGGGTCCGGTTGCCCGGCGGCACCGCTCGCGGCGCCGTGCGGCCCACCTGTAGGGAGAAGGAGGCGTGGGATGGAGGTGGCGAAATCGCCACCGGCGTCCCCCACGGCGGCGACTTCGAAGGCCGCTGGCGGCCCGGCCGGGCCCGGCCCCGCCGCTATCCGCCAGTGGCAGTGGAGCGGCCGGGCCCGCCCGGGCCTCGTTCGTCGCGGCGTCCAGCTGTGCCCCAGAGCGGCCCCCGGGGCCGGCCGGAGCTGCGCCCCGGCCAGAGGCGCTCAGGGCGCACTGCCTCACCCCGCTGCTGTGCCCTCCCTCCGCCTCCCTCCCCAGCCCGCACCTGGCGGCGTTCCTGCACGCGTGGCAGCCCTGTGTCGGGCTGGGAGTCGTCCTTGTCCCGCTCCTCGCTCATCTCCACGTCCTCGCACAGAGGCACAGTCGCAGGCACGCAGGGGAGCTGCTGTCTCCTCAAGGAGCCGCTCTCCTGAGAGTGAGCGGCATTCTCTCGAGGGGACTCTGGCCCCTCAAGGCAGCCCCGCGTCAATATGGCCTTTGGGTACGATGCCGGCCAGCGTCACAAAGCCCTGGCGCTGGGCTCCCCTCTTCCTGCTTCCCTCAGGCATCTCCATGGCCGCCACCGGACCTTTCCCAGCGGCTCCATCGTTGTCGCTGATGGGCTCGTTCTCGGCTGCGCTGGAGCCGTTGAACCAGCTGGAAACGGCCGCGTCCGGCATGGAGCGGCCCCTGCCCTCGTCTCATCACCCAACCTGGCCAAGTACACCCGGCCTAAGCGGCCTGTCCGCACCCCAGTCCTTTCTTCATGCTGCAGCAGTCCAGGCCCCATTTAGAGCTCAGATGTGCCGCGCCCTGGGGAGGAGGCCGCGCTGGAGTAGGTGGGCGTCGCCTGAAGGATTGAGGCTGCGGTCTGTGGTCAGCCCCCTCAGGAGCAGAGTGCAAGGCACAGCTGAGCACCATCGCAGGGCTTGGAGTAACTGTAGGGCCAGCCACAGGTGCTGGGGCAGTTGATAGAATCATAGAATGGCCTGGGTTGAAAAGGACCTGCTGAGGAGACCAGCTTCAGAGGAGGTAAGACTGCACTGGGTAAGGGATGTAAAGCGAAAAAGCCAACCAAAAAGCTCTTTTTAGGGCTGTTTTGAAGGCAACAAAAGCACTGTGCCGGGGCTGGCAGCTTGTGGGCGGGCTGCTGAGGCAGCAGGGGCGGAGCTGGCTCTCATCTATTGCGCCTGACCTTGACTGTTCCTTGGGAAACTAAAAGCAGCTCTTGGGAGGGCAGAAGCTAGCTTCATATCACACCAGGTGAGAACGGGGTGTTACCCTCCTCTGACACCGGGGAGGGAGGTCAGAGAGTGAACACAGCCCACACTGCTCATACATTACTGCAGTAGCAGGTGTGGGAGGTGTGTCTTGTGGCAGGACACGTCAGTGCTTTGTCCTTGTCTTTGTTCAGGAAATCAGCTCTCCTACTGACAGACCTAGAGACCGCAGGTTCAAACATGGTCTCTACCAGGCGGCGGGCTTGCCCCAAGAGGACTGTGGCGACCCAGACAGAGGGCCTGCCAAGAAACGTAGCGGTTCAGGTCTCTGGCTGTAGGGAGTGCCTGAGCCTGCTGCTGCCAGGGGAGAATGGGAAGGATGCCACTTGTGCGAGGTGCGAGCAGGTGGATGAGCTGCTCAGCCTGGTGGTGGAGCTTAGGGAGGAGGTAGAGAGATTAAGAACCATCAGAGAGAGCGAGCAGGAGATTGACTGGTGGTGTGACTCTCTGCAAGAAAGACACAGAGATTGCACCCCCCAAACTGTAGTGGACCCTCTCCCTTGCTGCAGTCAAACTGAGAGAGCTAACTTGAGGGCAGAGGAGGAATGGCAGCAGGTCCCAGCTCGGCGATGCGGGCAACCCCCATCCCGACCTACCTCGGTTCCGCAGCTGCCTCTATGTAATAGGTTTGAAGCCCTGAAACTGGAGGGTGCGGTGGCTGAGGATGAGGTGGGAGAACTGCCTTCAAGCTTTCCCAAGGAGAGGCAACCAGCTCCACGCTTAAAGACTGCCTCCTCCAGTAAAGAAAGGAGGGTGATAGTCATAGGAGACTCCCTTCTAGGAGGAACTGAAGGCCCAATATGTTGGCCTGCCCCCACCCGTAGGGAGGTGTGCTGCCTCCCTGGGGCCCGGGTCAGGGATATTTCTAGGAAACTTCCTAGTTTGATCCGCTCCTCTGATTATTATCCCTTATTGATAGTTCAGGCTGGCAGTGATGAGGTCACTGACGGAAGCCTGAGGACTATGAAAAATGACTTTAGGAGACTGGGGAGGTTAGTTGAAGGAGCAGGCGTACAGGTAGTATTTGCCTGTATTCCTACAGTGGCAGGGAAGGATGCTGAGACGACCAGAAGAACACACCTTATAAACACGTGGCTGAAAGGCTGGTGCAAAAGCAAGAATTTTGGGTTCTTTGATCATGGGGCGGTCTACTCGGCACCTGGCCTGGGGTCTGCTGATGGGTCTCACCTGTCTCGAAGGGGGAAACGGATCCTTGCCCAGGAGCTGGCAGGACTTGTAGAGAGGGCTTTAAACTAGATATGAAGGGGGTAGGGGATAAAACCAGGCCTGCTAGAGATGAGCCTGGGGGAGCGGCAATGGGATTAGGGATGAGGCGAGGGGCTCGGCTGAAGTGCATCTACACCAATGCACGCAGCATGGGCAACAAACAAGAAGAGTTGGAAGCCATGGTGCGGCAGGCAAGCTATGACCTAGTCGCCATTACGGAAACATGGTGGGACTGCTCCCATGACTGGAGTGCTGCAATGGATGGCTACAAGCTCTTCAGGAAGGATAGGCAAGGAAGAAGGGGTGGCGGTGTGGCTCTGTATGTTAGAGAGTGCTTTGATGCTACTGAGCTTGTGGCTGGGGATGATAAGGTTGAATCCCTATGGGTAAAGATCAGGGGAAGGGCTGACAAGGCAGACATATTGGTGGGCGTCTGCTATAGACCGCCGAACCAGGATGAAGAGACAGATGAGGTGTTCTATGAGCAGCTGGCAGAAGCTGCGAGATCGCCGGCCCTTGTCCTCATGGGGGACTTCAACTTCCCTGACATATGCTGGGAATACAACGCAGCGCAGAAGAAGCAGTCTAGGAGGTTTCTGGAGTGTATGGAGGATAACTTTCTGATGCAGCTGGTGAGAGAGCCTACGAGAGGAGCTGCCCCGCTAGACCTGCTGTTCACAAACAGAGAAGGTCTGGTGGAAGATGTGGAGGTCGGGGGCTGTCTTGGACAGAGTGACCATGAGATGGTAGAGTTCTCGATTCTTGGTGGAGCCAGGAGGAAGAACAGCAAAACTGCTACCTTGGACTTCCGGAGGGCGGACTTTGAATTGTTTAGAAGACTAGTAGGGGGAGTCCCCTGGGATTCAGTCTTAGAGGGTAAAGGGGTCCAAGACAACTGGTTGCTCTTCAAGAAGGTAGTCTTACAGGCGCAGGAGCAGGCTGTCCCCCTGAGCTGCAAAATGAGCCGGCGGGGAAGGAGACCGGCGTGGATGAATAGGGAACTATTCTTGAGGCTCCGGGAGAAAAAGAGAATCTACATCCTGTGGAAGAAGGGACGGGCAACTCAGAAAGAGTACAGAGAAGTTGTTAAGATGTGCAGGGAGAAAATCAGAAAGGCGAAAGCCCAGCTCGAAATCAACCTGGCCGCTGGGATAAAAAGAAACAAGAAACCCTTTTACAAATATATCAACAGTAAGAGGAGGACTAAGGAGAATCTCCATTCTTTACTGGATGAGGCTGGGAATATGACTACTGGGGATAAGGAAAAGGCAGAGGTCCTGAATGCCTTCTTTACGTCTGTCTTTAAAGGTCAGACCAGTTATCCTCAGGGTACTCCACTTTTTGACCTGGTAGTCTCGGCTGGGGAGCAGACTAAACCACCCACGATTCAGGAGGAAACAGTCAGAGACCTGCTACTCCAACTGGACTGTCACAAGTCCATGGGGCCGGATGAGATTCACCCGAGAGTGCTGAGGGAACTGGCGGAGGTGATAGCCGAGCCGCTTTCCATCATCTATCAGCGCTCCTTGTTGACTGGTGAAGTACCGGAAGACTGGAGGCTTGCCAATGTGACTCCCATCTACAAGAAGGGCTGTAAGGAGGACCCGGGGAACTACAGGCCTGTTAGCCTGACCTCGGTGCCAGGGAAGGTTATAGAACAGATTGTCTTGAGGGAGATCACGCGGCAAGTGCGGGACAACCGGGGGATCAGGCCTAGCCAGCATGGGTTCACGAAGGGCAGGTCCTGCTTGACCAACCTGATCTCCTTCTATGATCTAGTGACCCGCCTGGTGGATGAGGGAAAGGCTGTTGATGTAGTCTACCTAGACTTCAGCAAAGCCTTTGACACTGTCTCCCACACTATTCTCCTGCAGAAGCTGGCAGTCCGTGGCTTGGACAGGTACACTCTTGGCTGGGTAAGGAACTGGCTGGAGGGCCGGGCCCAGAGAGTGGTGGTCAATGGAGCTAAATCCAGCTGGCGACCGGTCACGAGTGGTGTTCCCCAGGGGTCGGTGCTGGGGCCTGTCCTCTTCAATATCTTTATTGATGACCTGGATGAGGGCATTGAGTGCACCCTCAGTAAGTTTGCAGATGACACCAAGTTGGCTGGAAGTGTCGATCTGCCTGGGGGTAGCGAGGCCCTACAGAGGGATCTGGACAGGCTGGATAGCTGGGCTGAAGCCAATGGGATGAGGTTTAATAAGACCAAATGTCGGGTCCTACACTTTGGCCACAGCAACCCCAAGCAACGCTACAGGCTTGGGGCGGAGTGGCTAGAAGACTGTGTAGAGGAAATGGACCTGGGGGTGTTGGTTGACGCTCGGCTGAACATGAGCCAGCAGTGTGCCTGGGTGGCCAAGAAGGCCAATGGCATCCTGGCTTGTATCAGAAGTAGTGTGACCAGCAGGAGCAGGGAAGTAATTGTCCCCCTGTACTCAGCTCTGGTGAGGCCGCACCTTGAGTACTGTGTCCAGTTCTGGGCCCCTCACTGCAAGAAAGACATTGAGGCCCTGGAACGTGTTCAAAGAAGGGCAACAAAGCTGGTGAGGGGTCTGGAGCACAGGTCTTACGAGGAGCGGCTGAGGGAGCTGGGATTGTTCAGTCTGGAGAAGAGGAGGCTCAGGGGAGACCTTATTGCTCTCTATAACTACCTGAAGGGAGGTTGTAGTGAGCTGGGGGTCGGCCTCTTCTCTCGTGTGACTGGTGATAGGACTAGAGGGAATGGTTTCAAGCTGCGCCAGGGAAGATTCAGGCTGCATATTAGGAAATACTACTTCTCTGAAAGAGTGGTCAGGCACTGGAATGGGCTGCCCAGGGAAGTAGTGGAGTCACCGACCCTGGAGGTGTTCAAGGAACATTTGGATGTTGTGTTGAGGGATATGGTTTAGCGTGTACTATTGATGATAGGTGGATGGTTGGACTGGATGATCTTATAGGTCTTTTCCAACCTTAGTGATTCTGTGATTCTGTGACCACAATGATCATCTAGTTCCAACCCCCCTGCTGTGTGCAGGGTCGCCAACCACCAGACCAGCCTGCCCAGAGCCACATCCAGCCTGGCCTTAGATGCCTCCAGGGATGGGGCATCCACAACCTCCTTGGGCAACCTGTTGCAGTGTGTCACCACCCTCTGTGTGAAAAACTTCTTCCTAACATCTAACCTAAACCTCCAATGTCTCAGTTTAAAACCATTCTCCCTTGTCCTATCCCTATCCACCCTTGTAAACAGCTGTTCCCTCTCCTGTCTGTATGTTCCCTTCAAGTACTGGAAGGTCACAATGAAGTCTCTCCAGAGCCTTCTCTTCTCCAAGCTAAACAATCCCAGTTCTCTCAACCTTTCCTCATAGGAGAGGTGCTCCAGCCCTCTGATCATTTTAGTGGCCCTGCTCTGGACCACTCCAAGAGCTCCATGTCCTTCCTGTACTGGGGGTCCCAGGCCTGGACACAGTACTCCAGATGGGGACTCACAAGAGCTGAGTAGAGGGGGGCAATCACCTCTCTCTCCCTGCTGGCCACCCCTTTTTTAATGCAGCCCAGAACACAGTTGGCCTTCCGGGCTGCAAGTGCACACTGCTGGCTCATGTCCAGCTTCTCGTCTACCAGCATCCCCAAGTCCTTCTTTGCAGGGCTGCTCTCAAGGTGTTCTTCTCCCAGTTTGTTTAAATACCTGGGGTTGCCCTGACCCAAGTGCAGCACCCTGCACTTGGCCTTGTTGAACCTCATTAGGTTCACATTGGCCCACTTCTCCAGGTCCCTCTGGATGGCTTCCTTTCCCTCCAGTGTATCCACTGCACCACTCAGCTTGGTGTCATCTGCAAACTTGCTGAGGGTGCACTCGATGCCATCGTCTATGTCACTAGTGAAGATGTTGAAGAGCATCGGTCCCAAGACCGACCTCTGAGGGACACCAGCCTCCACCCTGACACAGAACCATTAATCACAACCCTTTGGTTGCATCCAGCCAGCCAATTCCTAATCTATCGAACATCCTTCAAATCCGTACCTCTCTAATTTAGTGAGAAGGAGCTGAGGCTCACCAGCCTGTAGTTCCCTGGGTCTTTCTCCCTTTCTTAAAAAGGGGAGTAATGTTTCCCTTTTTCCAGTCACCGGGGACTTCACCAGACAGCCATGATTTTTCAAATATCATGGAGAGTGGCTTGGTAACCACATCAGCCATCTCTCTCAGAACCCTAGGATGGATATCATCCAGCCCCATGGACTTATATATATTTAATTACATGAGGAGGTCTCAGACATGTTCCACTGTTACAGTGGGACAGAATCGGCTCCCCACACCCTCACCTAGAGATTGCAGGGCCTGTCACGTTATTGTCAGATCCAGAGACTTTCTCTTGCACTCCAGGGTGCGAACCGCGTTGTTATCCATGGGCCAGGCCCCTGCATGTTGCAGTGATCTGTGTCTCTCAAGAAGTACCAAGGTGACCACATAACTTTTCCAAATATTTTATTCTCTCTTCATGATTCTGCAGTTGTTCAGGGGTAACGTTACACAACCCTGGAGGCTGTGCATTTTCACCAGTGATGAACAAGAGCCTGCATGCCGTGCTCGTAAAAATCTGTGCCAGCTCACATCCACTGTTCGGTCTCTGTATACACTCAGCAAGTATTGATGAATTTTAGTGGGTTCCATTTTTTCCTCATCGAGGAATTCAGTGACACACCTTTGCTTCATTTGCGATGTCACACCAGATGCCATTTTGTCAGACTGCTCCTCTGCAGCCATCTGTTGCGTGACAATGAAATGTAACAGAATAGTGGTGGGAAGGTTCAACCTCTATGTCCACATCACCAGCATCTGCCTCTGATGTTGTGGGACAATATAATAGAAGTGGAGGCTTTCCTTTCATAGCAGACTTCATACTTTTGGAGATTCAGATCTGCTAGCAATCTGCAAACAGAGTCAAATATTTACATTTTGCCAGGAAAGTTCAGCTCTAGAGGTTGGTTTCCCATTTCATCTTAGCATGATGTTGGAAGGAAAGGGGGCTCACAAGTGCTGGTTGGCATTTCAGCATCATTTCTTCCAAGCTCAGGATTGGTGAATTCCTAAGAGTTAGAAGTCAGGCAAGAATGGCAGGAGACCTGCATGCGACCTTTCACCCATGAGTACTGAGGGAGGTGGCAGAAGTGACTTGCAAATCGCTCTCTATCATCTTTGAAAGGTCTTAGAGAATGGCAGAGGTGTCTGAATACTGGAGGATAGGGAGTGTCGCTATGGTCTTCAGGAAAGGCAAGAAGGTGGATCCAGATCTAAAGACAAGGATCTTTTACAGAGAGTCCAGAATAGGACCACAAGGATGAGTAGGGGCTTGGAGCATTTCCTGTATAAGGCTGAGAGTCTTGGGACACTTCATCCTGGGGAAGAGAAGACTGAGAGGTGATCTCATCCCTGTTTATAAGTACCTACAGCGTGGGAATCAAGTAGATGGGGCCAAGCTCTTTTCAGTGGTGTGCTGCGAAAGAACAAGGGGCAGCGGGCATAAACTGGAACACAGGAAGTTGCATACAAACACGAGGAAGAACAGATAGTGTTCTCCTCAGTCCTCTCGGTTGGAGACTAGGATCCTGGCAAAAAGAGGAGAATGGACCAGTTGAATGACTGTCATGCCAAAGGCTATGGGTTCTGTGATCTAGGACGTGTTTTGGGCAAACCAGGAATGTTGACATGGTCTGCAACTAACCAGGAGGGGCAAGAATATACTAGGCAGCAAGCTGTCTAGGCTAATCACCAGGGCTGTAAACTAGAGCTTCCTAGGGAAGGGGATGCACTGGTGAGTGACACGCGGATGAAGACAAATTGAACCTTGGGCTGCAGCCACAGGAACATTACTAGTAGAGAAAGAGATGTGCTTTTCAAGGTGTGCACACAATTCAAAATAGGCATGGACAGATGTGAGAGATCCCAAAGGTGATCAAAAGACTGGAGAACCTTTCCTATGAGGAAAGACTGAAGCACCTTGGTCTTTTAACCCTGTGAAGAAGAGGCTAAGGGTGGACCTCCTCACAGTGTTCCTGTACTTAAAGAGTGGCTAGAAGGAGAATGGAGGCTCTCTCTTCACAAGGAGCCACGTGGAGGTAACAAGGAGCAACAGGTACCAGTTGCAGTGAGAAGAGCTTTCGTGTTTATAAAATATTTATTTTTACAGTGAGAACAAGCAGTCCCTAGGACAGCATCTCTAGGGATGTGCAGTTTCCATTGATGGAAGTTTTCCAGATGCAACTGGATAGAATGCTAGACAATCTTATCTTGGCACCTATTTCCATTAAGAGTTGGAGAAATCTTTCAAGGTCCCTTCCAACCTTGGCTGTTCTATGATTCTCTGTCAAATCCAAATTAGAAATCACATGATATTTTTGTATAAAGATTTCAGTGATTATGGCTGACAGAGACACTAAGAACTCCCCACTTCTCCTAAAAGTATCTGTCTAGTATCTTTTCTATTCTGTATACTACATTTATCAAATGTGCATTTAGACAAACCACGCAACTCTATATAAAATGGAAGATGGCATGTGAAGGAAAAGATGTTCCTAGCCTTTCCTGCAGAGATCTTGGCACAGTGTGTTTATTTTGTTATTTACCTGATTTTGTGACTAGGTGTTCAGCAGAGGAAAGCAATGACAGTACCTTCTACTGGGATATAAATGCTATGAAGTGGCAGAAAGCAACAAAGGAAAAGGAAATAGCTCACCCCCTTCCAATAACAGCTTGAAAGGAGTGCAGACTCTATCCAGAGCTCCCTTGGCTGCCATCCCTTACATAAGGATGAGGAGGGGTGGATCCAGGCTTTCTGGTCATTCAAGTGCACCTGAGCTTCCTGGGTTAGCCACTCCTTCTCACCTGGTGCTCAACCATTGGTTCAGGCTGTGGCCTAGAAATTCTGCTGCGCTAGGCTAGTTTCATATTTAATGAAATAAGTCAGATTGCTGTAGATGCTTATGGAAATTTAAACTTATACATTTTATTTTTCAGCAGTCACACGCAGTAAAATAGAAATAGTTGAAAGATGACTTTTGTGCAGGCAAAGACCATGCAGAGCAACAAAATTGAGACCCTTATGGCATAATGTTGTCTCCCTACTTTGGGATAATGGAGCTGCTTTCTCTGTCTAGAAAGCAGTCAGGCAGGAAGGCAGAGCCTGAGCTCTTATCTAGTCCGAGGGCACCCTGAGAACACTTGGATTATGAAGCTGCCAGAAAGGGACAGTGTCAGTGCAGAAGTGGTAAGTGTCAGGGCAAAAGCAGATGGGAAACTGGCTGTGGATGGGAATGGGCTTTGCAGGAACAGCAGAACAGGCAGTGAGTGATAGAACAGTAAGTTGGACCATCCTGGCCTGGCCCAGGTTTACACAGCTGGCCCACGTAGCTCCATTAAGCAGCACTTGGGTGGCTCTACATGAGGGAGGCTGAAATACACATAGGTGAAGTTTGACTACTTTTCTGGAAGTTGCTGGTTTTCCTGTGAAATTTTGTTAAGGCTGAAGAAGGCTGGCTCTGCACAATTTAGTTTAATATTGTTAATTTCCGAAAGCGATGTTCAGTGAAAGCTGATTTTCTCACACATTTCAATTAATATTTTTGCTAACACCAATAGAAATAAATGAATTAATAATTGAAATAATTTTATGTATGCAGATGGAGTACCTTGACTTCATTTTTAAGGCAGGCAGAGAAAAAAAATCCTAATTAAATGTTTCATATTGTCTTTATGATTTCTTTTACAATCCTTATAATTGCATTGCTGATTTTTAATTAAGCATGTATTTTGTGTAATATGTCACATAAATAATCCTGCTGAGCCACACTCTTAATAACTATTCACCATTCATTTAGTAGGTGTAAAGGGCAAGGAGAACAATTACTGAAACGTGCTTCTACAAGGTAGAGCAGAGCACAAGAGGCTAGACAGAGCATTTCATAGTCTGATTACATCTATTGATGGGCTTACACTGGATCTGATTTTAAGCAAATTTATGTCTTATTTCTCGTTACTGAGAATAATGCCCTGGTAGATTATTTATTTGCTATTATTTTAAATGTTAATGAACTAAGTGCTTGTATCTATGTTGTCTTCTTCCTTTCTTGTTTTGCTGTTGTTCTGTTTTGATTTGCAGGTTTTTTGGTCCTGCTTAGTGGTGAGAGACGCTGGAATTCACTAAAGAAACAGGAGTTATAGGTACAGTTAACAGATCAGATCTTTAGATACCTTATTAGAATCTGTACTAAACCTCATGATGGACAGGTAAATTATATGTACTCAATGAGAATCGATTTCTTTTTCAAATGGAGCGAGCAGCTTCTGTATTTAATGTAGTTGAATTTCATGCAGCTATATTTGGTGAAATGTTTCATGCTTCAGCACTGCTCTGGCCAAACCAGAAAATCTAATGCATGAAGAAGCGGCCACAGTGCTACCATAGGCTGGATTTTTTCTTTAGCCTTTTTAAAGGTTGAAGATCTACTTTTTATATCAAGGACTTTTTTTTTTTTTTTTTTAACAACATCAAAAAAAGATGTTTTGTATATTTTCAAATCTGAACTTAAATTTAGCTCACATTCAAGTCAAAAGAGCATGATAAATATTCCTAAAGGCTTTTCTCAATAGCGAAGGACTTTAGCTTACACTTCACTCCTTCTTTACCAGTGCCATACTCACCATTAAATATTGTTTTTCACAATCATCCATATATTTAAATTGATCATCACTCTTCATCCTGACCTACTGGGATGAACAGCAGTTTCATTTGTCCTCATTAATTCCAGTATTTGGATGTGACATTGCACACACTTCACAGTCTTGTGGAGAGGGCTGGCACACTGCGTAATCATCCTGAAATAGATTCATTTTTACCTTATTTCACCTTTTTCTGGTGCTGTGTACAGAACTAACTGTTCTTATGGATTCAAGTGGAAGATCTTGTCAGCCTGAAGTTTCCAAATATCCTTCATTTGAAATATTTCCAGGGCTGATTTAAGTGTTATACATGCACTTTCCTCACAGTTTCCCAAGGAGCCTATTTTTTAGGCTTTGCAAAAGCCAGCATAACTTTCAAAGTCTAGTAAATAGAATATTGCTCCAGATTTTAGCATGCTGTGCCCCAAGCTTTGTGTTAAACTAATGACGTGGTTCTTGACTTAACAGGCTTTGTGCAGACTTGTCTTGGCCTGCTTAGAGATTTGATCTAGATGTTTAGCTGTAACAGCAACTAGGAACCATATCACTGATACATACGTTGCGTTATCTTTAGTTTACTTTGTACAATTGTGTGGCCTAGAAACTATTTCTGTACATATCCCTATAAATAATGAACAATGGTAAGAATTCTGTGTAGAAAGATCATTGACCCTAGAGTAAAACAGTGTTGGAAGAGCACAGGCATAAATGATAACAGGAATCCTCCAAGTACCGACACAGGATGGTATGGAATGCCCCTGGGCTGTACGTCAACTGTCAGTTACTGGTCACCAAAGGTTTGCAGCCTGGGCAAGACCAGTTTTAGGGGTAGCAGAGAGAATAAGTAACGAGTATTAAATGTATGTAGAGGTGATCATAGAGAGAGGTAAAGGTGAGCATAACATCAGAGAAACAGACAGATGTTAGAGAGTTTTTGTATATATTAATTTTTAGTATTATGGAATGTAAATTATAAATGTTAGAATCATTTAAACATAAATAAATCATTGATTATGCTCTTAAGATGTCAATTAGAATACTGATTCTTATTTTTGCATATATTACATGATCCTCATGTTACAGTTCTGAGTGCAACAAACTAGCAGAGAGTCAAGCAATGCATTTGGTACAGCTGATGCAACAAACTGAAAGCATCAGCGTGCCATAAGCATTTCTTTTGCCAAGCAAAATCAGTCACAGATAAGGAGAGAAAATAAGTCAACTGCATTTGACAGCCTTGCTTGTGTTAAGGGAAGGTCTATCATGACCATTATGTCAGTCAGATTCAGGTTATTTTGTACAAAAAATCTTAAATACATTACGTTCGCATAGATGTAGCTGTGAAAAAGGCTGCATAATCAATAATGAACACTGTGAGAGTATGTTCTCTGTGTTTATAAAAAAGATAGGGTTTTTTTTTTTTTTTTTGTAGGGCCATGACAAATGATGCTGGACTAAAAGACTTGGGATGCAAGGCTTTTCTTCCCCCCTTTTTATGACTGATAGTAGCTGGGACAGGGAGTAGATGTACACTAGGGAGGTGACTCATCTGTATTGTGCAGCATATTTATAATATCCCGAATAATAATCTATCACTAAACACGCTCTATACTTTAGAAAATACCCATGTTTTCCTATGTATCTCAAGCATTTCAAAATAAGTCTTTTGGCTGTACATTTTGAGGGAAGGATTCCTGGTTACTCTATTGTGCATAGCCTCTATGAGAAGTTTGCTAGAGAAGCTTCCTGAGACAGAAATATTCCATAAGTTAAACAGTACTTCTTAGAAATTAAAGCCTTAAACTGGAAGTAATTTGTAGAATCCTTCACAAAAGAGGTATGTGGAAAATTTTGGCAGAGTTGTAAATGGACTCCCAAAGCTAGACATTCTTCTGCAAGTATTCTAGTCTTGAATATTTTCCCCTGCGTTTTTTATTTCCACAAGTATTTTTAATAAGCTGAACAAGCTAAACCTCTGCTTTTTCTTGGATTGATGGTTGTTCAACCTTTTGTTTAATTAACTGGTGCCTCTGGGAATATAATGGTTTAGAATTCATTTCTCTTCCTTGGCTTTTCCTCCTTTTCCTAGGACATGCCGATTTTATGGCCCTTCCCAAGCATACCTAGGCATCTGGCAGTTTCTCTCTTCGTCCTAATAAATAAAGGTCTCTAAATTGTATTGGAAACTTTGTCTCAGGCTTCTTTCCGTTCCATGCTTGGTATAGTTAAGGTAGAATCAATTTTCATAACACACATGCTAAACTGTGAAACACTAGGCAGATAACTCACTAGTCCCATGTGGATCATATATATGTATATATAAAACAAGTTTATGTTGAGGTTTAGAAGGCACAAAATGGAATTGAAAAAGCAATTCTTAGATTTTTGCTTAGCCAACTAAATGAGTTAATTTAGCTTGAAGTAGCACAAAGATCAGGGGAGGAAATAAATTTGACTTAGGAAATCAAAGGGAGCTGAATCTCATTATGCTTTAAATATTTTTCAATTAATCATTTAGTTTCAAAGCATGACTATGTATGAAACCTGGATTCCAAAATGAAGCCAGTAGATCTCTACTATCTGATGAGCAACATGTTGTTTCTTAAAAGTAGCGAAGATCACAGAGTCTTCTTGCTAACACTCCTGCTGCTATCTTGACACCTGAAATGTTGGGATAAAAGAAATTGTTGACATAACTGTTGTTGTGGATAATGTTTACACAGAGTAAAATGAGAAAACATTTAGTGTATACTTTTGACAATGCTTTGTTATGACTGCAAGAGCATCTGATGGAAGCTGTCAAACAAGCAATTATAAACTCTTTAAATCTTATTCCAGCAGAGTAAATCATGTAAGTAAGCAAAATTATTTTTAAGGAAAAAAAAAATCTTTCCTCCTGCTGACTTTAAAACATAATGTTCCAGGGCTTTGGGTCAATCCAACAATACAAAGTTTCACTAGTCTAAATATGTTCAAAGGACAGTTCTTCTCTTAGATCTTGTATTTACATTGAATGCTGCTAGAACTGGCAGAGCTAGCAAGATAATTCCTTTCTTTATCCTAGATGTTTGACTTAGCACTGAGAAACAGAAAACTTACTATGTGAACTGAAATGCTGCAAATCTATGTCATTCAAGATGTTCCGCTATCTTACTATTAATTGATAGGCTATTGTGTGCATGTGTATCATGTGTCTGAATGGAGACACAGGGAAAGCTCACATTTCTTAGAAGTTAGTTATCTCTTAGTTCTAGATAATGCATAATCGGACTTTTATTTGGAAATATTTCCAAGTGGATACAGAAATTTCCTTTCCTGAGGAAGTATCGACATGATAGCAGTTTTAAACAGATGCAATATTCTGCCTGATCTGGAGCAGCTATCGGATGAAATGCTGTATTAAACACATTCAGAGTGTCATTTTTAAGATAAATTATTTGGGAGCGAAATTAAACTTGAAAAGCAAATATCAGGCTAGAGGTGACTGCTAGTGGAAGTGTGGGGTTTGATTTTGTTTGTTATTTTTTTTAAGGATTGATTGTACCTTACACTGTAGACATTGATCCTGCTTTAATTAAAGATCAACACAAAGAACTCTCGGGATGCCAGCAATCTATTCCAGTTCATCACTATTACTGTATTCAGAATAAGCTGTTTCTTTCATGTGGGGGGGAACTTTATGATCATAGTGCTCTCTCTTTTTACTTCACGTGCTGAGCAGCCCCAGTTTATTCAATCTTTCTCAAAATAAGAAAAAGATAAGGAATGTATCTAGGGCTCATTCATATGAATCTGATTTTCCATATTTTCTTAACATACAAAAGTGATGCTGAGTTGGATAAAATTGTAGTCTATGTTTGTAATTGTTCCTTCTGCCAATATTGTGGCTAAGATTGAATTTTTGATATTATTTCTTTAGCTTACTATTACTGTTTGTATGCCCTGATAGAAGAGACTAAATTTGTGTGATTTGCCATAATTCCCTTAGAATTATGTAAAGATTATGAAATATTATGTTTATAATTCATTTCATCTTAAAATTGGGGAAGGAGAATCAGTTTGGAAAATTCTAAGGAAATTGAGCTTTATTAGATAAATTTTAAAAAGAATTGAGAATGAAGGTAATGAAACTAGATGATTGCAAATACTTCCTTTTATTGTTTTACGATATATGGAATGAGAGATTTTTCTGCATAAAAATATTTCTCAATTTCCTAACTCAGTAGTCATCTCGAGAGTATCCAACAGCCATCTGTACATTACTAAGTAACATTGTAGATGTTGATTTTGGAGATATGTTCCATCTTGCATTTTTTTTTTTTTTTCAAAAGATATTAAAAATAAAAGGAGCATTTTAAATATAGATAGGCCCGAATTCAATCTACTGTATTCCAAGACCTTCCTTGGGAGACTGATAAGACTGATAGCGGCTTAATAAGTTTTAGGATGTTATAGTCAAGTAAACTCCCAGTCACTGAAGTCTTTCAAAAATTGTACATGATTTTGAGTGATGGCTGTGTTAAACAATCCTATTAAAACTAGTTTTCAAGGAAGGAATAACATTTCCATGGAAGTACTGGAGATCTGCAAAAATAGGCAACAAAAAAAAGGGAAATCAAAGAACAGCCAAGCTTTCTTGTCTTGTTTGTTCTTCCAGTCTTTTTCTAGGTAGATGTTTACAGAAGACAACAAACATTTGAGACCCACTTGTTCTCATTCTTTTTTATTGTATGCAGTCTACAGTCTTACAAATAAAATCATCTATTAATAACCTGCCCTTCCTTCAGTTGCTGTGTTGCAAAATTGCCTGAATCATTAGGTAAGAACGGACACGAGGCTAGTAATAGAAACTCTGGAGTATTTATTTGCATTACTGACCAAGAACATTTAGGTTGTATCTAAAGAACTCATAATATCTGATCTCTGTATAATTTTTGTTGTTGTTTTTTTCCTAGTTTAATTATTCTGGGACAGCATCACTTCTAAAAGATCAGCATCATGCTTTCAAGTCTAATTTCAGAAGCAGCAGCTCAGTTTTTTGACTATACAGCTTGTTTCACTCTTTTCAATAGTATTTTGAAGACAGTTGTCGTATTTAAAATAATTCAGAATAATGAAATAATCTTTTTCAAGCTCTTTTGATCCTCAGAAACTTCCTCTTTCTTTCATTTTCATTCAGATTTTACCTTTCAGGATACAATTACCTGACACAATTACAGAGTGATTAAACATCTCCAGGTTTATCAACTTCTTAAAGAAACAAATTAGTGCTTAATATCTGTTAGTAATATATTTTTTTCTATTTGGAACAATCCTAAATGGAATCACAAAATAAACTCACAAAGAAACATTTACTTAAAAGTGAAGGCTAAATGGGGCTGTACTCTTACGTGGGATACAACGCTGTACATATCAGAAGAAAAGATAGCTTCTTTATCTGCTATGAAATTACCTGTGCTATTTAACAAATACAATGGTAAACATTTTAATGGCAGCTCTATGTAGTTGTGGTGTATTGTTTAAAATCTCCCCTGGAAGAGAGTTATATTTGTGGACAGATTAAAAGATCCCCAGACTTGAAGATGAAAATTTCTTGCAATACCTTTCTTCCTAAGAAATATGTTTATAACATAAATGCAGAATCCTTTCTTATACTCATGATGCAGATTAGAAGCCAAAAGATAATTGTAAAATCATTATTTGACATGAAATTGACGTTAATAATTTCAAAAGATGAGCCATCTTCCTGAAATTCTGAATAGTTTTCTATGGACATGAAAAGAAGCAAAAAAAAAAAAAAACACCAAATAACCATTGAAGCAAATACAGTCACAAAATTAACTTCTTGGACTGCAACTTTTCCTTTAACACAGACCCTGGAAAAAATGCTGATAAAATCTCTGAATGCTTGCTGGGGTTTCTCGTCCATAGAGCTTCAGCTGTAGTTGTGTTTCAAGTTGGCATGATTCAAGTTGTACAATGTTATATTACCGACTATAATTATGTTTACATTACCAAATAGTGCAGTAAGATAAGAGCAGGTCTGTAGAGCAAAGAAGTACGAATTAATAATAAATAGTATTTTTGGGATTTTACTTTATAGTGGCTGCAGTCTAGCACCATGGATAGGATGCCTAATAGTGCCTGGAGTGCCTTGGACATACGCAGACTCCTGGAGAGCGTTTTCTGATTTTATTTTTTTTCTAAAAAGAATCCAATTCTTGTCATCAGTGATTTCCAAACTGTGAACTGATTGCTAATTGTGGTTGATGGATAATTGCTTCTAAAGATTTTTCCTGATCAAACATGAACCCAGTGTAGATGCACTCTAGAAAACCAGTCAGCACTACTAAAGTAAGATTGAATTATTGCCCAAGGAGCTTAAGGCTACCCGAATCTCATCCTTAAGCATTGTGTAGTACAGTAAAAGTAAAAGTAAAATTTTCAACTATGTAATAAAACCATATTAACATTAAACTCTTACTACTAGCTTTGCAGAATTTTATCTGGAGGAATATTCAAGACCAGTTGTGGCAGTTTGCATGGATTAGGATCAAAAAGGACATCCAACTTTTTATTTTGGAGACTTAACATCTACTGTCAAAGTACATTTCACAGAATGACAATAAATAGTTTGCGCAAAACAGCCTTCAGGCATGCACTGAATAGGAGAGAAAAAGTAATTACCAGCACTTCAGGAAGAACTAATAAATGTTTCCCAAATCCATTTGAAAGGAAATTGGAAAAGAACTTTGTCAGTATTAGACAGGACTCCAGGAAAATAAAGCCTCTGATATTTCCATTGATCCATTTTACCTTTAGGAAAAGGAAGTACATAGAACTGCTTGAATCAAAATGTCTGGGATTTCTGATCACTGTGTAAAAAATGTAGTTCCAGAGAATTCTTTTGCCATAGATATTTTTTTCCTGAATTGAAGAGATTTCTTTGTGAAAAAATGAAACATTTTGTAGAACAGAAAGTGTAGTTTGTGTCAAGTTAGAAATATGATAGCATCATGGCTATTTCAGGAATTAACCATACTAGTGCAGTATTCTGTTTCCCTTCTTATTCAAGTGGAAATATAACTTTGCCCGATCTCTATGACATTTCAAAAGTCTGCTGTCTTGATTCTCCTCCACAGAGGGTAAGTTGTCATTGCTCCTGTCTTTTTTTCCCTCGTCTTGGAGTCCTGGGATTCCTGAAGGCTGGTTTTGCCAGTGGCAAAGAAGGTTTTAAGTATATCAGCTTTTTCCATATCTTTTTTCACCAGGTACCTTGCTCCTTTAAGCAGCAGGCCCACATATACGTTAGTCTTCGTTTCCACTGCTGATATACTTGTGTAAACCTTTCATGTCTCTTGCCGCATTTAGCTCTAGATGAACTCTCCTAATCGTATCCCTACATGTTTGAACAGCATATTCATGTTTCTTCTGGATCACTTGAGTGTACTTTCACCTCGTGTGCACTTCCTGTTTACCTCTGAGTTTAGTGAGGAGCAGCCTGTTCATCCACAATCCCGTCCTTTGATTTCAGATGGACCGTTCTTGGGACTAGAGCCAATGAACCTTGAATCAGTCACCTCTCCAGGACTCGTCCTTCTGAGGATTCTCTCCCATGGAATTTATCTGAGGATTTTCCTGAACAGGCCAAAGTCTTTTCTCCTGAAGTCCAAGGCTGTGGTCCTGCTTTTTACCTTCTCCCTCCTTGCTGGTTCCTGAACTCTACTATTTCATGTTCACTGCATCCAAAGGTGCCCCTGACAAGGACATTACCCATTCGTCCTTGTTTATATGTAGGATGTCCATCAGATTGTCTCCCATTTTTGGCATCTTAATCACTCACAGCAGGAATCAATGCGCTCCAGAAACCACCTGGACTGTTTGTGCACAGCTCTGCTATCCCTCCAAAAGATGGCAAGTCATGCTTAACCCTCTAGGTCATCCAAACTGAGTTTAAAATGGGGTAATAGTTTAATTTTAATGGATAAACAATTTAGTCCATCAGGGTAGAAAAGGTTAAGAACCATTTTCTCAACTGTAACTGCATAATACAACCAGTAACTTATTAGAGATGTTATATATAAACAGTTTTTCACACCTGTGATGTAAATCTATTGTGGTAGTAAGTTTCAGATTGCACCAGAGCAATAGTAATGATATATGTGATGTAGTCATGTAGTTTTAAGCATTTGGATAAAGTATGCAATTTTGATATGAAATAAAGAATTTGTATCATGGACTATAACAGACAGATATCTTCTGTAATTATATTGATCATGGTTTGTATTTATTTTCATCCTCTGTTGCTTAGTCTTTACTTGCATTCACGAACTTCTGTTTCTGGCATCACAAATGTTTACCTTGGAAGCAGGTATTCAGAGAGGTCAAAATAACACGAGAGTTTGGTATTCAACTATAGTTAGATATCATTTAGCTGCATTCAGTTCTAATTTACTAAGCTATTTTGTGTAGTAGAGAAGCATGCTTACTTTCAGCACTACAGTATTGTTCTGTTTCCCACTTAAACTGCTGTCGTTTTTGCTTGTGCAAATGCTTTATAGAAAGTTTTTTTCCATGCTTTCTATAAAGACACATGATAGAATTTGTTGATGGTTTTTTTAGTATATGTGGAAAATAGTTCCATTTGTAGCAGGGAGAAAAGTCTGTTCAGACTGACTGCAGAGCAAACTGAAAGACTGCAACAGTAGCTAGACAGCTGGGAAAAAATACACAAAATCCTCTGTCTGAGAGATGTTCTCTGAGAAACAAAGAAAAGCAGGCATCCTTAGAGGAAAACAGAAATGTAGCTACCTGATTGCTCAGAATTGGAAATCACACACAGTGGGAGCTCTGAGGAGGCTAAGAACTGTTGGGCAGCATGAAGAAGCTTCTTTCTTTCTGTCATCTGGGACTCTTATTCTGTGTAGCTGTTGTTAAAGACTTGGAAAAAAGCCTGGATTTCAGCTGAAAGGGAAAGCTGTAAGCACTGATATTCTAGCACTGGCTAGACTAAAGACCAGTATAGAGGATGCTGGAATTCAGAAATGGGTAAACTTCTGAAAAGAGACCTTTGAAGGGGAAAGAATGACCAGGTTTGATAATTCCAAGGGAAGTGGAGCCTTTCCTAAGCCTTAGATCTAGTCTCCAATTCCATTATTAAATATTAAAGCTAGAAGAGCTTTCCACACATTTACATAGATAAATGAGAATATAGGACACGTGATTACCCATACTTATTCAAAGATAGTGCCATTCTAGCTATCTGTAGTCAAATGATGGTCATGTAGTGGAGAAACACAAGCTAAATTATTGAAAGAATACTTTAAAAAAAATAATTTTTTTCTAAGGTGTTACTCTCCAGCATTTATCATATGCTCAGATAATCAATCCAACTCATCTAATGCTTCTTTAACCATAAGAAGCTTCCCTGTCATGCCACAGGCAGATGGGCTTCTCATCAAACTGTATTACCAAGGAGAATGAAGACAGTGTCAGGGAGATGAGACAAAAACCATGGGGGTGAGTGAAGACTGAAGTTGGAAGGAGATTTTAACATCATTTATGTATTCACCCAATCAAACTTAACTAGGATCAACTAGGCTGCGCATCTTCTCTTTCTGTACTCAAATACTATCAAATGCTGACTTGAGACAGATATAGAATTTTCTGACTTTCATAAGTTAAATCTGATTTTGCTAGAGGAATCATATCATCCATTATTCCTCCCAGCCACAAAAACACGGACTGTAAGGAAACAAATGAGTAGTGTTTTCTCTTTATTACCAGGATATCATATTCCACATATTTCATTTGTAATCAGAGTTTCATTTCTCACTAATACTTTCTTCCTTCTCTCCTTTGTCATAGATGCTGTACAACCTTCAGCAGGTTAATTCATTTTGTTCTTAGTTCTGCTCTTGTAGTATCAAGGCCAAGGCCTTAATATGTACCCACAATAGATTGATCAGTGTATAGGTAAGAGTCTTCAGTTGTGTGAAAAAGTGCTTTTTTGTAAGCCTATAAAATAACTGAATTTCACAATACAGGCTGCAAACAGTTGCTGGCTATCTGCTGCATGATTTTCTACCTGAAGTGCTGCCCTGATAGAAACAGTGGAGTATGAAGGACCAGTAGCGTGTACAACTTTTCCTAATTCTTTACCTACACTTAAGGCCATCCCACTGCCAGCCTAATGATAAAATATCAATATTCTAGCTAAACTGGAAAATATGTAATGAGAAGCTGAAGGGAACTTATTACAGTAGATATCTTAGCCTAAGCTTTTATTCTTTGACTTCTTAAGTGCTAGTGGAAAAATACTTAGTCTTTTAAATGGGGTAAACAGCTGATTTTTTGTGACTTCTTTTTGAGGTTGAACAACCAGATTTGCATGTAATGATGTACATTATGTAGTCTTTGTAATGATTTGATGCTCTGTCTTTCTTTAAAATGTCTTTCCTTATGGAGCAAGAAAGGGTTTCCTATTTCTTTGATTTAGAAAGCAATCCTACCTAATATTTTCATGTCCCAACTTAGTAAGAAGATCTAAATACTTTTGGAGTGCTTTTGGGTTTGGTGTTGGTGTTTTTTGTTGTTGTTGTTTTCTACTATAGTCTTTGGGTTTGTCTCTGTGGGTTTTTTTAGTTCTTATGGTTTGAAAGGTGAGATAGAAACTTGTTTATATCATTGTTTTATATATAAATATTTGCTATTTCTCTGTACTTTTTGAAATAAGTTTCACCAAAAATAAGTCCACCTTAACATATGAAATCTTTTAAGTATAACACTTTTCTGATATGTGGAGAAATGTGGAGTACAAATCTTGAGGAGTGGCGGATTGAGATTGTTTAGTCTGGAGGAGAGGAGGCTCCAGGGAGACCGTATTGCTCTCACAACTGCCAGAAAGGAGGTTGTAATGGGGTGAGAGTCAGCCTCTTCTCCCGGGTGACTAGTGATAGGACAAGTGGAGATGACCTCAAGTTGAGCCAGAGGAGGTTCAGGTTGAATATTAGGGAAAATTTCTTCTCAGAAAGAAGGGTGAGGTATTGGAACAGGCTGCCCAGGGCTGCCCTATTTCTGCAATAAATTGTACTAAGCTACTTCAGAGATTTGTGCTGCTGTACAGAAAGTCAGTCTAAAAGTGGTTAAATAATCTATGATTATAATCAGTGTCAGGGCCTTGGTGCCTTCATAGGCTTTAATGGCCCTGATAAACCCCCTGTGCATGGGGTGCCTGCACAACATACCTTGTGGGACTCTCCAGTCCAGCTGCAGTCATGCTCATGCCTGGTGTAGATCCTGTTGACCCAGTCCTGGCCTCTGGTTACAGGGATGTGTGTGACTGGACTTGAATCTGATAAGTGGATTAGTTTCCCATCTTGACTTCAGGCCTGACTTACTACTGTGGACTTGCTTGATGATTTTGACTCTTAGTTGAATCTACTATCCTCAGGCTTGACCCTCTTGAGACACTCAAGTAATTATGGAACTGGGCCCTGGCTGGCAGAGACCCCAGTTGGCTAGCCATGTTATCCTACCTGCTTTTTCATCCCTTTGGTAGCTGCTGATACTTAATAATCACTGATTTAATTTGCTAAAGGCAAATTACTAGCCACTAACTTGCATGATCTGAAACTTCTTGTGAACACGCAGTAGCCATTTGCCAATAGGAAGTATGCCAGTCCAATAACTACAACAGTACTTAAAGCAATTACAACAGTAGCACTGTACTGAAAACAGTTCTGTATCATAAAACATAATAAACACACTTCACTTAAGAATGTGGGCAGTCTGAGCAGTGAATGGGCAAAAATGTGTTTGATCCAGGAGGTAAAAAACTGCCAGGCTAAGGAAAAGCTGAACACTAAGGATTACAAATAGGCTGAATCCTCAACAATAGCCATCAATGCTTACCATATGGGATTGGCTCCACAGTATTGTATACTCACAGATAGTTTAAAATTTGCAGGGAGGCTGGACTTGATGATCTCTGAAGGTCCCTTCCAGCCCCTACAATTCTGTGATTCTCCCATCACATTGATCTCTCATATTCTTAGTGGCATAAGTTCAGGTATATGCTCACACCACTTAAAGACAATGACCATTAGAAGACAAACATTCTCACTGAAGGGCTTGTTGATCTTTGAAGACTTGAAAATGAGACAGTTTTTTCTCATTTTTTTCACTACTGTGCTTAAAATTATCACCCAAGCTTTTCAAAGGAGTATAACAGATATTGTTTGTTTTATTGTACATTGAGATGATGTAATTTTCTAGTTCTAACTACAGCAGCTTGGTTATGTTAGGGATATTTTTTTCTTTTAATGAAGTTAATCTATTTAATAATAGGGAAAATCCCTCTTTTAGGAAATTGGGTCTAGCTTTTCCTGTAGCACATAATTAATTTCCCATTCATTCAATAATATATTACTTGCCATTTAAACCACTGAGATATGACTTAAAGTGATGTTTGAAACCAAAGAGAAATAGACTCTTAACTACCAAGTGTAAGGTAGAAACATCCTTATACAAGATATATAAGAACTAAATTTCATAGAAAAATGTTTTCTGGGCTGTTTCTCATAGTGCTGTTGTACACTGGGCTTGCACACTTTTGTTGCCACAAGTTTTTCGCTGAGATATTTGTGTATCATAAACCCTGTTACAGATGCGTAGTTTAAACAGCAAGAAAATAGTAATAGGATCTAATTCACAGACAATTCAGAGACCATCCAGACAAATAGTGTGGCATTCCACTTATAAAATCCAGATAGATATATTTATGAAGTCACTTGACAGACAGGTTTTCAAAGTATGTTTGCTCAAACTTACTTTTTAATCTCTAGGAAGACAAGGGGGATTTCATTATATATATTTACATATATCACAGAATCACCAAATTGAAGCGATTAGAAGGGACCTCTGGGGATCATCTAGTCCAACCCCCCAGCTAAAGCAGGTTCCCAACGGTTGCATAGGAAAGCATCCAGGTGTGTTTTGATGATCTCTAGAGAAAGAAGCTCCACAACTGTCCTGGTTACAGCTAGGCTGAAGTTTATTTTTCTTCTGGTATGATTCTGTGTTCTGGCTTCAGGAGAAAAACAATGTTGATAGCATATATATATATATGTTTTGGTTGTTGCTGAGCAGTGCTCTGCAGGTTCAAGGACATTTCAGTTTCTGAGCTTCTCTCACAGTCCTGCCAGCAAGGGGACTGGGGCAGCACAAGGAACTGAGAGGGGATAGAACAGCTGCCCTAAATTGGCCCAAACCACGGATTCTATTTTGTCGTGTTCTTTTTCATATCTTTCCCCTTTCCCACTGGGAGGATGGAGTGAGTGAACTGCGTGGTGCTGAGCTGCCTGCTGGGTTAAACCATGACAACAACAGTTCTACCTCTCTGGGCAACTTGTTTCAGTTCTCTGTCACTCTCAAAGTAAAGAATTTTTTTCTTGTATTCAGATGGAGCTTCCTTTGTTCTTGGTTGTGCCCAATGCCCCTTGTTCTGTTGCCTGTCGCAGCTGAGAAGAATCAGGCCCCAAACACTTGACAGCCACCCTTTAGATATTTATAATCATTGATAAGATCCCCTCTCAGCCTTCTCTTCTGCAGACTGAAGAGTCCCAGGTCTCTCAGCCTTTCCTCGTACAGGAGATGCTCCAGGCCCCTACTCATCTTTGTGGCCCTCTAGGAAATCCTTGTCTTTTTTGAACTGAGGAGACCAGAACTAAACATAGTACTCCAGATGTGGCCACACTAGCGCACATAGTTGCTGGCTATATTCATTTCAGTGCACTCCAGGATACCATTGGCCTTCTTGATCACATGGGCACATTGCCAGCTCATGGCCAACCTGTTGTCCAATCAGGAGTTGGATTTGATGATCCTCATTGATTCCATCCTAATAAGGATGTTATGTGATTCCGAGATCTTATTTAAATTCTTCACCATTGCTAATTATGGTCACAACAGAAGATGTTGTTGATAAGGTTAAGGGTTCAAGAAGCTATGGATCTGCCTTTTGCTTACTAATACTGTTCTAAGATGTAAATTTACATGACACCATGACAAAAAGAAGCAAGCAAATTCACCTTCCTGGTATCCCATTACTACAAAGCAGAACAACTAGAAATTATAATGCTACAATTATAATTAGATTGTTTACCTGGCTTCAGGTACCTACCTAGAACACTTAGTTTTGGACAATCTGGTCTATATTCATCCTCTTCCATCTGTTCAACAGAATAGAATAAGTTTTTATATCCTAATAACTTGTCAGGTTTGGCAATTTTCTTAATACTGTGTTTGGAAACATAAAATGTTAGTGCAAGTCCTACAGCTGGAGGAGGGACATAATCTAGTATGTAATCAAAATACATGAAGAAATAGCATAACATTTTGTAGACAAACTGTACTTTGGTGAAAGCCAGACTTGAAGGCAATGTTTGATCTGATCATGTAAGCAGCTAACAACCTTTAATCTGAATAATTGTTATCTGCATTTCCTACTTCTGGAAGTAATAGATAAAAATTTCCTACCTAAAAATTAATAAATAAGTGAATAAATACTTGCAATATTTTATTTCTTTGTTAGTTCCTTTCTATACATTCAGTATCTTCAGATTCTATGAAAAAATTTCTTTCTTCATATCGGTCTTGGAAATCTTTCATCTAGAGTTTTGTATCAGTCTGTATTTGAATTTGAAGACCTTATATAGTTAATTGAAATAACTCTCATTTCTGTTTTCTGTGAGATTTGAGCCAAGTCAAATCATAACTGCATAAAATGATAAATTATTTTCCTTGCCATTTTTCAAATTTGTTCAAATCTTATCTTGTCATCTTCAAAACAGAAGTGTATATAATAGAATATTTCAGATGAGTTTTCCATCTTCCATCCTATTCTCCTGTTCTCCTCTCTGTTTGGAAGAAATAAATCATGACATTAGCAGAATCTGTATATTTACTTCCCAATTATTACATAATTTTGTAATTAATGTTCATCAAAGCAAAAAGATTCTTAATTACATTTTCTTGCTCTTCAGATAAGTCCAATTCACAGCCAGTAATACTGAAAACTCTACCTAAGCAAATTCTTCCAAATTTACATTAATCAGATTAATCACTGCAGAAGTGTGAGGTTATAAGTCGAGGGAAGACATAAGGCACTCGTAAAAAACTACGTATCAGCTATCATAAAGTGCATCAGAACATCAAAGATGGAAGAATTAACCAAAGAAATGTGACCACTGATTCTGGTGAAAAAATGCTGGAATTCCATGTTGTTCCTACACATTAGAACACAACAAGGTGTTACATGCTAATGTTAAATAGCAACCAAAATGAAATATCTACCTCCAGGACAAGCAATTTAAAAGAGTTCCAGACAGGATAAACACAAGCAAAATTAAAGTTTCCCTCATTAATCGATGTTTTTACCAAAATGTCCTTATCTTCTCCTCCCATTCTTTTTATTTACAATGATAAATTTGATTATAAACCTCTGCATTTATTTAGGTAAGGCAGAAGATAACAAGGAGAGAGAATTTTACTGATGACTAAGATGAGCCATACCTATATCTCTCTCTCAAAAAAAAAACAAGCTGCCGTTTTTGTACTCTGCATTTTTGCTTGTTTGTATCTCAGTCTATGGAATTTAAGAGGCAATTGTGGTATGAGTTAAAATGTTAACATAAGGATAAAGTCTGTATGGGGTAAGTCACCATGAGTCTGTTGCAATTAGTTCAGTTATGATTTGTGCATAGACTAAGCTAGTTAAAACAAGCACAGGTTTACACAGGTCAATGGATCAGTGGACAAACATTGTGGCAAGTCTCACTTGAACTAGCAGAAGATATTATAAGGATGCTTAGTATATAGAGAAGATAGTGAAAACACAAAATGAAGTGGTCATCTTCTTTCTCCCCTAGCTTTGCTTTCTTACCCTTGATGCTTTATGTTCCTCTCCCAAAACAAAAAGTGATTATCTCCTCTGCCTTTGACATCACTTATATTGTTTTGGAGCCCAGAACCTTCTCTAGTTTCACTGGATTCCTCTCACACTTAATCTAGTTCCAGCACACAGCCCTCCTGCTTGTTCCAGTTTCCTGTTCTTACCTTGCTGATTTTACTGTTTACAAGTGTTCTCCTTCTACTTTCTTTATGCAGTTCTACCACAGGTCTCTGATGCTCCCTTTGTGGCTACATTTATTTATTTATTTATTTATGTGTATTTAAATGAATTTAAATATTTATGATTAGCTTAAGTCAAGGCAAGCAAAGCCTAACTGAGCTTTTTGCTTAGCCTCCTTCTGTTTATGAGTGAAACAAGATCCTATGTCAACTCTGCCACGTAGATTTGAATGATGCAGGAATAGTACTGTCACTCAATAAAAGCGATGCTGATCTGTCACTATTGCACACTAAGTGGCTCATATTTCAAAAGAGAAAAAATAAAGACAGCTTGCCACTGTTACAAATTTTAAAGCACAGAGATCACTGTGAAGCCATTAAATTGTCAAGTTTGGTGTCAGCCTTGAAACCACAATTATTTAGCAAGTACACCTCCAGTTGGGAGAATTACTATGGCTTGGTTCAGTGTTTCAGACTCATTTAAATAACTAGACTGAATACAAATGCCTCTCAACCTTTTAAAAAGTTAACTTGGCTTTATCTTTAGTGTCATGGAGAGGTGTGAGTCGCTGTTTTCTCGGTATCATGTATAAGTTTTCAATTCAATTTCAATAGGTTTTCTTTCACTGCTGATTTTTTCACAGTAGGATGTATTTTTGGAGATGCCTAAGTACTTCAGATTGTGTTTGTTTTAAATGGGTTTGTTTAAAAGAGTGAAATAACATATTCCCAGAAGCTATTTACTGTTCTAGTTGTTTGACTGGTGTGCCATACAGTTCCCCTGGCAGCAAGACTATTGGATAAGTAATCATCACTTTTAGGACTTTGAAGACAGTATGTTTTCACAGACTGTGTTAGTAGTGTTTTAGCTTGAAGGTTTTGTTTTTTTTTTAAAGCGAATTTCATGCAAATTCCTCATTTCCAATGCATTTCCCTAGCTGAAACTTCCTTTTATTCTTTCTGTGTTCTTAAAAACAACATTGCTAGTTTATCTTTTTATTATTATTATTAATTGCTGTTATTCTGAAATAATTTTACTTTTTCTTTTGACAAGTCCTTGACAAGTGCTTGATGGAGCACATAAGAACCTTTCCGTATTACTATGGTTATTTTTGTTTCTTTGTTTGTTTGTCTTTTGTAGCAATTGGTGTAGTCTGGTTAAGTACTCAGGGATTCACTTGGTCAGTGTTCAAGGATTACCTTCTCCAACCTCAAAAGAGGTCCATTTTAATGAAATCAGGCAAGAATGCCAGGAAGTCTACAAGGATGAACAAGAAGTTCTTGGCTAAACTCAAACATAGACGGTAATCAGACAGACAGTAGAATACAGAGATACTGTCCGAGAATCCAGTGATGAAGTTAGGAAAGCCAAAGCCCAAACAGAATAGAACTTGACCAGTGATGTTGAAGACAATAAGAAGGACTTCTGTAAGTAGTAAAGGTTCAAAAATACAGGTGACAAAAGGAAGACAAGGGAAAGGGGGACCCACTGCTGAACAAGATAGGGATGCTGGTTATGCCTGAGGTGCAGAATCTTTTCTTTTCTTTAGTCCTCAGCAATCCCAGGTCCCAGTGACCAAGGAAGAGACTGAAGCAAGGAAGGTGTCTCCTTGGAAGAAGATCAGGTCAGGGAATATTTAAGCAAACTGGACATACATGAGCCCTGGTCAGATGCACCCATGGATGCTGAGGGAGCAGGCAAATGTGAGGTCACTCTGAATAATCTTTGATTGATCATGGAGACTGGGAGAAGTGTCGAAAAAAAATAAATGGAGGAAAGAAAGTGTCGCTCCTATCTTAAAGGCGAAGGACTCAATGAACTACAAGAGCAAACAGCCTCACCTCAAACCCAGTTAAGGTGATGGATCAGCTCAACCTGGAAACTATTTACAAGAATGTGAAATGCAATAAAATAATGAGTAGTAGCCGGCATGGATTCACCAAGGAGTAGTCATATCTGTCTGTTTAGCCTGGACAAGATAAGGCTCAGGAGGATCTTGTAAATATATTTAAATATATCTAAATATATTTAAATACTTGAAGGGAGGACACAGATAAAATGGGGCCAGGCTCTTTTTGGTAGTGCCCAGTGACGGGACAAGAAGCAATGGCTACCAACTGAAAAACAAGAATTTCCTGATGTTCAGATGAAAACAATCTTTTGCTGTATGGGTGACTGAATACTGACATGGCTTGCCCAGAGAGGTTGTGGAGTCTCCATCTCTGGGGATCTTCAAAAGCCACATGGACATGGTCCCAGACAGCACTTGGTACTCCTGCCTGAGCAGGAGTTTCCGACCAGGTGTCCTCCAGAGGTTTCTTCCAACCTCAGCCATTGTGTGGTTCTGTGATGGTATTGCTCAAGTGTAGTAATACAAGCAGGTAAAATCTGTGCAGGTGTGCAGAAAAATTATAGATGGGAATAGTATATCTTAAATCAGTATATCCAATCTACACAGAGCAACATCTCACTCACAGATGACTACTGCTTCCTAATGCCTGAACAGAAGTTTGTGTGAAAGGCTCTTGCATTCCTTATTTTAACTGCAGAGGGCGCAGGACCAAGTTGTTCTGTGCAGATTTATTGGAAAGGTAATATTCAGCATCATTTCAGTATGTATGCACCCATACAGAAGCCTCCAAGAAATAATCCAGGATTGAAATATGTTGAATTACTTTAAGATCAAATCATGGGGGAACAATACAGCTATGATAGTTAAACTATTAAGAAATAAGTCAGTAAGTATACTGTGAAATTACATGTCTACTGTATAATCTGTAAAATGTGACTGCTCAATATTTAATTTATTCCTATAAATGTTAGATCAGTCAATGTGACAAAAAACACCTGTACTATATTTTTAAAATAAATTCCAATATTCTCCATTTCAAATATTCATCCCTTTCACTGAAATATCGAGATAACTGCCAAACTGTGAGTACTTTATTTTGTAAGGGCACTGTGGACTGATCATGCCTTCTGTACCTAGGGAAGATTACTGCCCTTGGGGGCTGTAGAACCGAAGTTTGCATTGCTGTAACATATTGTCTCAGAGGAAACGTATTCCTTTAGGTGAGGTGTTTGTTTGTAACACATAATTCAGCTGAACGTTATTCACAGTTCTTTCAACACTGAGTGTTTGAAGAAGTTACGTAAGAACTACAGAAGTGGGGAAAAATGTTTATTTTGAACATAATGGGTGTGATGAGAAGGAAATAAAAAGGAAGTTATATTACTATTTTTTTGTATCGATTTGGAATTAATGTTTTAATCCTTTGCATAGGAGAAGGAGTAAGAAAACAAATGTCTGAAAGAATAGTGCACATAGTGCTTAGTGCTTTGTCTTCATAATCAAAAATCTGACTTCACGGATTATAAAGAGCCTTATTTTTCCATGTTTTTGTTTGTTTGTTTTCTCTTTTTCTTTTTTTTTTCTTTTATTTATTTCTTCTTTTCTCTTACTTTTTTTTTCTTTTTTTCTTCTTTCTGGTGGTTTGGGTTTTTTTCTTGCTTTCAGTAAGAAGACTTGCAGTTTTATTCCTTTCTACTTAGTGTTATTTCAGCAGCTCAGGAAACAGTTTTCTTAGTATTTAATGATGTGTTGAACCATTCTGTACACAGCTCTTTGGAGACTGCTGGCTTTGGAAAAGTGAAGTTTTCAGTACCAGTAACATCAACATCCTTTTTTTTGGTACTGTTTTTCTACTGTTTCTTCAAAATACTAGTATTAAGGTTATCAGCTATATGTGTTCAAATTACTGAAATATAGAACATCTGTTGAAGAAATTGTAGTGAAAAACACACTGCTAGTCTAAAAGTGTTGCTAGCTTGCATGATGGCAGTGTCACTGTTCCTGAATTAAAAAAAAATAATAATAAAAATAAAAGAAAATATCCAGTGTCACCTCTGAGTCACCAACTGTGAATACATATGGCAGTTTCACCCTGCCAGTCTATTTGCTGACGTTCCTTTTAAAATTAATGATAAGTTCTTCTCAGGCTTGGTTGACTGTGGCAGCGGATTGATGCTGTGTTCAAATTCTGTATGCCTTGCAGCATTTCTTCTTCTGTGCTGGAGAAGCATTCAGTTCATTATTTACATTTGACCTATGAGAATAGCTTAAGAAATGTGTGATTGTAATGCTGGGAAGTAGACCTTTCAGGAAGAAAGTTTTTTATTTGGAAAGCTAAAAGAAGAATGAAACATTTTCACCTTGATTAATGTTTAACTTATAAACAACCCTGGTGTAGTTATGTATTGCGAACTGTTGCATTGACTGCAACTATTTGAAAGGAGGCACTAATGCAGCTGCAGTTCAGATGCTGAAATAGAAGCTTCTGTGAAACCTTTCCAGAATTTTTAAAAACACTGTGAACTTATACTAAATCAATAACTTGAAAATTGACAAGATTGAAAATGATAACGGCATTATTTTGCATCACCTTAGTTTACACAGAATAAATGCAATAGTAGTGTTTTCCTACTAAGAACTCTAAGGTGATGGTGAGATTCTCGGTGGTGTTTTAGAGTGAAGAAGTAAACAAATTAATCAGAAATAAGACTAGTATTTTTCTCTCTAGAGTATTACCAAGAATCCAAAACTCCACGTGTTGGAAAGTATTAAACCTGTAATTCTAAACTGAGGAAAAAAAACTACTCTGAATAAATATTTTTCAGGTTGTTCACAAAAGTATTGTTTATGTAGGTTGGGATAATTGTGTAGAGTCTCTTCAATGTTCGGTGTGTGTTGATAGCAGTAGATGTTGGATAAGCAGTAGAACTGCCTTTCAGTTAATATATGTTATTTGAAGTAAAACTCCTTTCAGTTTAGTAATGCTGTGTAAATTTTCCTAGTGATTAATCTGTAACAACTGATGTCTGCTTCTTTTGAGATTTCATAGGTGTGTAATTTCTCAGCATAACTATTTTCTTTTTCCTTTGCCTAGGTAAATCACACTACATAAGAACTGCTGCACTCTGTTCATTTTTTTTCTCTTCTTTTTTTTTCTTTTTCATTTTTTCAGAGCATTTGATAGTATTTACATTTTTAACAAACTTTTCATTATGATTGCGCTATACATTTTTCTTCTGTAATTTTAGAAATTATAGAATTTGCAATTTCATGGAAATGATGTAGCAGTCATGGTGTAATTCCTGTGTAGTAGTCATAATGCAATGTACAGGCCTTTCCTCATGCGGGAGATTTTCCAAGCTCTTAATCATCTTAGTGGCTCTCTGCTGCCAGTAGTTCCCTGTCTTTCTTGAACTGTGGAACCCAGCACAGTATTCCAGATGTAGCCTCACCAGGGCAGAGTAGAAAGGGAAGATCATCTGTCTCCCTTGTTCTGTTAGCCACACTCTCACCCCAGGATACCATTGGCCTTCTTGGCCACAAGGGCACGCTACTGGCTCATGGTCAGCCTGCGGTCCACCACACAGTGGGCATGCAAAGATTAAAAAGCCATGGGCCCTGATGGAATACACCCATAAGTGCTGATGGAGCTGGCAGAAATGATTGTCAAACTGCTCTCTATCATCTTTGACAGGTCTTGGAGAATGGGAGGGCTGCCGGAGGACTGCAGTGTAGGCAATGATGTCACTCCAGTCTTCAAAAAGGGCAAGGAGGAACTGCGAAACTACAGTCCAGTCTGCCTCACCTCCATTCCTCGGATGTTGTCTCCAAGCAAGTGGAAGAAAAGAAGGTTATCAGGAGTAGTCAACATGGATTCACCAAGAGGAAATCGTGCTTGACCAGTGTGATCGCCTTCTATGATGTCACAACTGGCTGGGTAGATGAGGGGAGAACAGTGGGTGAAGTCTTTGACTTCAGCAAGGCTTTTGACACTGTCTCTCATAACATCTTTGTAGGTAAGCTTAGGATGTGTGGGGTAGATGAATGGACAGAGAGGTGGATTGAGAACTGGCTGACTGGCAGAGCTTGGAGGGTTGTGATCAGCAGCACAGAGCCTAGTTGGAGACCTGTTACTAGCGATGTTCCCCACGGGTTGGTAGTGGATCCAGTCTTGTTCAACATCTTCATCAACAACCTGGATGAAGGGACAGGATGCCCTCTCAAGTTTGCCAATTATATGAAGCTGGGAGGAGTGGTTGACATGCCAGAAGGCTGTTCTACCATTCAGCAAGACCTGGACAGGCTGGAGAGCTGGGCAGGGAGGAATCTGATGAGGTTCAACAAGGGCAAGTGTAGAGTCCTACACATGGGGAGGAATAACCGCATGTACCAGGACAGGTTAGGGGCTGACCTGCTGGAAAGGAGCTCTGTGGAGAAGGACCTGGGTGTCCTGGTGGACAACAGATAGAAAGTTATTACCCACCATACAGTCAGGAAAATAATGTTAAAACTTACAAAATCTTTAAATCCATGGAATACTTTGCAGTTTTGTACTGCTTACTCTTAAAGATATTCTTCACATAATCTGTACTTCATAGTATTTATGTAGCTCTTGTAGCTTGTTTATTAAAAAAAAAACCAGCCTTTTGATGTAAATTGTTGATACAAATAGGAAAATTTCCAGATAACTTACAGAAACTGGTGATCATGAAGATACAGTAGACTGGGTGTAGTATATAGAGTCTGAATTTCAAAGTCTTCTTTTCTAGGCAGATTATCAGACTTTTTACCATACAGTCTTTTTGGCTATTGTTACATCCCTTGAGGATTAAGTCTTTTCTTTGTATTTCAGTATCATCTTAATATTTATGTTGCATAGAGACAATTGGCAATTAGACAGACCATTAGTAGACTCCATTTATTTATTTTTTTTAAATTCTAGATCAGTACTTTTAAAGCAACCATTCAATGGATAATAATTTTATTTTTATTTAGCATGACAATGCTCAAAGGCATACATTCTGAGTAAAAGCTTTGTTTCGGGTGCTACTTATTTGCAGATTACACTTGTTTTCCACCTCAAAGAAGTATGTTCTTCCTCTATCAAACTACATATTGAAATTGTACGCATTGTATAGGAGTATATTTGATTTTTGCTCTTTTATCAAGCATTAGACTGGGATATGTCATTTCTTTTTCTCCACGATACTAATCAGAATGTATTAATAATAAGGCATCTGCTCATAACATGCCAAAAGTACATAATGTACTTATTATGTTCTTCTGCCATAACTTACTCCAAGAAATGGTTTTCATCCCATTAGAATTTTGCAGAACCCAAACCACTAAGGTATTTGACCAAAGATAGGCAAAATACTGTGGGAATCTGGAAAGGCCTTTCTGCAGATCTCTTCAGTTTTCCTGCAGAAGATACGCAGTTCATTGCTGGACCACTGAACAAGCAAGAGGCAGTCTTTTTCTGTCTGATTTCTATGCTAGCCTTACGGTGTCGTTGGATTACACTCTCTCTCCTTTGACATAACATTATTACATGTCTTTGTTATATCATGGTCAAACTACTTCAAACGTACACTAAGCCGTGCTGCTAAAAAAGCTCAGCAATTACGTTTGATTTGTGCAGAACAGAGTAGGGCAATTACTGTGAAGTTTGGGTGGACGCTTTTTGATCCTTCCCAGTGCCTTACTGTGCACAAACTGCTTGTTGGCGTTTTGATGGAGTTCAAGGTTTTAGTCTTTGTGTTTAAAGCCCTTAATAGAGTAGGTCATACTCTCTTGCTGGAATTCTGATCTTTAGGAATCTTTCATCTCGCCTTTAGAGATCTGAGGGAAAAGGTTAATCGTTGTGAGGAGTGGAAAGAAAGCTTCCGTTTGGCTTGCATCCTAGCAGCAGTGCTGTCAGATCTGTGGCATGTCTTCCTTTAAGTGGAAGGAGTAGCATGGACTCGGGCTCTTGAAAGAGGCATAAAGACTTCATTTATCTTACAGATACTGGGGAGGCACTTCTCTCTCCTCTTCACTTTTTTATTCCCTTAAAGGCCAAAGATTGAAATAGGAAGAACTCCACGCAGCTACTGCTACACATTTGTATGTTCAGGTTATGCTTTTGGTGTGGACTATATGGCAGCTCAGCTCCACACAGCTAACAACATGGTTGCTTTCAAGGCCGGAAGTATCTTAGGAAGAAAATGGCTCATAAATCATTCAGTGGCCCTACATCCACACTGAATATTTCTGGTACTTTCATACCTTCATGGTAGAAGAGGATTTTTATTTTTATTACTATTTCTTCTAATAACTGCAATATTCCATTTCTCTTTGATTCCTAGCATATGTTTTCATATGCTTTAGGCTAAGAAACAAAGAGAGTAACCAAATTTTATTTTCTTTTTATGGAACCAGTTTATAAAACCATTATGTTTTAACTGAAAGACAGCTTTTGTAGTACATTAGAGATCCAAATGGTACAAATCTGAAAATTTTAAAAAACAGAATTGTAATTATGCAACATATAGAGCTGTATTTTTATAGAATCCTGAAAGATATGAAGATGACAATATTTCTACTTCAAAACATAATTTCTGGAGGACTCTGCAATTTAAAAAGTCAATTTTTTGCCAAAATTGTCCAGAGTAGCTCAATTTGGAATTTATATGTGACACCTTCAGAGATCTACTTTGTGTATTCCTGAATGTTATGTTGAAGAATAATTTAGATGATGAACTAGTTAATTAATTCCCGCATAGGAAGATGGCTTGATCTTAAAAATACAAAAAGAAGGGAAAAAGAAATATGAGTGTTATGTTCAAGTCTGTTTTCTTCTCTTCTCCAAAGGTAAAAATAAAATATGGATGTATCTCCTTCTCCAAATGTTGATCAGTAGATCAACTAGTTTAAAGTTTCAGGGTTTTCTCCTTTTCTAGGAATATAAAATGTATTCTGATTGCATCAATCTTTTAGCAACTGTTCAAGGAAGATTTTCAGAGTAATCAGAGTTCACCGGAGCATTTGAATAGCTGTTGAAAAGCTCAACACATCATTAGGAAAGCCACTTGTTTTCAAGACATAAATAGAAAACTGAATGTTTACTGATGATGTACTAGCCCATCGTAAGCAGAGTAACTGGAAATTTCTTCATTAAGATTTCCTTAATGAGTGGAGATCTATTTTTTATGTCCTGTGTTCTGGTTTAGTTTGCTGTTAAAAGTCCGGAGAGAAGAATTATGTGAGAATTCACATGCTTCTGAGCAGGCATATATCTCCATAGGGCTAAAAGCATGCATAATCCTAAAAATGAAAGTAATTTGACCAGGTTTGTTTATTGGGTCAGATACATAGAATTTAGATAATAAGGTAAATATGGCTTACCACGCTAATCCCCCAGTTATAGTATAGTTTCAAGTATCTCTGACAAAATATCCCCACTCCTAAATATTGAAATCATGATGACCACTCAGAGAACGTCAGCTTTAAGATCTGGTGTGAAGTTTCAGAGCAGAAGTGTGAGATCTACCATTTTAAGAGAATGAAAAGTCTTCTAAAAGCATTTCTGTGATATCAGTGTGAAACAGCACACAGGATCTATAAACTGTACAGACAGGTTTCTGTGAAAGCAGTTGTTATAATTACAGTGATCGTTTCATTAAAACTAAAATTTATAGAGAGTAAAAGATTTCAATGTAATCCACCTTGGATCTTTATAAAAAAAATCAGTTAATTTTGATATGATGCAAATAATGTCAAATTGAGATGGAAGTGAGGGAGGAATTTTGAGTTTCTGCAGTTTTTGTAATCTGAATTATTGGCAGCCAGTGTGCACTGATACTTTGTTCTGCTTACTCAAAAAGTTTGTTGTAATTCTTCTTTAAACCACTAGACACCACTAACAATCTCTTTAAAGTAATTGCACACATAAAACATTCCTCTTGCCTTCTTTTTCCCTCTCCATTTAATATAAACTTTTATTTACAAATAATGATTTGATTATGATTCAGGCCTGTCTGCATAAAACCTGCAAGTCTGCATAATAACCCATTTTTGCCGTAGGAAGCATGAGAGGATTACAGACACTGGCTAATAAGCCAGATATAAGAATTATTTTTATTTGTGCAAATGAGTATCTTATTCAAATGAGTACAATATCCTTCAGTTCTGAGTTGCTTTAAAATCAAATTTATTTCTATTGGTGTTAGAACATAAACGAAATCTTACAAGAAATAGAAGATCAGTGTTCTCTGTAGTAATAAGGTTCTGTGCACTGAGGATAATTTACATCTTTTCCTCACTAAGCACTTTGTAAAATGCACAAAAGAGGCAGTGCTTCATACAACCTTATAGGTGGGCATAGGGTTTGACATTGATACTATTTATCTGTACACTCAAATGCCTGGTGACAGATGATGAAGACAATCATCTCAGAAACAGTGTGAATCTACTTTATTTTAAAGATATTATGAAAACTGATGTAAGGTTATGAAGGCTATTATGTTTGGTATGAACAGACTTACTGTAATAATCCAGGTGGCTATATAGTTATGTATAGCCAGCCAATGTGATCCTACTGGTCCCTTCTAGCATTAAAACAAGTGACTACATTCCTGAAGCTGTGGTAGCTCTGCAGTTTCTGTTCTTATGTTGACCACAGCAAGACAGATAGTTTATAATTTGTAGGCAGTTTTACTCTTTTTTGCCTGTTCTTCTTTCTGTGTAACATGTTTTAGCTGCCCTATACACACTCAAATCTGATGTGTATGTTGGCAAGATCCAAACCAACTTTAGTGAAGGAAGCACTGAAAATGAACATTGAGCACAGAGATAATTTTTCTTTTTCCTAGAATATTCAAAAGTCCTCTTGATTAAATGAATACTACTGTGCAATCACAAATGCTATGTGCTGATGACGACCAATCCTAAAGAACAGGAAAACAGATCAAAAATAATACTGGAATACTAAATAAAATATGGTTAGAGAAAGTGTATTTCAATTTAAAATGATGAAGTAATAGTTACGTACCAATACAAGGTGCCTGAGAAATCAGCTTTGCTTACCTAGTTATGAAGTTAAATGCCTGTAAGTCCTACACAGCTAGTTTTGCGTTGCAATCCTGTGTACAATCTTGGCAGTTACAAAAGCTGTAAACATACTTCTTTACACTGTCAAGAGATACACAAAGCTGGTTCTACCCAGCTGTCACACTGGCATTACTGTACGGCCCAGAATTAGATGATCTATCATCTGTGTTCATACTTTCAGGCTTTAGCATCTTTCTGTACCTACATTTTCAAGGCATCTCTTATCATATTGTTCCTGTACTGCTGTTGTCCACTGCTCCAATCTTGTTTTCCTTAAACAGCCTTCAAGATGGAAATTACATTGCTAGTTTTTATTTAGCATAATATAGTGAAATATACATCTTCAGTAGTTCACAAAAGTAGTGGTCAAATAGAAAATAATATTATATATAAATACCTACTGATATTCATCCAGAGAGGCTGTGGAGGCTCCCTCCTGGAAGCACTCAAGGCCAGGTTGGATGGGGCTGTGAGCAACCTGGTCTGGGGGGAGATGTCCCTACCTATAGTTGGGATATATATAGGGGGTTGGAACTAGATGGTCTTAAAAGTACCTTCCAACCCAAACCATTCTATGATTCTACAGTTCTCTATACATACATGAATCTTTAAATATATATTATCTTCACATCACAGAATCATAGAATGGCTTGAGTTGGAAGGGACCTCAAGGATCATCAACCTCCAACCCCCCTGCTGCATGCAGGGCCGCCAACCTCCACATTTAATACCAGACCAGGCTGCCCAGGGCCCCATCCAACCTGACCTTGAACACCTCCAGGGATAGGGCATCCACAACCTCTCTGGGCAGCCTGTTCCAGCACCTCACCACTTTCTTGGTAAAGAACTTCCCCCTGACATCCAACTTAAATCTTCCCTCCTTCAACTTAAAACCATTTCCCCTTGTCCTGCTGTTATCTACCCTTTCAAAGAGTTGACTCCCCTCCTGTTTATAGGCTCCCTTTAGGTACTGAAAGGCTGCAATGAGGCCACCCCACAGCCTTCTCTTCTCCAGGCTGAACAAGACCCGCTCCCTCAGCCTGTCTTCATATATGTAGATATAACTATAAATCTATGCTTATATTAATCACAGTGTATACAAAAATCATGCTTTGGTAACTACATATTATTACTATTCATTTACACCAATATCAACAGCTCATTATCAAAATGAATGTAATCAAATCATCCAATATCATGAACAGATTTAGTAAGTTAAATTTTTGAGAAGGAATTACAAAACTTCTCTACTTTAAAAATTAGAAACTTTCAATTTCTAGTATAAATTTTGTTCAGTTAGTGTCATTTTTTTCTTCTGCTCATTGCTCTACCTGTCAGAAATGTTTTCTTTTGCTTCCTGTCTCAACATGAATATTCTATCCAATTAAAAATTGGAATCCCCTAAGAAATTAATTGGGATAACTTGCAAGGGCTAACAAAAATACCAGTTAAACATAGCACTAAAACTGACATGTTTGTAGGCAATTGCATGCAAGCACATAGAACGTCTGACATTGGTACAGTGTTAGGTTGCATACATATGCAAAGTTGAAGCTTGATTGAGTCGTGTATATAAAACTTAAAAGCTCCAAAATATGCACAATTGGGATGGTATTTCTTCTGGAATATGTAAATGGTGTTTTTCAGTTGACAGTGTATAATCCAGATGTATTGGACATTTTCAAATAAAAACATATAACATATCCTTTGAATACTTTTTAATTGCAAGCAAGCACATCACTTTGAAAGCTACATAGGCGTACCTTATTTAGGTTTAGATCACATATAGGTATCTGTGAGAAATGGACAATGTTGTAGAGCAGCATTTTAAGGAAAATTTTTCCAATTTGATATTTAAAGTCCCTGGAAAAGGATAAGGAGATCTGGCTTTTTTTTTCTTTTATTTTGGTGATATTTTAAAAGAATCATAGGCAACCTAATATAGAAACTGATGACTTGTTTTCCCAGTGGAAGTAACTTTTCTCAAAGAAAAATATGTTCACACAGCTATTGAAGAATTTATCTAGTCACAGTAAATTATTCATTATATACATCTGAATATATAATATTAACATACGATTCATGCTTTGATATCATTATTTATTTAAAGTGAATAATGTGTGGGTTATTCTCAATGGGAAAGGCAGTTCTCTTCATCTCCACCCTGGTCACATGCACTGTCCCAATCCATTGTGCCAGTGCCATCACTGAAGTGGGAAGCTGCCTGAAGAAACGGGTCTACCTGAAAGCTAATGAACTCGAGTACAAGCCTCAGGAGCAAACCACCAGTTCAGGAGGCAGACCACATTTACATCAGTTTTAAGCCACATCTGCTACTGTTGTTAGGCAGTGATTTAAGGAACTGTCCATGCACTTTTGTGTACATAAAGAATATGCTTATACCTGGAAATCAAAAAATGTGGAACATTCTGCATTCAATCTATTTGCGGTCTCTTCCTTCAGAATGCTAAGCTTTCTCACTGGTAAAGAAATTACTTGGACTGGACTAGCAGTACTTACACGAGAAGCTCAATAGCTCAGTATTAACTGAAGCAAATTTTCTACAATTAAGACCTAGAAGCTTTTTTGTTTGTCTGTTTGTTTGTTTGGTAGCAATTCCATAAAGATAGAAGCAGATTTTTTGCAAAGAATGCAATAATTTATGATTAGTTTTTACTTTTAGCAATTCTTTTAGTCCTTAAAAATACACTTAATTGCAAAAGCTAAGGAAAAAATTAAACTGCCAACAAACAGTGGCACTTAGCATGTAACGCCACATTGCTCTCAAAAGCTAACTCAAGTAAATAAAAATAAAAGCTGAACATGAACATTGCAGAAGCTAGAATAACACATGGAGACTAAAGAAGATGTTGCACCAATTCTGAGATGTGTAGAACTCTGCTGCATGTAGGAAGATGTATCAGGGTGTTGTAGAGACAACTGGCCTGTCAGTGGCTCCTGTGCTATGTCTTCAGATATCATGACGCTATCAGTTTCTGTGTTGGCTGTATTCACACTAATGAATGACTCCTTTCCAGTTTACCTAACTGTCAAGACTCCTGCATGATTTACAGTTTGACATCTCTACGGGGAAAAAAAAAGGACTTATAATTTAAAGTCTATCTCTAGAACTTATTCTCTGAATCTTCTAGCTTAAAAAAATGAAGTTTCTCTACCCATTATTGTTAGCAGACTGCATTGAGTGTTGGTTTGTTGATTTCTGTTGTTGTTTTTCTTTTCTTGTTTTAAAGTATTATTATTTATATATATTTAACATGAAATACTTCTTCAAGACTTAAGATTGCTTTTGAATGATATCTTTGGTGATAAGAAACTAGAATTAAACTTTGGATTTTCATCACTTGAAACCGTTGAGTTGCAATTACCATACGAAAAGCACAATTGATTTCTATTTAGCTGTAATGCAATTTGTGTCTACAGTTTATTGAATGGAGTCACCAATGTGAAGTCCGGTCAATCACAGTTCTGATGCGCACTCCATCTTGTGTGACAAATGGAGGGATTCAAACCTCTTGGAAACAAAGCTCCCGTGTTTCCCTTCAGTTGGTTTACTGCAGCTGTTTTCTAGCAGCGAATAAGGGATGCTTTTAAGCAGAAGCAAATTGTAGATGATCAACCACAGGGCTTTTCTAATGAATTAAATTACACCAGTGATACATTCTTATTGTTACAGACAGTAATGTCTGATATTCAGCAGCCCATGGGCAATAATACTGAGTAACTGACATGATCTCAACTGATCTTAGTTATTGCTTTCCAATTTCCCACACCAGCAGAGGATTTTAGAACCATAGGTTGGGACTACTGGTGTCAAATTCATTTTAAGAGGTCAAGAGGTGTTATTGAAAGTCATCTGGAAGAGATTTTATTCTCCTATGAAAGATGGGACACATAAAGCTTCATTCAAAGTGCGTTTCCTTTGCTCATCCAATAAAAGTGCTCTAAAAAGATCTGAAATTTTTATCATCTTCTTTCATATTACTGTCTCAGCTTTTGTATCGTTTGCATACCACCAGCACCTTGCATATGAAGCTAATCTATGTTCTGGATTACTTTTACTTATTGTTGGTGATTTTGTTCTTAATCTAGTGGGTTTATGATTTTAGGGTTCCATCTTGAATTAGTTAGGAATTATTCAGTAGAAGCTTTATTTACATTTAGTATAGTTCCACCCTGGATATGGGCAATTACATACTGCTATTATTTTACATTCTTTTTTCACACACACTCCAGACCCCAATTTTTCAATTTAATCTAATCAATACACTGAAAATCCTGTACAGAAGTGATTTTCCTAGCAACATGGTTTTTATTGCTGTTGTTTTCTGAGTTATTTCTGTAGATGTTTTGTTTTTAATTTTCAGTCCTTGCACATGCATTTTACGTTAATCTCTATTTCATTAATGAAGCAAGTCATGTTATATTTTTGCAGCTCCATGTAAAGGAGAGTTCTCTGACCAGAAACATTCATTTTCAGTTTTTATGTGAAGCATTTGATTCAGTGTTCTTTACCTTTATTATATGAGGCATCAAGTGCGTGAAGTAAGAAATGTGTTTACAAATTGGAATTTCTTTGACGCCTCGATACCCTGACACACAAAGCTTTTCCATAGGAAAAATAACATAAATGTTGTTTGTTTAAGTCTGTCACATTATATAGTGGCCTTACCTCCACACTACATACTTTTTTGTAATATAAATAAGGGCTTTCTGAAGATATGCTACAACTTCAGTTTGAATTATATTCACTTTGAGATCAACAAAGTATGTAATTGTTAGGTGTTTGATAATGAAGTTGTTTTTTTTAATAAACATTGCAAGAATATATGGGACTTTTATTAAAATAGTAAAGTGAAAATTTTGAATAATATTTTCTCTTTTGACCATTAAGGATTTGTGTCATGCAACTGAACTGAACTGAATTTCCATTTGCATAGAAATATCAGTAAAACAACAATTTCTCCAGGATATAATAAAGAAAGCTGAGCTCTCAATTGTAGCTTGGTGGGTTTTTTTCCACACAGAGTAGACCACTCCTGAGAACAAAGCACAGCTGAGGCTTTGTTCCTCTCTCCATTCTGAAGCTATTAAAAATGCATGACTTTTCTTAAATTCTATTGGAGTCGTGACAGCTCAGAAGCACTGAAATTCAAACCCTGGGTATCCAAAGATCTTCTGCTTAAAAATGTCTGATTTTGTGTAGTCTTATTTTCCTGCAACATTCTCTGAAACCATAGTCTTTTTTATCGATAATCTTTTACCACTCCCCTTCCTGTATTGATAGTTCTTAAATTCTATCAGAATTATTTCTGATAGATTTCATGTTCTATTTTCCCACTGTCAAGGCCATACAGTTTTATAGAATTCCCAATACTCTTTTGTATCAATAATTATTGCTTTGATATGTGAAACTTTGAAACTTATATTTTAAGTTCTTGCAGGAGTTCTCCATGTAGCTTTGTTATATGAACATGATAGCAAGTACAGCTGTTTCTGTTTACCTGATATTTATTTGTATTGTGTGATCTATTTTATTTTAAAAGTTGTTGCCAGAGGGAAGAAAGGGAAGGTTGTCAATTCATCTCCTCTTGGCTACTGCACACGGTGAGGTGGACCCCCAAGAAAGAATTGAGAAGTTGTTTCAAATACTCACTTTCATGGGGAAACTGTGTGTCTTTGAACAAGAATACCTATCAGTGATTTTCCCATTCTTCTAGCTTTTCTATTATGGAATTGTACCTGAGGTTGATCAGCATTTCTAGTTAGCCTTACACTATTAGGTACGTAAGCAGACAAAAACATAAGAGCTTGAACACCTCCAAGGATGAAGGCTCCATGCTGAACCTCAGTTTTTAACCACTCTCATGGAATATTTACATCAAGATGAGTGGTGAGGTTGACACACTGGAGGGAAGGGATGCCATCCAGAGAGACCTTGACAGGTTTGAGAGGTGGATTTGTTTGAAAAAGCATGCAGTTCCATGAGGTCAAGTGCAATGTGTAACACATGGGTCAGGATCCCAAACAGGAATACACAGTATGAGTGATGAGTGGATAGAGACCAGCTCTTCTGAGAAGGACTCTGGGGTACTAGTGGATGATAAGTCAGTCTAGACATGAACTGGCAATGTAAGCATACAGCTCAAGAAGCTGATTGTATCCTGGGCTGCATAGCTAGCGGGTGGAAGGAGGTGATTATACTCATCTGCTCTGCTTTCATGAGATCCCACCAGGCATACAGCATTCAGCTCTTGGGCCCTTAGCATGAGAGGCACAGACCTGCTGGAGTCAGTCCAGAGGCAAGCCAAAAAGATGATCGGATTGCTTGAGCACCTCTCATGTGAAAAAAGGCTGAGAAAGTTGAGGTTCTTCAACCTAGAGAGTAGAAGGCTCTGTACAGAACAGCTGTCTCCCAGTGTATAGAGGCGTACAGGAAAGATGGTGAGATACTATAAAGCAGTGTAGTTATGGGACATGGGGTAACAGTTTTAGTCTAAAAGAGAGTAGGCTTAGATTAGATATAATGAAGAAATTTTTTACTGTGAGGGTGGTGAAACAGTGGAACAGGTTGCCCAGAGAAGTTGTGGATTCTCCACTGAAGACAGATTGACTGGAGATTTAAGGAAACTGATCTACTGGGAGCTGTCCTAGATGGCAGGGGGGTTGGAAATGTGCGATATTTGAGGTCATTTCCAACTCAAACCATTCTATGATTCAATGATTTGCTGCTGCTTACTTTTAAGAGTAAAAATACGATAAAGACTTGTCTCATATAGAATACTCACTAAAGAAGATAAAATATTTTTACCACACATGGCATTTCTATTTTTTAATTGGTGTTACATGAGGTTTTATAAAATTCTAACTGAGTTTGATATATGCTTTGCTGATGCCAGTGGAGCTTTTATGGGGTAAATTTGGTACCTCCTACAGAACAGATTCCTGCGTAGAGGTCTGCAGTGGGGAACTGTAATAGCATTTCAATCACTGTGAAATGTTAAGAGTGGTTAGGATAGCCCAATCACTGCCTCATAGTAATTACATTGAGGATTTGGTTAATTTTTTATCACTTTCTCATTCACCTTAAGACACATTGTTTTAATGTACACACTGACACATTGAGATGGATCATTTATGAGGGGTGATGGACTCTACTGCCATTAAATTTTAATACATCATTAATTTTCTAGGCAGATGTAAAACAAGGACTGTGACATTCTGTTCCTCATTCCCAAGTTTAACTTAAAAGTCAGTGACCTCTCTTGATTGAGTGGTCATTAAAATAGTCTATACTGTGGTCATTTTAATCTTCAGAGAATGTAAATATTAGGAGTTAAAAAAAAAAAAAACACATGCAAATTTTATCTAAGACTGGAGCCTATTAATTTTTACATTAAAAAAATGCCTAGACTTCTCTTCAAATGTACCCAAGAGAAACCTTTTAGATTCCTTTGTCCTCTTTGCACAAGGTGAAATTCTATCAAAAAAAAATTGCATGATGGCAAAAGTATTTCAGGCACTCAGTCTGCCAAGATTAAAGCATATTCATTTTTCAGGTCTTAATTAAGCCCTTCAGCAGGAAGGTTCTGTGGAAGCAAGAAAAAACAAAGGTGCTTGAAAACAACAGGACTACAGATGAGGTGAAACGGTAAAGCTCCGACAGATATGAGTCAATAAAGTATAGTATCATATAAAGTAAAGTAAAGCTGCTATTGAGGATTCTGTTTCCTGTCACTTTGCTGTGAATATAGAGAGCTGACTAGGAAAAAAAAACAAAACCCACAACTAATTTATTGGGATCATCTGTACAGGGTTAATTTTCGCATGGGGAATCTAATCTTGACCAGAGCAGCCAAGAGTTCTCCAGATGGCAACATAATCTCCACCACTAACATCCTTACAGTGATGTTTTCCACTGGTCAGCTGTGAGTCACTGAGTTCTTTTTCTGCTGATATGTGTTAACAGTTGCTAATGAGAATTTAAAATTATTTGAATAAAGTTCAGCCGGCACATTGGTCTGCAGCTGGAATTGCCTTTGGTCTCCTAGCTTTCCTGGATTCCTCTTCCTTCCAGGGAGTTGATGAGCATATTCTGGTACACAAATAGTGCTTCTCAGCACAACGCTTCTCAGATATAAACACAGCATTAGCTGCCTGGGGGGGTTCACAACAGCTGCCTAAACTCGGCAGCCTGGTCTGGTGGTTGGCGACCCTGCACATAACAGGGGCATTGAAACGAGATGATCATTGTGGTCCTTTTCAAAGCAGGCCATTCTATGATTCTATGATTCAAATCCTTCACAAGCAGCTCCTGTATCCATTATTCAGTCACTTTATTGTGGAGCTGTTGGGGAGCTAAATCCATCATCTTGTGAATCTGCCCTGATGTCCAGTCAATCTCTTGGCTGTAAATCAGTGGCTTGTCTCACACTAGTACCGTTTCATCTGTACAAAGATCAGATATGTGTAGTTACAACAAAATTAAAACCTCCACATATGTTGCCACATCACTTAAACGAAGTAGTGACTATGCAAGGTAATAAACTGCAAAACATGCAATAGTTGATTAAATGATCATTTTATTTTCAGATCTCTAGGAAAACAAAAAAAAACATAAGAAGTTTAAGTTAATTGTGCATATTTATTTGAAAGCAAAAAACATTTTTTCAATATCTGCGTAGAAAATAATTATTAACTTTTACATACAACAAAATTGTACCATGTGAATATTTATTTTCCAGTGCTGCCAACTGCTCTTAGAAAGTGTGGGTTGATTTGGATAATACAGAATGAATTGTTGGCACAGACTAATTGTCTGTACAAATAATTAATACATGGGAACTCAAGACTTTTGGTGACACTTATCCACAGTTGTTTGTTTTGAAATGAATACACAGAAAGCAATTACAACAGAGTAAGCCTGAGAAAACATGGTCTAACTTTTATGGAATAATATTATTCACAATAAAATGGCTCTCTTTTTTTTTCCTATAAAGTCTTTTATCAAACCCCTGATTTTACAATGACATCTTTCCTTTATGGGAGAATATTCTTTGCAGCAATGGAAACATGGGATGCAGAGTATACTTTCCAAATCAGCCAATGAGTTGTAAACTTTGCAAATCACATGCATACTATGCATAAGAGCTGTTGCATTACAAATTAGTATTATTTAATTAATTAAATAAGTATTTAAATTTGAATTTGAATTAGTACTATTTAATTAATTAATTGGACGTTTTCTGCTTTCACAGGACCATCAGGTATGGTTTGGTGTGAACACATTAATTTTTGTTAATTTCCCCAGACAGATTTTTGATAAATATATGGTAATTAAACTGGAAACAGCTTCTTGTGGAGGTTTGTCTGTCTGTCTGTTTTTTGGTCGGTGTTTTTTTTCTGTCTTACTCTGCTGTTTTTGTTTGTTTGTTTTGGCAGAGCAAGAATAAAATCTTGATTTTCATGCACTGTTTGCAGTATGGCTGAAAAGAATGAATGTATGTGTATCAGCATGCTTGCTGTTATTTCTCCTATCCCACGTTCTCTCTTTGCAGAGATGACAGGTGACCCCCTCGATATCTGTCTGAGTATGGAGTTTGCCTCCTTGGTCAGTTGGACTGGCAAGTCACCAACTTCAACACCAAAAGAGAAAAAACAAATGTGGATGATATGCCTGAGATTGCTGTACCCATTAGGTTTTGGGAAAACTGACACACACTTCACTAGGGTGTCATGGCAATTTTGTGCAGAGGGAAGTGAAGTTTTCTAAAGCCTTCCTGTTTCCCATTGTTGTGGTTTGGTGATTTTTCTTTTGTGATCAGTATTCCACATCAGAACATCATGTGAACCAGTAGGAGTTAAAGAGTTAATGTTCTGGTTCCGTTTACTGCCCCTTATGGGCATGTGGAGTATCCTGATGGGAGGAGAGGTGCGGCTTCCCTGGGGAGGACTTGGCGCGAAGAGGAAGTGGGGTGGAGCTCCGGACCGGACCGAGCGCCTGGCTTGCCCCACTGCCCGGCTCAGCCTTCTCAGCTCGCTGCGGAGAACAGCACGTGGTTCCCTCACGGTATTGTGGTTTGATCTCGCGTTTTGGATACTCTTTTCTCTCTCATTTTATTTGATTTAGTTAAATTTAGTAAATTACCGTTCCTTCTCAGATCTAGTGCTGGTGCATTCCTTTTTTGTTAAAACCATCCACTAGCTCCCTGCCCTTCCCCCTCTCCCGGAGCGCGTGGCCCGGGGCCGGCCGGATCGCGCGGCAAACCGTTCGTACCCCTTCCTTTTTTTTTTCCTCGCTCTTCCGTTTTTTTTTTTTCCGGGGCCTGTGCCCCCCTGTCACGGACTTGTATCCAGAGATAACCCGTGACACGCATGTTGGAATTAATTTCTTCACTATAACCGATGAAACACCTCAGAGTCTCTGGACAGTAATGTAAATGGAATTTTTTCTTCTGAAGTGGGAGTGGTAATGAAGAATATTGTATTTACAGAAACATCCTTTCTGAGAGAAAAGTAAAAGGTAGCTCAGCTTTCACTGCTAGAGTAAGAACCCAAGAGTCCTTCAGTCAGAGGAAATAAAGACAGAGGTGCAGAGTGCTCCATTTTAATCTCCCCCCAGATATTTCAGGACAAATAGGGTTGCTATTTTACAAAGACTGATTTTACAGAAAAGTAAGGAGCAAAACAGCAGGTCTTACGATATTGTCTTCAGAAATCTCATAAGATACTGCTTTCTTATTCTAGAAACCTTTAACAGTTTAGTTGATATTCTTTTCCTCTTCCTGAAATAGTTATCTACTACAGAAAGCTGGGTGTACATACACAACTTTGTACTTCCCCTACTTGTTTGCTTTTGTTGTTAGGGTTCCCTTTTTTTTCCCCTCATTTGTGCTATAAAATTCAAGTAGATCTTCTTCTCAAGTACATACTGCTGGGGAACCAATGTTGCCCTGAAGGCTATGTTGTATTTTAGCAGGGGAAAAACAACACTTTCACAAGTGTCAGCCCACACACTTGTGTTAGGAATTGTTTTGTGTGCTTATGTCATAGAGCAATTTCTAAATTTATTTACTGGTATGCCAGTATCTCTGTGGCTATTACTCCTTTCTGTAATTACAAAAGTGTATCTAAATGTGATTGGGAAAGTCTTACTGCGGAAACCTCTCTGAGTTGCGGGGCTGTCCCCCTAAAGTCCGTAGCGGACCTCATGGAGCGAGTGGATACGTCCTAAAGGACTGAGGCTGTAGGAGGAACCAGTGCTGGAGTAGGGAAAAAGTGTGAGCAGGAAATGGAAGCAGGGAAGAGCCGTGATGGGCTGACCCCACGTCCCTCCCTGTCAGGGAGGGGGTCAGTCAGAGGAGCTGGGAATGAAAGTGTGTGTAAGGGTAAGGAAAATTCCCGCTCCTTTGGGGGTACCCAAAGTACCAAAAGCCAAGGGACTTTTCCAGTGCAACGAGGAATTAAAAGAAAGAGAGGCAGCAATGGGAACTGAGTTGGTCAATCAATATAAACAGTGAGAGCAGGTGAGACTGTAGGAATGTTTATGCCAGAGGTGTTATCTGATGCAGGAGACAATGACAAGTATCATACCTCCCATTCACACTTAATTAGGGTGCTAAAAGCTACAGGCACCACTTCTAGGAAGAATGAGCCTTATAAACTGCTAAAACTGTGAACCATGGCACCCAGAAGTCATTGTTTTAATTTGTTTTTATTTCTCACTATCCAAACCTTAGCAAACAACTAAATTAATTTTCTTCGAGTAAGTCTGTTTCGTCCATGACAGTAATTGTTATCTCTGTCTTTCTCTAAACCCATGGGTTTTTCATCCCTCATCAGAAGGGAAAGTCAGAAAGTGGTGTGGCAACCAGCCAAGGTCATCTCATCATGATATCATATATTTATATTGATTCGTGTATAGAATCACATAATCATAGAATGGCTTGGGTTGGAAGGAACCTTAAAGATCAGCCAGTTCCAACCCCCTCCATGGACAGAGTTGCCAACCACTAAATATCGATAGACCAATCAACTACCTATTCATACATATTTACACGTTGGGTTACTGACATGTAAAGCAGAACAAAAGTGTGATGTTACTCCGTCTTTGGTATTTGGAACAGTACAAACATAAGGACTTTGTGATGAGACTACTTTCTTCATTAAGTAAACACAGAGCTAGAGATGAGTCATTCCTTGGACTAGATTTGGATATAATGCTGTTGTTTTGATAATTATTGCATTAGGTAAAATCTGTATGCGTAACACTCATTCCAAATCAAAAGAAACAAGATGACATTGAAATTTGCAGCAGCTATTCGAATTTAAATTAAAACCTCAAAAAACTTTAACAAGTCCATAAATTACCACATTTGTGTGTTAAACAAGTGGGTTAATATAGGTTTGCCAGCACAGCAGTTTTATGCAAGTGAGACCCATCTTAGTAATGGTCAAAATGTATTTGGCATCATCATTGATCCTTCTACATTTTTCAAATGCATAATAGGACATATAAAGCCTCTGTATGGATGGTGACAGATTGAATACTGGAGGAATTATCTCAATTTCATTACTAGGGAGAAATTCTATTCAACACTCTTCCTCTAAAGGAATTAAATCCTGCTATTTTTTACTGATTTTTAAGAGAAACCTCACTATTAAATGCATTGACAAATAGGAAAAGCCCAGAGTTAAAATAAAAATAACATTATTTTAGATCAAGGCAAGCTGAGATGAGAACATTGCCCTGTATTTTGACTACAAAAAAATACTTGCCTGTTTTTCATATTCATGGTTTGCTTTAAGAAGAGATTCTTAAGAAGTAGTAGTTAGAAAAGTAAAAGAGAAAAAGGCAATTCCGTTTATTCAACATGCCAAAATTCAACATTAACTTTTTAAATAATAAGCTTAACAGAAATTAAATGGTCCACTTTGAAACTACTGAAGTGGAAGCAGTGAACTTACCAAAATGGTCATATACTGCTCCGAAGCTAAGTTTTGCTGAAGCGGCATGAAATTACGTAAAGTGTTCCATCAAGGAATGTTTGCTGTGTCTGTTTTGTTCTATTAATCACCTAGGATACTCCCTTGATTCTTAACCTTCCTGCCTCTATGTTCCTAATCTCTATTTCTAATATCTCCTTCAAGCAATCATGACATTACCTGACATAGTTTGAAACAAGGTGCTCAAGTGGACAAAATATGAATAATATCATTAATTGTTGCCCTAACTGAAAGAAAATTTTAGTTAAACTCAAAACATTTTTCTTAGTAAAATGAAAAGCATCATATCTTATCTGGCCAAATATCAAACATTATATTTCAATTTTAAAATGTTGTCTAATTTCAATTTTTTCTTCTTTTGCACTACGTGTTTTTTCCTCATTTTTTTTTCCCTGCAAATTTATTCAAGAATTAATTCCGTATTTAATGAATGTCCTGAAGAGGACCATAACTGACCAGCTATGGTCAATTAAATTATAATAATTTTTGAAAAATCAATATAAAGTTATTAATTAACTGCAAATAGCAGTAACTATTTTGACTGATAAGATTCTCAATACAGCAAGAAGACATAAAATATAAACATTCATTTATAGGCCAGGTAGTCATCAAGTCTGCATACACAGTGACTACTGATTCTTGGTATTCAGTTCTGAGGCTCAGATAATGACAATTTGCTAATGTTTTACCAGTAAAATAAATGTAGGTTTACTTCCATAAGATATTAAAAAGTAATAATAGTTTTTCATTAGCGGAAGATCTGTTCTAATGAATGCATAATGACAAATCTTATCGTGGGTAAGAAAACTGCCTGAATGAGGTGTTTAGAGCATACAGCATATTAAAGCATCTTTTGTAATTCATGTAGCTTAAACATGAATATAAATTGATGACTTTCTTCTGTCTTGTTCTTGGCTGGAAGTGTTCTGTTATTTTTTTTTTCTTTTTAATAACCTTTGTAATCAGAATACGCCTTCTTGCAAATACATAAATTCTGCAAATGCATAAATTCTGCATCATTTATCTTGGCATTGATGGATACAAGTACAACTTTGGATAACCTTGCTGACTGTTCCTTGATCATGTCAGTTGCTCTGTAAGGGTTACAGATCAAGTCAAACATTTCACAGGCATTTTGCAGTCAACATAGTAACTTACCATTGATATGATTCCATAATCTCTGCCAGCTCAAGAGAAAGCTATCTGTACAATCAGTTTCTACAGGTGGGAAGGCCTGCACTGCACCCCATGCCCTGGTTTCAGCTCAGTGTTAGCAGGACACTGGTATTCAGTTGTTGCGTTACTTAACTGATGCGATGAGAGATCCTTGTGAAGTGGAGGAGAGTAACCTATTCTCCTGAGTACCTGATGTGTAACAGAGAGTGAGAAATTTACTGAGAGTTTAGTTTAGACATTTACACAGTTAGAGTCTAGTTAACCTACCTTAGTATGAAATACTGCAGTGTGGAGACTTTTAAGGGCAGGCTAGGGAAATGTCTTTTAGAAATATTGTGACTACAATTAATAATGCCTTGCAACAGAAAACTGGACTAGGTGACTAGTTGCAGTCTCTTCTAACTTTGTTTTATGTAATTGTAAATCTCTGTGATGGTATTAGAAAACAAAACAAAACGATGCTACTTGGCTCTGGAGATCTTTGCTTGGACCAGTGTCAATTGGCACATAAACTAATATCACATAGGCTCATTTTTATTTGTCTGTTTACGTATCAAAGCAGAAAATGTGCCTGATGATGACAACCCCTACAGTATTTCACATATTGAAAAGTCTGAAAAAGTCTTCAGACACTGCCAGAGGGGTTGTGCAATTTCCTATCTTGGAGGTATTCTGTATTTGAGTGGGCAAAGCTCTGAACAACCTGATCTATTCTGGCCCTGTGCAGAGTAGGATTTGGAATGGGTGACTTCCAGAGATTCTTTCCAGCCTTTATCATTCCATGATGCTATGATTTGAAAGTGCATATTAAAGTAATCATCACCTTATTTCATCTTCTGATGTCTCCGTATGCAAGTTGTTTGAACTCAGAATCTCACGTACTTCCAGGGATGAAGGCAGTATCATGCACAACAGTGTACTTCCTTTTTAAATCTGAAGTCAGGCAACCTGTGTATAGGAACCTTGACTCAAGTAGTATGACTTTCTGTTAGTGTATGCATACTGATTTTAAAATGCTTTGGACAGAATTTCACAGTTGTATTAGTAGGTATTGTAAACTGTGTTTTTTGTTAAAAATAACTTGCTTGTGTGTGTGCGCTTTACATGTGCTAAGATAAGCAATTCTTAATGCAGCTGAAACATCACTGCTTTCAGATAAATTTTCATCACAGGTATCAGCAGTTGTTCTCCATTGTATGTGGTTTAATGAATTTGATTTTGTTTTCATTTTTGTTTTCTTTTTAGTGGATGAACAAGACCCTCCTTCTGTGAAACACAGTGATAGCATCTCAACCAGCACTGCAGCTCTAATTTGAGAGAGAGTCAGATGAAGAATTAGAAATGATGACTTGGGCAAAATGAAATAATTCACATGAGGAAATCAGGACCAAGAAGTACATTCAGGTTCAGGATCTAGCTCTTGGCTTATTTTTTTAGGGTTGTTTTCAACTCTTACAATACACACCCTGTAAAAACGCTTTGTTCTAAGTCCAAAGTTCATTACAACTGAAGATGTAACATTCTATTACACACAACAGAGACAAAACACAAACATGCAGTGTAGTCAGTCTTATATTGAGACATTGAAAATAAACTCCTATGAATATGAGCAATGATGAAGGCTAACATAAAAAATGGGAAATCGTAACTTGGAAAGAGGTATAAGGGCCCTTGTATGAAAGTAAGTATTAACCTCTTATACTGGTTTTGAATGACTTGACAGGAAAACTTAATTTAATCCATATGGACTTAATCAAGTCCATACAGGGTGATGAATAAGAGTGGATAGTATTTGATAGGTCATTTTCATCTAAAAGTGCAGTATCAGCTAACTTAGGGTTGAAATACCCTGTACATTCTCTACAATATAGAGAAAAAGAAGTGGAAAAAAATGAGGAATCTGTAGAGGAACCACGTAAGGCATTGAAAAACATGCATTAACTTGAGAGAATTAAAAAGCATGATCGATTCAGCTTATCTAAAAGAAGACTGAAGTGTGACTTGATCAAGAAACCAAATCCCTTTCAATAACATATTTTCAGAGACTAAAAATAGAGAAAGTCACAGTGAAAAATAGAGCTGGACGCTCAGGTCAAATAGAGTCAAATTGGGTTAGAAGAGGAAGTAAGAGAAAAAATGATTTATAAAGGAAGAGATCTGTCAAGAAAAATAGTAGAATAGTAGGTATTTTACATGTCATGTTTTCTTCAGAATAAGTCTTGCAGGAACATATGGTTCAGTCAAACACAGAATATTGGACTCAAAGAAATATTAAGTCGAAGTTAATGGCCCATGATTTAGGTAGAAAATGCTTTTCCCCTCGCAACCCCCAAGTACTTACATACAACAGTAGGAACTGCATTCACCCCTGCAAGAAGTTGAAGTGCCTTCTGTCATTCATGTATTCTCAAATCAAAGTTATTCATGGTCCAGAAAATCTACAGAAAGAAAAATAAATCTGAGATTATGAATGAATGTCAGGAGAAATGCATGTCATTTTCTACCAAGTACACATGAAAAATAAGTTCGCTAGAGAACATCTGAAAACACTTCACATTTGTTTTTTCCTCTCTCTCCCTCTATAAAGCATATAACTGTCTAAAAGATAGATTATTTCTGTTGTACTGACCTGGAAGAAACGTTTAGCGTGGTGTTTTTCTTTGTGCATTCCAGAAAACTAAAATAGACCTGAAGTAACTCACTGAGTTCATTACCTTCAAACAGTCAACAAGTTTGAAATATGCAATTTATGTCCACCTCATTTTCCTTTCTAAGACCTTTGCGATGACAATTTAGAGATCAGTTTCATTGTCTACCAAATTATTTTTATTAAAAGAAAATAACTAAAAAACAATGAAAGCCAGCAACTCTTAGTCCTTCATGGTTCTTGTACTTCCTGATAGTTTTTAATATATGCTCACTTTGCACCTACATTCTTTGCTCACCATTAGCATCCTTTTGGAAAGAAAAGAATCAAGCAGCACTTCTAACACAGTAGCTCACTTTACACGATACTGCAATGAACCTTTTAAGGATGAACGAAATAGCCCTTCTAGATGGATTTTGTTCACAAACTGCATTTACAGATTCACAGATACCTCTGAGAAAAAAAGACATGAGTTCTCAGTGTTTTACACAAATCCTTAAGTGAGATTTGTAACATTCATTACTGCTCATCAGCACTGTGAAATCTAATAGCAAAAGTACACCACCACACTAATATCCACTTACAATGCATAGAAATAGTGCTATATCTAGAATTTGTTGTATCTGACAATGATCTTCTTGGTTGCTGGTTAATATGATGATTAAGAAATAATAGGATAATGGCTTTACAGTGAATTTGCTTTGGCAAAAGAATGCAATATAGTGTCTAGAGAACTGAACTAACAATTAAAAATCAACTCCTTCCCAGCTATGCCATTAAATAATGAAATTCATGTTATTGCTTTTCTCTTTCTGTTAAAAATGCAAGTAACCTGGAACTGGCTATCTTTGCACAGCATCAGTCGTAGCAGAGCCCCAAATTTTAACACTACTAATCTCACTGTACTATAAGATAATATAATAATCTTTTCAACATGAAGAGAAAAAGATGTATCTCTTCCACTAATCTTAGATAATGATCTGTCAACAACATTGTAACTTCTATCATTTCAGAAAAGATTTTTGCCTTTACTGGAAAAGGCCTGAGGCTTTGTACGGACAGCAAAATTCAGATTCTTGGGACTTCTGGGGTTTTGTCTCAGTCTGAGCAGATTTTAGCTTTATTAGCTTTGAAAACAGTTGGATACAAAGCAGATAACTTTTGCCTTAATTTATTTTAGTTTTTGTTTTTACAGGGATAAAAAGTAATTTATTCTGTGTAGATTGAATTGTCTGTGCCATCCACAAAAAAATGTTGTGCAGAAGATTTTAGACCTCCCTACACCATCTGAGCAGAAAACCACCACCTTAGGACTCAGAGGATCATAATATTCAAGAATGTATGTCATTCCTAGGAGGCTGGTGTTCTGTGTAACACCTTAAATTGTGTTAATAAGTCATTCTATTAATCTGGACTGTAAATCATGGCATGTTTTGTAACTGGACTAGCAACAGGCATTTGTTGTAATTCGAATTATGATGTTAATCACATTAAGCATACTCTCAGCTTTCCATACCTCATGTAGCCCATGAGAAAGATTTTGAGTGCAACAGATGCCTAGATGAGGAACTTTCCACTTATATGCTATAATAAGTACTGAAGAAGCATTTGATTTCTTGTAACTCTATAGTGAAGCCATGATAGGACCATGCATTAATACTGGTGTATCTCTTCAGATTCAGCTTTTAATGGTTAACTCTTGTTACATTACTTTAAGACACACCCATTTCATGTAGCTGTTTCTTTTCGTTTGTGTTGTTGGGTTTTAATCACTTCATTTAAGAAAATGCAAATATGATTTATAAACATGTGTCACTGGTAAGTTGCTATAGGATAGCTAAATGTCTAAAACCAAAGGTTTTAGAAATAACCCATTTGTAATTCTTCAATCCTCTTCAATCAGGAAAGAATTTAATTTCCTCCCTCCCCCTAACCTCATTGCCAAAGGAAATCCACATTAAAAGGAAAATAAAAAGAATATTGACCTTTTATCTTCAAATAATACTAATTATCACACATTCAGACCACTTAATCAGTGTATTGTAAGATAATTGGTCCCTGAAAGGATCGGGATGTATTTTGCTGCAGGCAACATTATTCAGTAACTATGGATTACTTAAACTGTGACATTTTAAGTGCATTCAAGGACTGAAAACCAACTAAACTACACAGGAGTGTTAAATCAGTAACTGAGCAGTGCAATGTGTATCTTAACGACGTGATCATCAGGAAGCAGCAAAAGTGAGGCTGCCCCACAAAGAAAGGGGAGATGCAAGTTGGAGGAGGCAGCAACACAGTCAGAGCAGTGCTCCCCCAGCCAGGGCACACTCTGCCATACCCAAGCAGGACAAGAGGAGCAGGGCTGGTGACAGTGTCTAGGTCTAGCAATATTCTGACAAATCCTAGGTAGTAAGTCAGGTCTGAGAGGAGCCCAGCCAATAAGTGAATATCAGGAAGGTGTCAGAGCTTGGCCCAGGCTTTCCTATAAACACAGCTGAGACAAGGGTGCAGCGCCGGGGCCAGAGGCAGAGTTGCGAGTGGAGGGTTGCAGAACAGGCTGTTTGTGGCAATTACAGCCTGTTCGTGGGCCATAATGTGCATTTAAGCCATTTGTTAAAAAACATGCCAACTAATGCTGACTGCAGACAAACAGAAACTTTAATTAGCTAATCCTTAAGGATGTTTCTTTTTCCCCTGCAGAATGAAATCTAGTCTTTAAACCGTTTTGACATCTTTATGACTGGAACTGGATTTCTTTTGCTATGTCATTTTAAATAATCATTTATACTTGTTCATTGTTCCAGGATTGGATAAGGTCTGGGTTTGGGGAGGACTTGTAAGACAAGCTGGAGCATGCTGGAGAAATTACAACCTTGGGCTTTTTAAAATTAAATTAAAGTGAAGAGCAAAAGTTAAAAGTATGGTGTGCAAGTAATAATCTCACTTCAAGCACCAAAATTCATAAGTGGAAATAATATGCAAGTCTTCTTAAAAGTTATAGCAAAGTAACGCAGAGTTATTTCTTCTACTGCAGTGTTCTGTCCTTCAGCTACTCCAGTAATTGAGCATTTTGTGTTTGCATAGAGTTTTGAATTAGAAAGCCTCTAAACAAACAAAAATGTTACGGTAAAACTTACTGCTGTAGATAAACTACTACTAAGAATCCTTTCAAATTCACGTTTGACTTTTTGAGGTATTAGCTATACATTAGAGGGAAGTACCAATAAATACAGATTTATTGGTATACCCTGCAATCTCCACTTCTATATGGTGCTTGTTTAAGGTTTTATTTTTTCCTCTGCAATTACTGGTTAGAGCCCAAATGCATCACAGCAGTGGAAAATTATCTAAATGAGCGTGTTTGTCATTCTCCTGAGGTGTCTGACTAATGAATCAGTTAAGTTTTGATTTTGAAATTCAAAGTAGGCTGTCCTCAATTCACTTTTCAAAATTTTATTCTCACTGTATACATCCACGGCAAATTCCCCCATTTTTTCAGCACCACTGAAATCAAAACCATGTAGGTCCCTTTCCAAAACAACCATGATGTAAAAAATTTAAAAGGGCATACAGAAAGGAGATTGTGGTGATTACTCACTGTATATTGTAAGCAAAAGATGGATATGAAAATGTAAAGGTGTATTGCTGTATAAATCCCTTTCAGTACACTGCACAGGTCTTGCATGGCTAACACTGTGGCATATCTCCCACAGGGTGGCTATCAGAGTTAAAAAGGTTATTTGACCTGCTGTCTTCAATGGCTTGTATATGTGCCCAAAAAGGGAAAATATTGAAATCTGTCCCAAGTTAGAAGTCAGTGAACATCAAATGGGAATTTATTTCTCAGACAGCTATACAGCAATTGATAATGTGCAGCTCTCAGATTTAACCAGTGACTTTTCCAGACCAGTGTTGGATAGATAGTACTATGAAAATCACTGGAACCCTCTGGCAGGGGCCAGAGGTGGTATTAGTAGTTCACAACATAATAAAATAGGGGCCAGTTGAAGAGAGATGGCTTTAATATGTATATACTGGAATAAGAATGTGTTGTCACGGCAAAATTAGATGGGGAGCTCCCAAAGCTCTTTGCCAGGACCAAAACGTCTATGAGGCTGATCCCCACAAACACCCTTTCCAGTGACAGGAAACTGCCTGTGATTTTAGTAGTTACCATTCTCTCATGCTGGTCTTGAGCTAGAATATGCCAGACAGCCCAGGGGGCACCTGGTGTTTCCTGTGACTGAATTCATCTGTGAAGGAGGGATACTGGGTCTGTGATACCCCTCAGGCATGACATTCTGAAGAGAGGGCCTTTTCTCAGATACTATGAAAGTATACCACCACCAGAACTGGAAGCTCCAGGCTAACCAGCACAGATGCTGAGGTGCACGAGCCTTAATTGTTCTCAGTAGCAATGCATTAGAGTCATATTTGTATAAGTTTCCACATGGGTTCATAAGCGATTTGTATTCCATATGCTACTGCACATTTTTATCAGGAAAAATCTTTTAAACAATATAGAAGGTTATAGCAAAAAAAAAATGTAATTCTACAAAGATTCTGTAAATGAATTGACAAAAGTGTATAATACAGGTTTTATGGGAAATATATTAGCCTAAAAATGCATTTATTATGATATTTGTGTTTCCTTATTGTATGTGATACTTCTTCAGGATTTGGCAAACAGGGAAATAGACCAATGGGAAACTTACGCAGTCCAATGGGAATTCCTCACTGAGTGATGCATACAGACAAGTCATTAAGTTGTCCACAACAGTCTGTGTCACCTGAAATAGTTGAATTGCCTGTGTGAGGTGAAATCTGCCACTTACTTCTTGGGAGATAAAACTAAAAATAGGAGAAAGTGCCAGCTGTTAGCAGCATCAGTAAGAAAGTAAACTGATGGAAAATGTTTTAAAGGTTTCTGGGAAGACTGTAAAGTGGATGAACTCTCTGCCACTTATAAACACAAAATAATTAGAATTGGCATAAGACAGTATACTTATAAGGACAGTAATAATTAAGATCTAGGTAATTTTTTCTGTTGCTGAGAGCATAGATACCTTTTCTTTATTATTCTAAGTTGCAGGTTTTTAGTTTAGCATATGTAACTGACGTCTCCAATAATTCACCAAAGCATAAGGTATAAGGCATAAAGCATAAGGCGCCTTTTTCCCTTGTAAGAATTTTGTATGTGACAACACAAAATTCCTGGAAACAAAATGTCTTCCAGAAGCACATTTTGGAAAATTGTTTCTGATATGAAGTCAAACCCATGACAAGGAGCTCTACTATAGCTTCCTCTTGGATGCCAAAGTTTGGTTATCTGTGTTCAACTTCTTAGCAGTTTTCAGAAACAGATACACAGGAAGCTTTCCAAAAAGGCAGGTGTTTTTTTTGTTGTTGTTTTGCTTTAAGAAATCCATGAGGAAGTGGATTCATCATATTGGTGAGTGTCTGAGAGCTGTTACTTTGAGAGAATTTGCTGAATGGAGTGTGTTCATGTTACTTATGACGCTGAACAACAGTAGTGGTGAAACTGAATCAGTGCATTACCTTATGAGCATTCCTGCATATGTTTAGTGGTGCACATACATAGCTGTTATTGGAGAATTACTAAACCACGTTAAAAGAATTAAGCATTGGTCAATTGCAGTAATTGCTTGTTCCACCTTCCCACAAACCTGCCCACTGGCAGAGTTGTGAAAAATACCGTGAAATGAACTTTGAATAAATCTGTACTGGGTCTTTTAGTTCAAAAAATGCCCTTATCATGCCTTGATCACTTCAGCAATATGAAAATATGAATGCATGTTACTATCTGTTGATATAAGATTATTTGCTCTCTGAAACTCTTTGATATGATGGTGAAACTCGGAAGAAATTCAGCAATCACCCTGAATAACACATTGCGTGATGAACTTATTCCAGCATGGATAAACATGCATCCCATTTTATATAAGGAAAATCCTCTGTAAGTAGCTGTCTTCACCAGTCCCCTGAAAAGAAAAGAAAAAGGATATAAGAACACCTGAAGGGGCCTACAGGAAAGCTAGGGAGGGACTTTTTATAAGGGCAGGTAGCGGCAGGATGAGGGGAAATGGTTTTAAACTGGAAGAGGATAGATTTAGACTAGATATGAGGAAGAAATTCTTTACTGTGAGGGCGGTGAGACTCTGGAACAGGTTGCCCAGAGAGGTTGTGGATGTGAAGTTGACGTTCAACATTAATAGTACATGCAGGTTTGTATACATACACTGTACATATATACAATATTGTAAAAGGTAATTGTAAGGAATGGAATAGTGTTGAATATAAAACACACTCTGTGGGATGAAACATATATATATAAGTGGAATGACTATTTCAAAACTGATTCTGAAATACAGGTAAAATATAGGTAAGTTAAGAGGTAATCTGAATTGCTTATTTCACACATTCTAAAAGATCCTGAGGAGGCAGAAAGCAAAACATGGTCCCACCCGTGAGGAGAGGGAAGAATGACCAGATTTTCAAATCGCCTAGGATGAAATGACACTCAAGGTCCATATGTAAGAAGAAAAAGTCAGCTTTAATAGAAGATTTCTACAAAACAGTTATCTTATATGCATTAGTCCTTCCAGAACTATACCTGCCTAAGCTGTTCCTTTTTCTAGAAAATTCAAATAAGCCTTCCATTGCTTAAGAATTTCAAGAGAAAGGGGGGAAAGGAAAAAGAGAAATGAAAGGGAATAGAGATCACCAGGCCTGCAGGCAGGTATTCTACATGTGCTGCAGAAGGGAAGCAGCAGTGAAAAGGAAAGACTGGGCTATCCCCTCCCTTGACCTTCTGAATAGTACCAAAACAAAAAGGGAAAGGACGCCCCTTCCCAGCCCCTACTTGGAACTGTCAAAACAAAAAGGTGGACCAAGCTCTCTTCTGTTTTTCACAGTTCCTTGGGCACTGTTCTGGGCTCTTCTAGGAACAACTGAGGCATCAGCCTTTGGGGCATTGCCCAAGCCTGTCCCTTACACCTACCGTAGGCGAGGGGCTAGCAGATCATGCTTTATTGACTGGTTTAGCTCAAGTCTACTTCGAAAACATATTTCATTTCTCCTGTAACTCCTCAGGTGAGTTGCTGGTCCAGTATTTCCAATAAATACTTATTGCAGCTGTCTTTAGTGCCTGAAACAGTTGTAGTCATGGCAGTGTAAAGCTGATGGTAATGATCTCTTATAAAAACAAATAAAAGAATCGTGTGTCCAAAGGCAGAATTTGACCCTGATTAGGAAAAAACAAAACTAAGTAAGAAAAATGGATTCCATACCCCAGTTTCCATGCACATATTAAAAGAACCCTAAATATAAATCAATCAGGATGGATGAAAGGGAAGAGAAAATGATGGCATTTTAAACTAGTAGTGATGGCACGAACCAGAGTTTTCTCTACCTCATTACTACCTTTTTGATTAAGAGGAATTAATTTCTTGTTCATTTTATCTCTTAAAAATTGTCACAGAAGCAGTATGGAGTAATAATGCTCAACATATGCTGTAAATGGCAGATGCCATTCACCTTAGTTACCTTTTCTATGTCTTACATTTCAACTGGTTAACCATCCTGCATGTCTACTGCTGGCATTACTAATATGTGAAAAAGAAGAAGTAGTACAAAGATAAATTATTGAATTTGGTGTCATCAGTTCAGAAACATTGGTCATGTATATGAGACTTGCTTGCTGTGTACCAGAGTTTACAAAGCTGTATACACTTGCCTGCACTGGTAGATCTTACTGCAGTCTAAGATGTGTTTTTAACTAATTGTAAGACAAAAAGGCAGCAAGTTTCCAAAATCTGTTTCCAAATCTTGAGCAGAGCCTCAGCAGAGGGGAAGAAGGAAGTGGAAAAAATGAGCAAAAATTATTTCTATAAAGCACTTAATCCCAGCAAGCCATTTAACATTTAAAATTTCCTTAAGGGTTCAAGGGCATTAATCACACTTTCACAGCACTCACCCAGGAACAGAAGTTCCAGCTTTGCGTTGCTATGAGTCAGTTTTATTTTCTTAACAATGACATGACTGGTGTTAGTATATTTTTTTCATTATTAGTGAAGAAATAATTTCCAAGTCTAGTTAGTGTGAAGTCTCTCTCATCTTTGACCGCTTTTAACCTTGGGGCAGTGTGATCATCTACTGAAGGTTTTTCTTCTCTTGGAGAAAATAATAATAATTTAAAAGGCACAACTGCAAATTTTGAGCTGTCCTGAATTATGTTTTCATGTAAAAAGTTTTGGGATTTCACTGTTGTGCTTGCTTCCTCCAGCCAAAGAGAAAAAAAATCAAGTTTTATATGATTAGAGAAGCAAAACAAAACACACACACAAAACAATGAACGTTGTCATTAGAGAGGCAATCCCTGTCCAAGATGAGGATTCACGATGAAGGGATATAAAGAATTGCAGGCGGATCTGTTACACATGTAACAGTTATTGAAAATGTCAAAATTGTTAACACTAAATCAGGATTTGAACATGAGTTCCTGGGTAAGCTCTTCAGTTGCTTACCCATTACACCAGAAAGAACTGGTGTAATGCTTACTGACATCAGAAAAAATATTTTTGGGACTTGTTTCCTTAAAATCCTCTGTCTTTAAAATATGCCCCAAACATGAACAATTTCTGACTAGACTCATAGGATTTACTGTTAATTATGTTTTGTTTTCTAGTCCATAGAAGAAAATTAACAGGAATATTTCTAGTGTTGATTCATATAGATTACTAAAATACTTCTGAGAAAAAAGTATCAATTTCAGACTCTCAAACTTGAAGCTTTTTTTATAATTTAAAAGGAACACATAATCAGGATCCCAATTCTTTGGCCTGCACTTTCTCCCATGGAACTCAGCACTTTGTGACCATCCTCAATGTCTGGCAGAAATAACATCACTGTATGTGGGTGTAGTCCCTTCTATGCTCTCTATGACACAAAGCCAATAGATAGAATAAAAACAAGAAAAACTGTTAGATTATTAATTCTATTAACATTCCTCTCCAACAAAATGTAATGATTCAGATTGACTGACAATAGTTACAATGAATTCTGTTGTTGAAATTATCTTACTTCAATGGCTTGCATCAGTTGAGCTGCAGTGATAGACTACACTGCATGAGACCACACAAACATCTACTAAAGACATTAATAAATTTCTAGGAAATCATAGTTGTGTTAATAGTTGCTATAATGAAGTTGTGTGGTATCTATTCTATTGTAAAAATGCTTCTGAAAGTAATATGTATATCTGTAAGGTTAACAGGTCATAAGGTTAACAGGTTGTAAAGTTAACCAGTATATAGAGAAGTCAGGCTAGTAAGAATAGTCAAACAGAGAGGAAAGGTGCTCACCGGTGTTGTAGGCTCGCAAGACTCCAGAAGGAGCAATCTCCAGGAAGAGATCCTTCCTT
>JACDJE010000781.1:0-121448 GCA_016647715.1 Pavo muticus
GTTTTAAATTCGGAGTCATGATGATTCTTTCCACTTTAAAACTACAATTTTTCTCTCACTTCCATGTTTTATAAACAGGTACCAACATTTTTTTTTCTCTCTTTCAACATAAGGAAATTTAATCTTGTAACTGGAACAAGAGAACTGGCTGCAGGAGTAATAAGCGCCTGATGGCTATTCAGGAGGCTTCAAACCTTCCTACCAGTAGGTGGAGCAAAAATGTCATTAATATTGAGACCAACTCTGAACTAGAACTCTCTAGTCATCTGTAGGGCCTGTTCCTCTTCTATTCTTTTTTCTGATTGCTCAGTCCAATGAAGACAACTTAATGCCTCTGGTTTTTATTTAGCTTTAAGAATAAAGGAATTTTATCTGATATGGCTTTCAGAGGCACAATAAGGAGAAAAAAAATGCTCTGTCAGTTTCTGCTCTCCTACTTGCTTGTCTTCTCAGTATGTGGGGAGAAGGACTGACAATGCGGCTCAGCACTGAGGCTGTGCATGTATATTCATGGACTTCTGTTTAGCTGGCAGTTGCCTTGCTTGTAGTTATGAGCTCAGTCCAACTGATTATCTCTTCATCCTTTAGTTATTCCATGTACATTGTTTCATTTTCTAGAACAATATTGTTTGAAGCCGCATGAAAGATAATGCACATTCACTTAAAAAGAAACTTCTTTTCCCATGCTGGTTTTATTTAGTCAAGGATGTACTTACGTTGAAGAAACAAGATCATATGTCTTTCAAATAAGCAACCTCAAATCTGAAGCATCTCAACTGTGCCAAAATGTTGATAGATTTTCACTCAGGTGGTACTCAATAAGCTATTAGATAGAATACCTTATACATTAAAAGATCTTGAAAGCACCTTTCAACTTCGTTATGCTTCTGCAAGCTATGGATTAATGGGAATCAGCATGGGACTAGTTACACGGAAAGCAGTACCCACAGGAATTAACATTTAAACTGAAAATCTCACAATGAGAAGCCTTGTCATCTCCTGACAGAATCATGCCTGCTGATTTCAGAGTTCACAACAAAACAGAGTTTTATATTAAATCACAGCTGAGCACACGGATGCAGATATTTAAGTTGGCCTTTGAAAAGGACGTTGCAGCTAATCATTAGAGGCTTGAATAAAAATGCAGTTAGAATTTGATTATCAGTCATTAGAAACTTTCTGAAGCACCCAGGTATCTCTTAAACACAACCATTTCCTTCCGAAATTTGGCTCTCTTATTATGACATTCTTCCAAAAGTAGCATTATTGTGGTAATTTCTGTGAATTTGGAGGTCAGTTTGAAAGGTGTTTATTAGGGCAAAATCATGGAATTTAATAGTGATTTAGTTACTTCATCAGCTAATGTTAATTTGATCATCTAACATGAAAGACGAACTTGGTTTTTTTTTCAGTTAGCCGTGCTTATTAATAAAAACAGAACTCTTCACAATGTAACATTTAGAGGCTTTCTAACTGAAAGAAATGATGCTAAGAACATGTCTAGAATTTTAATTAAATGGTGAAAGGGCAGCCAAGATTGAAGTATGAACTCCATTGAATTACAATCCCAAGAAAAATCAAGTAATTTAACACAGTTAAGACAACATTCAACTTTTTAAAAATATTATTACTATTTTTACTTGGAAGCAGTACAAAAGCTACTTAATTTTTAAATATAAACCAGTTACCAAATCTTTAATATACTATGCATGTCAATACCATATAGAAAAAAGTTCATCAACATTAACGAATTAACATTAACCTGCACAGTGTATGAAAGGTTCTATACCACTTGCTAAAGCCCTTACTACCTGCTAATGAGATGAATGAAATTTAATTCTGCTTTAAGATGAAGGTTGACAATTGCAGTTCAAGTGTTTGCCATTTAGTACACAAAGAAAAGAAGTAAGATCAAGGTTTCTTCTCCTCCTCCTCCCCCTTCTTTGCCACTTTCAGTCTTGGTTATGTTAAATTTGGTTCAGAAAAGTTGTCCTAAATTAGTGTTTCACTGGCATCCACAAAAAAATTAACAAGAACCTCACATGCTCTCTCCTGTTAGGCCATATATTTAAGATTTCATACTTAGACGGACAAATTTCAAAACTTGGTTCTGTAAAGGTTTGTAAAATCTTCCTCAGCTATTAAAAAAAAAAAAAAAAAAAAAAAAAAGGATAGTAAAATGCCCCAGACATGCTGAGTTGAAATAAATCATTTTATTTGCTTCCATAATTTTAATAGTAAGTTTATTTCTTATTTTATTTTCCTTTTTCTATGGCTTGGAAAAATCTATCTTGCTATTCACTTCTCCCATTGGCTAAAAACAGCTGTTGACCAAAATGCAAAAACACTCACCTATGTTTGACAAAGCAGTGACATTTATTTTCCCTGTTCATAAGAGAGCAGAAAAAAAATTTTACAAATTGTTTGTATACATCCCATACTCAAAGCAAAATAACAATGGAAATGTAAAAATATGTAATACATTCTGTCTGAGTAGAAGTATAGAATGCATATTTCTTGCAAATTGCTCTCTCAAGTTGTATTTCTTCGAAATCTGACTCGTAGTAAGTACCTGAATATATGGTGTAGTAAAAAGATTTTTTTAAAATATAAGAAGTCTTGTTTTGTTAATAATTTTGAAAATGAAAATTGTCCAAAAATTCTCTTCAAGTTTAGCCTTAAAATATAAATGGTTAACTTACTTAATCCTAATAAAAGTGCTAGTTGATATATTTTACTATAACTAACACAGTTAATTTTAAACTCTGATGGGACTTTTTTCTGAAGTTAGAGAATTCAACGCCTCAAAATATTTACCATAGAAAAAATTCTTATCTTCATTCATCCTTTTTATATTTGTTAAATAACACTAGAATAATACAAAGAAACCCTGAGAACTCTAGAACAGTAATTATCTCCTGAACTATAAAAGAAAGAGCAGATGCTTGTAGATGCTCAGAACGGACAAGAAACTCCTTCAAAAAAAGGCAATATCAATTTATAAATTGGTATTATTATTCATTTACCTGTTTGACTAACTAGGTTCCCTTCTTTGAGGAAACAACTTGCTCAGAGCAGAGGATGTCGTCTGCCTTGATTTAGCAAGGGTTTGTACCATGCCATCATCTTCACTAAGAACCCAGTAATAATGTCCGGAGTGAATATACGAACAAAAAGTACCAAAAAAATGGATGGGTGTCTGGATGAATTGTCAAACTCAGAGGTTAATGTCTCAAACTGGCGTGTGGTCCTGAGTGGAGTTTTCAGGGACTGACAATTGATTTCGTACTGCCCTCAGAATGCCAGACAAAGAGGATAATTTAAACCACTTTTTTCACACACTTATTTTTGGACTCCTTGCCTCTTAAGCAAATTTTCGAACAAAAAACTTCTTTAGGCATAAAATTATAGTCATGGCAACATTGACATTATCACATTCTAATAGCTTGGTTTTGTTTAAGTTTGTTTTTCTTTGGGAACTGCTAAAGGCATAGAAAGTTCTGAATCTGTCTTTTTAATCATAGTTATGCTAAATCTTCAGGAACCGCAGAACAGGTATAACAGGCAGTTCTTTCTAAAAAACATTTCATAGTCAAAAACTTGTTGTCCTCACCCTTGAAAACTGATGTCTTAAAGAACTCCTAGATATAATTTCAGCAGGTCAGGAAATTATACACATCCATAATTTCAAAATGTTCTAAAAGTTCTGTTCAGGTAATAACAGCAGAACAAGTTTTATGAAGAGTTGCAGAGAATTGCTGAACAATGGTAAGAAAGATTTATAAAAAAGGACAATGTACAACTGTCGCAACATTTTAATATTTGTATCTTCTCTTGTTCATCTCTATAAATATATTTTTCATGTGATGAAGTTTAAAATGAGGTAATCTCTCAAAAATAAAAAAGCTGTAAAATAAGGTCAGCTACTGTAAAAAGCAGTAAAACTTAATAATACATGTTTGTCTTAGCAGGTAATTTTGAGGATGTGTGCTATCTAAATGAACTGTTTGAACTTAATGCTTGCTGCAAACAGTTCATTTCTGTTCAAGCATCCCAATAGCTTGTGTCATGACGAGGGTAAATGTTATATCTATAAGGCAGGTAAATTCTTGGTCTCTCTAGCATTAATTAGTACTGGGTACTGTCACAGAATATTTTGCAGCCCTTTAGAAAGCAATTTGATAGCTTTATTTCATTTGTGTGTATGACATGACTAGGCCTGACATCCAGTAGATTATACAATCCACATTAAACAGCTCCTAAATTCAGGAAAGTGCCATGTGAATTGAACCCTAGGGCTTCTGCCCATCAATATTTTCACTCCATTACACGAATGTCGATAGTTCACCAGCAGTGATTCAGAATCTTACTTCTACTGTTTTCTCTCTGGAATTCTTGAGTGGTGTGTTTCTTCTTGCCTGTAGTTTTAAATATCTAATTTTCATATCTTTTATCTTTCAACTGTTTCATTAACAGGCATTTATTATTCACTTGGACTTCAAAATGTTAGCAATTTCCTATTAAATTTAAAATTTTGTTGCATTTTGTAGAGACAATTACCTTCTTTTTTCATTGATTCTCGCACTTTTCCAGCGAATTCTTCTTAAAGTGAATCAAAATTTTAGGTTAAGGATTGAACTGAACTCTTGACCTTGCGGAAATTGATGGCCATCCTCTTAAGTCATCACAACATAAATCTTCAAGGTTATGGATTTTTTATTTGTTTGTTTTCCTCAGAAAACTTAAGACTAACTGAGGGAGGTACACAAGCTCATAAAGTTCAAGAAGGATAGCTTGCCTTTTTTTTTCTTTTGAACTGTGACTCCTGGCCACAGAGGAAAAAAGGTCTCAATGGTTTCTACTTTTAAGAGATCACAATGTTCTTTGTAGTAGTTAGTAATATTTTCAGTAACTCATTATAATTATTCAGCACATTGTCATAGCAATAAATAAATCAGTACCTCCTAAAAGATCACCATAATGTAAAAGAATACTTCAGCCCTTCTACTGATAAAAATGTTTTGACTCTAATACTATGTATACAGTGTCTGAGTAAAGTGAATGGGCATTTCTATGAGAGATGCTTGTCAAGGTGCTGTTTGAAAAAGTTAAGTACCATACTGTCTTAAAATGCTTAAAGTTCTATAAACAATTTAGATAGCCATTATTTATTCAGACTGTCTTTATGTTTGGTTTTGCCTAGATTGTGAAAGCAGTTCATAATTCAGACCTCAAAAAGCTCATTTGCTGTAGTATATATTTACCTCCTGAACACTTATAAGTCTGTCAGTATATTCAACTGCAATTTGTTGAATGGAGATTTTACGTTTTTCCTTTCAGCATTACAGCAGTTGTGAACCTCTTGACCAAGGTACTGAACACGAATCTTTACTGAAACAAAGGCTATGGAATTATTGTGCTGTGGTAAAGTAGCAGTGTATAGCTATCTAAGACATAACAACAGGATTTATTGAGATATTACAAAAAAATAATTTGGTGCACTCTACATTATTTCTTTCAAATAAAAGCCTTTTGTAAAGGGTAAAACTTTTTATTTGAAGAACACTGACAGAAAATGAGAATGGTTCTGTTAACACAACAAGGTAAATAGTTCAGTATACGGCACTGTGAGCCTCTTTATCAAGTTTTCCAATAAGTTCTGTAAAAAAGCAATACATGTTTAGACAACTGTGTAGCATAAAAAGATGATTTTAAAACAGATACGAGGAAGTACTTCTTTATACATTAGATAGTGAGCTTCAGGAAGCTGTAGCAGGAAGTTGTGGAGACAGATGGTATTGGGTGCTTCAAAAATAATTTGTGGACCATAGCTCTATGATCAGATCCGAAAGGGAAGGGGCAAACAAATATCCTCTATATTATCTTAGTTTCTCTCAGCATCCATGATGTCACAGAAAGGAAAAGACAACAGAAAATGAGCAAATAGTAAAAAACGGAAAAATGTATCTTTCCCAGCAAAAAACAAAACAAACAAAAAACCCGCCAAACATTACTCCTGCACATCGGTCTTTAACATTCCACTACCCTTTGACTGCACGGATGTCTTCTAACTGTTTACAAAACAGTGTAGATGTAAGAGGTTAATGTTTGTGATATGTAGCCTCTAGCCAATTATTGCATCAAAATATTTATCTTTGTGTTAAGAACATCTATTTTAAGCACATAAAACCCTAAAATACCCATGTCAATAACTTTTCAGAACTTTCAGCAGTCAATATTGTATGGGACCTCCTTCCATCTCTTTCAACGCAGAACGTAGCAAAGCTACTCCATGGAAATTAACATTGTGCAAAACATAACCTGTCAAGCTAATGCAAGTTCCTTTGCTTCTTCACTTAGAATTGAAGTACTATTCAAGCTACCTCTAGTCTACTGGCAATTATTAAATCACTAAGCTATAAAAACATAACTGCACACTGTTCTGAAAACTACGGGAATTTTGATGGAAATCATATCAGGCAGAGCAAGTTTCCTCAGATATCCCTGCTACAGAAGAAGGAAAATAAAGAAAATCCATCTCCTGTACCTATTTAAGAGAGTTTCTCCCAGTATATAAACCACAAACACCTTTGGAAATGTCAGTTAAAATAGAGTTTAAAATACTTACATATATATATAAAGTAGTAGAATATAACCTAGACAGAAATATCTGTTTTCTACCTGCTTTTGAACTTCTTTAAACTCATTTTTCCTTTAATCTCAGTTTAAGTTTCTGCCTCCTTTTTGTGTGTGTTCGCATTTCCTCTACAGTTTTGCTGCACAGGAACCTGTTTAGTCTGGTTGTGGTGCCACTCTTGTCTGTCCAATTCATTTATCTTTCTGGTCAGACTTACTGGGCATCAGAACCTAATCTTTCTTAGGTTTACTAGAATCTCAAAATATCTTTTGTATGATTTAACAATTGTCAGCTAAATAACTTTCAAACTAAAGTACTTTTTGTTCTAAGTATTGGGTCGAATAAATATACTTAATATGACTGTCTACGTGACTGAATATTCTAAGGTAAGTGTGAGGAAAAGACATACTATTAAGGAAAAAAAATCAATTTTCCAAGTAATTTATTTAAATAAAATAGTGATGGAGGTTTTTATCACATTTTTCAGTAGTTCTTTATATGTGTGTGTAGGCCAGGTGGCAGAAGGCTGAAGGCTGGTGCACAGTACTGGTTCAGAATATCTAGGCAAAAGAGTTGAATGCTGAGTCCTTAAATTAAACTTTTTTCTCTCCTGCATATGCATTCATATACTCAAGAACTCTGGGTAATCCAATTTCAGAAGGAAAACTAATCTTTTCAAGGTTTATGCTTGGGCATTTCTCACCATCCCACAGTAAAATGGAAGGGACTGGACTATTATAGTGTTTTGTCTAAATACTATTCATATGTAAAGAACTTTTTTCCCCTGTATTTTACTTGGGAGCGTTGAAATGAAACTCACTCTAGAAAACCCACTGCTCTATTACTCACTGCTTAATAGTTCTTTTATTTCTTTAAGCAAATGTTATCAGAAGTATCAGCTGTCTTAGTAATGAAAGAAAACATACCCAAAAGGTATTTCTCTATCATGTAGAGAAAAATGCCACTTCCGAACTAGATTTATTGCTCTTCAGAAAACCATGCAGCAACAAGAACAACAAAAAAACCTGATGAAAAAGCAGCATGGCAGCTTGAAATTATTTGAACAGCAATGGCAGAGCTGCTTATTGAGGGCTTACCTGTGGAAATTTTTTATATTAGTGTCACGGAGTTATCTAGATCTATCTGTGCCCATGACAGTGGGCAGCAGGCCCGTAGGCCCCCTGGCCCAAAAATGGGAAAGGAAAGGGGGAAGGGTAGGGAGATAGGAGCTGTCCCCAGAAACAGAACAGCGGCAACATTCTAAGGAGGAAAACTTAATTTTACTAAATATGATATCGGAATGCAAGATAACGCAATATAATGCAATATAATTGAAATTGAGGGTAATAAATAAAATGAGAGAGAGAGAGAGAGAGTGTGTTCGAAATCAAAAGGCGTACTTTGAACTGAAGGCACACGGCTGGGGAGCACACCCACACACTGCCAGGCAGCGAGCAAGAGAGAACCAGAGAGCGAGATCCCGTCACTTCCTCCCGTGACTTATCTTCCTCTCTAACTGTGAAGTCATCTGGGATATGTAGTTCTTCTTCTCTTCTGAGAACCAGGTATCCAGAAAGTTGTCAGTCCACGGAGCTGGAATATTAACTCTTTAATTACCCATGCTTTACATGTTGTTATGATGTGGAATGCCGATAACAAAATTATAAAGCTGTGACATTTAGCTGCATGCAAATTTATACAGACACTGAAAGAAAATTGATGTTACTGAAAATAAGTGACAAGGTAAGAAATATGAAGCAAGAAATGTCCATCTAAAATCATGTACAACAATATGCAACAATGCCCACCTTCATCCTTGATGGTTAATCTAGATGAATAACTTCCTTTGCTCCCCAGGAAGTGGATGTGGCAATTCAAAGAGGAACATAAATACAATATTAAGCTATTAGAGAATCCATTGAGACTCGTCAGTTCAGGTTGTCCTGTTTAAACTAGTTATGAATTACTGTTAAGAAAGGCAAGAATAGCTAGATGGATGGGGCATATTATGCAGTTTCAAGAAATAAACAGGCTAATATTAACACTTGTAAGTTCCTGAGGGAGTCATCCTTACGCACTGCACAGAACTCCAAGAAACGTTTGCTCATCAAGGGAATTTTTATTGGAAACATTATCATAGTTTCAGGCTGACAGATAATTCTTCTAGACCATCTCCCAAAAAGGTGCATATCATCTGTTTTTTCCAATTGTGTTACCTTCTCCTGCCATAAAAGCAAAGGGCAGGTTTTAATATGCCTATACAAAAACTTGGAAACACCATATCTAAATACTAAAGCTTTTCATATTTATTTTTCTCTGTGGACATTAGTCAATGGGATTGTGTTAAGGCTTGGCGAGAGCAATTAAGCTTGGTTTGAATGAAAATAAATGACAGTAAGATTCCTGACTGGAAGATAGTATTGAAGATAAAGATGCTTCGAAGACCAACTGTATCCCGGATGGTATCAAGAGAAGCGTGGCCAACAGGTTGAGGGAGGTGATTCTGCCCCTCCACTCTGCTCTCGTGAGACCCCACCCAGAGTGCTGCATCCAGTTCTGGAGCACCCGACACAAGAAGAACATTGAGCTATCAGAGCAGGTCCAGAGGAGGGCCATGGAGATGATCAGAGGGCTGAACCACGTCCCCTACAAGGAAAGGCTGAGAGAGTTGGGGTTGTTCAGCCTGGAGAAGAGAAGGCACCGTGGGGACCTTATACCTGCCTTCCAGAACCTGAAGGGGGCATACAGGAAACCTGATAAGGGACTTTTTATAAGGGCATGTAGTGACAGGATGAGGGGAAATGGCTTTAAACTGGAAGAGGGTAGGTTTAGACTAGTTATTAGGAAGAAATTCTTTATTGTGTGGATGGTGAGACATTGGAACAGGTTGCCCAGAGAGGTGGTGAATGCCCCTGCTCTGGAAGTATTCAAGGCCAGGCTGGTTGGAGCTTTGAGCAACCTGGTCTAGAGGGAGGTGTCCCTGCCTATAGCAGGGAGTTTGAACTAGATGATCTTAAAGGTCCCTTCCAACCCAAACCATTCTGGGGCCCCCAGTACAGGAAAGACATGGAGCTCTTGGAACGGGTCCAGAGGAGGGACACAAAGATGATCAGAGGGCTGGAGCACCTCTCCTATGAGGAAAGGTTGAGGAAACTGGACTTGTTTAGCTTGGAGAAGAGAAGGCTTCGGGGAGACCTCATTGCAGCCTTCCAGTACTTGGAGGGAGCATATAAACAGGAAGGGGAATGGCTGTTTACAAGGGTGGATAGAGATAGGACAAGGGGGAATGGTTTTAAACTGAGACAGGAGAGGTTTAAGTTAGACATTAGGAGGAAGTTTTTCACACAGAGGGTGGTGACACACTGGAACAGATTGCCCAAGGATGTTGTGGATGTCTCATCCCTGGAAGCATTCAAGGCCAGACTGGAAGTGGCTCTGGGCAGCCTGGTCTAGTGGTTGGTGATCCTGCACATAGCAGGGGGGTTGAAACTAGATCATCATTATGGCCCTTTTCAACCCAGGCCATTCTATGATTCTATGATTCTATGACCTTTGTCTTTTTGAGAGGCAAAACCTGTGAAACAGTCCAATCTAATTTCACAGCTGTGACTGTCATTCTGGGATTACCAAAGTCTGTTTTTCTACAGACACATGCTCCTCTTTGACCATATCCCGCCTTTCCCAGTAATACTTTACTTTTCCTACTTGCATGGCTACGGCTGTCAGTGAAACTTCTATTTCCAGATAATGTCAACATTTGGAAACAGCTATCTATCTTTTCACTTGACTTGGCAGAAGTGGCCTAAGAGTTCTAACAGAGATACACGTGAGGAAACTTGTTTCTCCAGGGAAGCAGCAGAAAGTTCAGAGGAGACAGAAAGCTACTCAGTGCTGTATATAAGATAATTAAACAGTTCATTATAGATAAAGTGAGTCTGATAATAACCTAGTCTACATATTTTAACATTTATGCTTGGTACCTGACATGATCAGAAAATGTGACACCTGAGGACCAGTGACTGACTCTACCTTTTTCTGGATTATTTTTCTTCTGTTGGAACTGTCAGACTCTTGGAAGTAATAGGGTGGTTTGGAGGATAATATAATAATTTAAACCAAGAAACTCAGACATCTGTGACTGCATTTGTTGCCATTAAAGAACCCAAAAAGTGGTAGGAGCAGATACAGCTTGTTGCTACATTGAGAATTGTAACGCCCAGCAGTTTGTGAGGAGTGATATCACTTTCCTGGCAAGTGAACAAGAAGGACAGATGGAAACTTTACTGAGAACCTATTCCTGGTGAGAACTAGCATTTTCTAAGTTAAAGTGAACAGAGGATCATGAACACTAGGAATTAAGGCATTAGACAGCAGTTGTACATCTGAAGGATTACTTAATTTTTATTCAACTGTTAAGGGTCTTACTGGAAAAAAAAAGTATGTATACACCAGAATGCTCAGCTATAACCTAGATTAACATGAACAAAGTCTCTGTAAATATAAAGAGCTAAGAACATCAGGTAATAAGAATGAAAGCCTAGTGTCAAACCTTTAATAAGAAGATTAATTTAATTTCTCCATTTCTTACCCTCTGTCACAGAAGAGGATTAACGTTGTGACATTTTCTCCCCTCATTGGAATATTTGTCAAGAAAATGAGATATAAAAATTTTAAATGACTCATTTATAGTAAAGGACCAGAGCTATTCTACTTTATACTCCTCACGTTGAGTAGTTAATTGGGTAGCAATTTGGTTCCTTCTTTTGTTCATAGCTCTACTAGCCTACCAAGAATAGATAGAATTATTGAAATACAATATCAGGTCAAAAAGCAGATATATTATGAATTATATGACTTAGGTTTAATAAATAAGCATGTTTACAGTAAAACATAGTCTGTTGTAAAAATAGTTTCCCAGAGTGAAACTACAGAAATATTCAGGAATTTAAAAGTAATCTATGATTGAAAAATATATCAATGTCCAAAAGCATTCAGATCAATAATGGGTTTTTAAAACCAAACATAGAAATGCATGTCCCTGCATTTACAAGTATTATTTATGTTGAAGAGAGTCACCAGATGCGAAAGGAGTCCTACACATCAATCTTTTATCTTAGAATGAGCAAGAAGAGCAAATAGGAATAATTAGCCAAAAATATATTAAGACATAAAATTGTGAGAGGAAAAATGCACCAGTCAAAGAAAACATAAATGTATAGTTACTCTTGGGTCATTCATTGCTTAGAAGGTATCAGAACTATGATTAGCGTAAATTGGCTTTCTTCTTCTTCTCCATCTGTTACAGTAGTCTGTTTCCCACTGTATTTATGCATATTTAATCTCAGATATGTCAGTGCTCATCTTATTTCAGTGTTTATTAACTTTCCATTGTCATGGTTCGGTATATAACTTCATATAATTTCTTGTGAAGTCCAGTTTAAAAAGTCATCTTCTTCACTGATATTTCTGCAGAGGAATAATTAAATAATTCAATTCATTGAATATCATCATTAAAACAGAAAATTTGAATTTTGAAGTTTTAATACCAGCTTTACTAATAACTATTACAAAAAAAGATATCTTCATATTTTGTTGTTGACTTCATTTGCAGCTGTAATGCTCATATTGCTGTCAAAGAGATTTAATAAGATTAGCAACACACCAGTGTCCTTCAAAAATCTTCACATGATGAACTATACAAAAAGAAGGAAGGAATCCAGGACTCTAAAGCAGCCTTTTCCTTAAAAGCAAAGAAATGCACAACAAAACAAAACAAAGCAGAAAAATAAAAAGACACTATGGAACATTTGTCCAAGCAATCTACCAACACAATCCCTCAACACCTTCTAACTTGTAAGAGGACCCTGCCTTATTTTTAAATTATTTTTTTCACTAGAATCTTGATCTTAGTTGAGAATAACTATGGTCTAAACTGTATTGATCAAATCACTGCACAAGTATACCAACATATGAAATAATTCAACTTGAAATGATATAATGCATTTAAAGTAACACAAATAAAATACACACATTCTGATGGTTTTTCTTCCTGAAAGTAGAGGGGATTTTGTTTGTCTGTTTTTAAAGAGAAAGATTGAAAATATTGTAAAAAATTAAATTATTCATATGGAGGCCACAAAAGTCTGTAAGAGTTTCAAGATCCATATTGTTCAGGAAACATTCCTGAATGGGCAATTTAGTCATTATAAACCAAATTTATCTTTGCCATGCATTTTATTATCCGTTTCCTTTCCTGTTCCTGTATTCTGCTATAAACATATGGGTTTTTCATTCACTGTATGAAAAAGGGGTTACTTATTAACAGCAGAAAGCTATGAGACCAGGTCAAGTAGCTGAAAAAACAAGTCTTTTTACCTCAAAATACATCCTCAGACACTCACTCAAAGCAATTTAGTCCTGGAGTACCGTTGCACATTTACATTTATCTTCATGAAAATACATCAGTTCTGGATTATGATTTCAATAACACTCGTAAACAGACTATCAGTGGTTCAAACAAGTGTAAATGATGTTTAATTGTGTGGCTTCTTGTCATGTTTCTGATTTGGTTAAAGAAAGAATATCAATAAAGTAGATTGTCCAACTAAATTAACCTCTGCTTCCTTACAAACAAGAGAATCTCTCTCCTGATGATACACTGATTAACTTATTTCTATGTACGGCCCTAATGAGTTGCAAGTAATGCTTCATAAATGAGTTGTGAGCATTGCTTCTTAATGGCCACTGCTCTAAGTATTTTACAGAAATCTCTCTATAACAGCCGCTATAAGTGAAATATCAAATATAAATAGGGGATCACCTTTGACAAACATGAAAACTTCAGTTGCAACAATGAAGAGATAAAGACGGTTGTGAGAGGGTTCAAATACTCAGAAGGTTATAAAGATTATTGCTGGCTTAAATTCAACTTGAAGTCTCTCCTACATCATGCTGCTAAGGTTGACCTCTTTTTATAACTTCATGAACAATCCTGTACATACAAAAAGAGTGTTTGTGGCTAACAAAAAATTGAACCATATTACCAAACACTCACAACTGCTTTTAACTCCAGCTGCTATATATATGTATTTTAACTGCAGGACTCATAAATTATAACCTTTGCTATTATTATCTATGCTTTCCTGTCAGAAGACTTGATCAGCTGAAAAGTGAACTGAATTCATTTAGTTTGAGTTAAATACAATCTACTAATGTTTTACTTAATTACTCTTAAATGGCGTTCCTGATTAGGAGAAAATAGGGATTTCTGCTCTGGTGCTCTAAAAGTCTTTGAACTTGGTTCAAGATACACAGGATTCCTGTTTTGCAGTGATTCTTATACATGTTCCCCCCTCCAGTTTGTTAGGAAAAAAAAATCAACAAAACAAACCAACAACAACAACAACAAAAAAAACTAGGGAGTTTGCAAAAGTAGAATGTGCTCATTTTGTTTCCCTCATATAGAGAATCAGTTTTAAAATTGATCTGAATCATGGAATCATAGAATGGCTTAGGTTGGAAGAAATGTTAAAGCCCACTCTGTTCCATAAACGTACATGTGTGTGTATATCTATCTATCTATCTATCTATCTATCTATCTATCTATCTATCTATATATGTATATAGTTGTTCAAGTTGATGCCTTGCATGATAGCATGATAGTCTTACGTGGCAAGGTTTTGGTAGCAGATGAGGTGGAGGGGTGCTGCAAGTGTGCCTATGAGCAGAGCCCAGCACTACCCCATATCAGACCAGAGCAGCTCCAGCTGCCAGAGCTGAGCCATGAGCGACACTAGGAGGGAAGTGGAGAATATGTTTTTAGCTTGCTTTTAGTTTTTCACTGCTCTATGATGCTACTAGTTGGCAATTAATTATGCAAATCCTGCTATGTTAAGTTTTTTAGCCTGTGATGGCAATTGATGAGATATCTCCCTGTCCTTATCTCCACCCATCAGTCTTATTTTTAATCATAATATCTCTCCCTGTGCTTTTGAGGAGGAGGAGCTATCTGTCAGTGTGAAACCACTATGGAAATATAGTATATGGAAACTAGGTGGAAGGATAAACACTCTGTTTTTGTAAAAAGCATACTTTAATCATGTTGTTGTAATGCTGACAAGAAAAAAAGGAGGAAACTTTTCCTTATAGTTACCAAGATTTTTTCTTTAGGTGTCTCAGCTCCTCAGTCTTCAGCCTGACAATGCACACCATAAACTCTTTCAGATGGGGACTGTCTTGTTAACACCTGTTGGAACAGAGCTTTGATCAATGTTTTAGCATTTCTATGACAGCATTTGTAGTCTGTACTATCTGATATGCTAAGCTTTGCTATTTTTCTCAAAGATTTACAATATCCAAAGTAAATTCTATTCCTCGATGAAGGAAGTATATTCTTACATGTTATTTCATAACTCTATATTACCTGTCTTTACAGCTATCCAATGCCAGACAAGAAAACAAAGAAGTTTCTCATTTATATTGTTGTAAGTCTTGCATCCAACAGAAGTAAGCAAGTGGGAACAGCAATAACTTCAGTGAGGTTTGCTGTCAGCTGTCATTCACACAACTGTGCTTTGATGTCATTTTATCTTTTTGCTTCCTCCCACAAGGCTTCTTTTTAAGTCATACTGAAGTCAACTTTTACTCATGTATGCAACATATTCAACTTTTATTCAAGAAAATCCTTAAGCAGCTAGTTCTAATCAGGACTAGCAGCTGAAGTGTTGGAACTACGCTTCTGTCTCAGATCATGTTTTATGTTACAAGACATGAAAACTCCTTTCAAATGCTGTTGAAGCATTACCTAATTAGATATTTACAGTGAAACTGCCCAGAGAATGAACATGATTTTAACAATATATTTAACAAAAGTTGGTGGGATTTTTTTTTTTTTAAGTGCTTTAAAGAAGCTAAATAAAGGTGTAATTTGGATACATATATTGTATGGAAGTCTATTGTTTTCTTATAAATGTAGAGAGTTAAAGTTTCCATCTTGAAATAATAAATACAGACCTGCTCACAGCAGACCCCAGGAAAAAAGCTGATCCTGAGGTACATCACCACACAATTTGAAATACACCAGAGAGAACCATCTAAATTCTAAATATAAGCATTACTTATTTCTTTAGTTTTAGAATGATAGAGTCAAAGAATGATTTTGGTTGCAAGCAACACTTAAGACCATGTAGTTCTAACTTCACTGCCACAGGCATGTACATCTTTGATTTTTTTGCCATATTTCATATTTTCCCATATTTCAGAGAGCTTTATGTAAGGCAGACAAGCTCAGTAAGTGACAGAATTAACATAGATTTTCTCTTCTTCAGACAAAGCAGGTTCAGAGTACAACTGAGAGTGTGTAATGTGATGTGCAATTATATCAAAAGACAGCAAATGACTGAAATGAACTGCTCTACAAAGAATCTTCTTTTGCTCTGGAAATTATCATTCTCTGAGTCATAAATGAGACTAAGGCAAAATTACCAAAATTTAGGTTGAACTTTTTGCCAGAGGATTGGCACATAAATATGACCAGGGCTACTTTGGACTACTGTGTTCAAAATAAAGATTCTGATACAATAATAGAGTACCACACAATCTTGTAGTGGTCTGAGCATGGGACAGTAGAATGAAAAATGGTTTTAAGCCTAAGCATAAGAAACAGCTAACCAAAGCACTTTTCAGTTTAGCATGAAGTTGAAGTACTGAAATTGATATATGCTTCAACATCCTAATTTATCTTTAAAAAAAAAAAAAAAAAATGTAGCTATTTCAGTGGCTTCTTAAAAAGGTAGGCCCTTACCATTAATTCTACTAAATTAAAAAAACTGCTGACTACTAAAGAATGAAACAAACAAAAAAACAAAGAAAAAAAAACTGAAAAGGAGTGAAAATAGTTATACAGACAATGTTTATCTGTGTCCATCAGGCAATTAAAACAGAAATACCAGAGCAACAGAGATAAGAAGGCTGCTCCAAAAGAAATGCCTCCTATTTTATTATGTCAGCACATGACCTCAGAGGTAGATGTCAGTGCTATGGCAGTGGAGGTTGACCATAATTACTCCTTTACATTTTGTTGCCATGTGACAGATGGCTGCAGAGGGGCAGTCTGACAGAATTGCATCTGACATGGAAGTGTGGACGAAGCAAAGGCGTGTATTTGAAATCGTCCATATGGAAAAATATTGCAAAAATTGATCTCCATCAGTGCTTACTGAACATTTTTGGAGACCAAACAGTGGATGGGAGCACAGCAAAAGTTGGACTGTGTGAGCAACATTTTGCTAGCAATGACATTATCATAGCAGCTGTGAAACAGTGAGCCACCTGCACTGGTGGAGAAATATTGTTTATAAAAACTCATATTTCAGTTTTTATTGAAGGCAGGAATTTTAATCTATATTTCACTTACCAGCACAATATTCAGAATCCAAGTGCATTCAACATCCACTGGACTACTTGCATTACATACCTGAACTTTTTAGATGTCTTGCAGTAATACGTATTATGAAGAACATAAGCATAGCATGCTAATGGAGCCAGTAATGTAGAATCTGATGTCTAAAGGAACAGTAATATACTAGGTCCTCTATAATTAGAGGACCTTGGAGCCTTTTGTATTCCTGGACGTTTTTTGTTGCCTTTTCTGGTCCTTGATTAAGCCTGCTGCCGTGACTGCCAACGAGCAAAACAAAGTCACTTTCTGAATCACTTTTGGATCTGTGCTAAGTGAAAACTTAACTCCTCATGTTTTCCCTTATAAACATTGTAGATTCTGTCATGTTTCGATTTAAATGATCAACATTCTTCAATATTAGTTTCAGAGAGTAATAGATCTACAGTTGTTAAAAATAACCAGAGGAGAGAAAATATTACAGAAACAAGTAAATGTAAAATGGAAATTTTAAGTGTTTGTTTTTCAAAATAATGCCTTAACACAGCAAACTTTGAGAAAGACTATTATAGTGTATTTAAGGACACATATGTTTTTGTAACACAGAACCAAGTGTATAATTCCTAATTTGTATATTAGAAATTATAAGATACAGAAATCAAGCAAAGGTAGTGTCTACTGTGTTTCTCTAACAGATACACTTAGCAATCTATTGAGAGAGAGTAAAAGTAAAGGAGAAAATACAGATCTTGAAATTCTATTAAAAGAGATTACTATGTAAAGATGCTAATAAAAGGGTGCTCTTCATTCCAGTATTCAGATAGAATAGCCTACACTGGCAGCTTAAAAAGTCATACTCTACAGATACTTAATTGGTGGAGGAGCTCTGTAATGACACACAGGCTTGAGTACAATCAGATTAAAATTTTATGAATTTGTGACTGATCAGCTCTTAATACAATCCTTAGGAACTAACAGAAAAAGTACAAATGAATGGATGACCAACAGCAGGTACTAGTTTATTGCAGAAATAAAGGATACTAACTTCTGAATAATGTTGCCAATTGCACCACTTGGGAATGTCTCTACGTTCACCATTCTAACAGCAGCCACCTCATTACATTTGGTGAATTAATCAGTTTATAAGCTGAAGAAACACAGAAAATGTATTGAATTTTTATTTGGCTGGAAGGTTAACTGCTGCTGCTTCAGTTTCAAATTCAACTCTGTATAGTAGACAGATTGCTGTTTCAAAATGTGAACTCAAGTTTTCATTATGTAAATACTTCAGCAAAAAGCTAAGCTGAAAGAAACCATTTTCATTAGCTGAACTATTCAAATAGAAATTTACCCTTCTCCATGTCAACCAGATAAAGTCTCACATCTTTATTCCTGTTACATTTGTCTTTAGAGCTCATCATGTGGCTACTGTAACTATAGCAGAATATATTTGAAAGAATGTCATCTGCTCCACTGAAATTACTAACATTCTTATTTCAACCAGGTACTTCATATAGTGTTGTGTTTTCCCTCTGCTTGTGCCACGGTAATTGCTGGCTATACTCTAATGTCAAAAATATTTTTATGTGTATTTTGTCCTCCTACTGTACAGTAGGAAACTGGTGATCACTTTCCAACAAAACAGTCAGCTGTTCAAGTGGTTTGAGATTTTTGAACAAAGTTAAGTGGACCTACTTTACCCAGAATGATTAAGAGTCATTTTTTTCAATATGCTTGGCACACCTGTTCTAATAGGAAGAAAGAGGAGGAAAAAAAAGCATCTTTCCTGTTTTGACAACAGATTCTGGAGGAGTGGTGTTTCTCTTCAGACAGAGGAAAGAATGCCTAAGTTGCCATAAGATTTTTCAGAATCAAAGCAGATAGAAAAACAGAAACACTTCCTTTTTGATTCTAAAATCTTGTTTAACTTACTTTAAACTCTGAGTGATTTTTTTTTGTTATTATTATTGATTTTAGTACATTATTTAAAAACTTCTAAACTGCAGAATACAGTCAGAGAAGCTTTCTTCTACCTTGTCATGCTAGCATTACATATTCAGCTTTTTTTCCATCTCAATCTGAGTCATCTCACAACACAGCATATTCCATATGAGAGATAGGCATGCCCAAGATAATTTTTCCCCTGGCAACTGACAGAATAATCAAGGAAATTGCATTTTTGATCTATTTTTAGCATTGTTGTGGCCTTAAAGTAACCACCACATTCATCCTTCTTTGGTTTCAAGGGTTAAAATCCAAATATCAGAAATATGCTGAGGTTTGTTAATTTGGCACTGAAGATTTCAGGCAAGGTACTTAACTTCTCCAAATACAGGATCAAGAGAGATAAGAATTTGCCTCTGATTAAGATTCTTCTTTGCATTTCTTATACTTCTCTGTAAGAAGATATAGTTATCCAAATCCAGAAAGGAGGAAAAGTCACAGAAGTAAAAAAGTTAAAGAAAACAGTAGGGAAAAGATAATAATGCAGGCACATTAAAATATGTATATATACATGTATATCAGAAAGAAAATAGAACTGTTAAACTAAATAGATAAATTTGCTTTTTAAATACATTGAGGCAAGTACAGAAAGGGTTTTAAAAGTTTTTCCTAGATATGATCACTGAACAAGTTGCATAAATCTATTAGATTGAAGCAGATTACTTAAGAAGCAGTTAGGATTTGAACATTGGAATAGCAGCACACCTGCTAAAATTGCTACCTTTTCTTAATTAGGTACCTAATTCAGTGTACTTAAATAAAGATGTATCCAAATACCTCCAGGGAAATAGGTGATGCCTATGAAATGATTGCGCAAGATTAGTAAGAATGTGTTTCACATTTACTCCTCAGGTTACAGAGATGGAATTTACGTAAACTACTGATCAGTCAGAAAGTCCAATATAAGTCAAGACAAACACTGAGATCAAACATCTGCACAGGGAGGAAAAGAAACTTCTGGAAAATGACTGTTTATTATTTATTCACCCACTTTCCTGAAGCTAAAATCCAGGCAAATGCACTTATTCTTCTATAAAAAGCAAAAAGTTTTTATAGTCTTTTTCACTAGGTAGTTTAGGAGTTTAGGTTAAAACAAACAAACAAACAACTACGCCCAGAAATCCTATTATAGCCAAATAACAAGTGTGGGAATAACAACTCAGTCAGGAAACTATTAAGTCTTTCAAAATCAACATTTTTTCTGTCTTCAGTTATGAAATTTCAGTTCAGATCTGTTACAGTAATTCCTTTTTAGTGACATCGGAATTAACTATGTTATGGATTTTTTTTATGTTTGAAATAAACATTCTCAAATACAGTGAATAGCAAGTACTTCTCACTGAAAATAAAAGTAGTTTTCTTAGCACTGTGGCTTTTCAGTTCAGAGAACACCATCCATTTCCTCTCAAGGACATATCATCTATCTTCTGCTTATTCTCTCAGATGTAAAATTACTAATCATTCTCATTGCCAATTAACTTGCTGGATGTACACAGTTTTACTTCAAAATCCTAGGGAAGCAGCTTACACTGGCAGGATTTCAGACACTCTTGGGATCCTGTTGAATCAAATACAGTAAAGATAACTCAAAATATAAAAGAAACATTATATTGAAATTTGACATAAGAAAACAGAATCTATGAACTGACTGTAGGTTATCTCAGTCTAAAAAAATAATGTTTGTATTCTATGCCTCACTTCCATTTATTCTTCTGTCGGTGAATTTACAACACTTCTCAGAATATGCGCTATCAGGGGTTGTAAAGGAGAATACAATATTGATAGCTTTAAATATATATATTAGAAGACAATATAAGTGGTGAAACATTTCAGATTTTTTTAACTCCTTTTCTCACACTACGTAGCATTGAGTTTTACCCCAAAAGTAGTAGTTTCATTTGTAACTTATCTTTCACCAAAGTCGACCGCTACTTTGTTTTTATAGTAAAATATTTCTTTAAATAAAAATATATCCATGATTGACTCAACTAGCTGAATACCAAGTCTGCATTAATGTCCTGTTGTTGCCTTGAGTGGTATCAGGGCTTTTTGAAGTCTCCTTACACCGCCCAGAGAGCACTATGTCTTGACCACAGCTTTATCTTGATTATTTTCAATTCTTGACTTTAGTTTAAAGCACATCCTTAGGCATATCCTGGAAGATATCCTACTTAGTGCAAGAAGCAAGAGTATGTAAAGTTCTAATGAAGACTACAGACCAAATAAGCTAGTAAGCCAAAATTCCTCCTCCAAAAAGGAAAAAAAGGTGTGGAGTATTCAACTGCAAAATTACATAGTCTCTTAAAGCAGAACAAAAATAAAATATTAGCCAGCGTAGGATCTCATGGATTATATTTATTAGGAAAAAAAATAGTTATAGAAATAGCAAACCTTATACATGCGTGTATCTGTAGTTAGAACTATGATAGTACATGTGTACTCAATAAATTTAGTGCTAATTGCCATACAATTTGCATTTTATGATAATTGTCACCACTGTGTCAGTTTTCAAAAACAAATCTACAGTGTCTTGTTCTTCTGAGCTTATTGATTGCTTAAGCAAGAAAGGCTGAGACAGAAGAAAATAATAACTGCTTGCAATTTTTGTTTTAAATGTCTGTCTTTTCTGTATATTCAATTGAAGGATTATCTAATTTAAGTTATAGTAGGATCAGTGACCCATTAAATTGGTCACAGCCAAAGGGTTGTGATCAATGGTTCTATGTCTGGGTGGAGCCTGGTCTCAATTGGTGTCCCTCAGGGGTTGGTCTTGGGACTGATGCTCATCAATATCTTTATCAATGACATAGACAATGGCATCGAGTGTACCCTCAGCAAGTTTGCAGGTGACACCAAGCTGAGCGGTGCAGTCGATACATTGGAGGGAAGGGAAGTTATCCAGAGGGACCTGGACAGGCTGGAGAAGTGGGCCCATGAAAACCTAATGAGGTTCAATAACGCCAGTTGCAAGGTGTTGCACTTGGGGTGGGGCAATTGCAGGTATTTATACAAACTGGGAGAAGAACTCCTTGAGAGTAGCCCTGTGGAGAAGGACTTGGGGGTCCTTGTAGATGAGAAGCTAGACATGAGCTGGCAGTGTGCACTTGCAGCCCGGAAGGCCAACTATATCTAGGGCTGCATTAAAAAAGGGGTGGCCAGCAGAGAGAGGGAGGTGATTGTCGCCCTCTACTCAGCTTTTGTGAGGCCCCATCTGGAGTACTGTGTCCAGGCCTGGGGCCCCCAGCACAAGAAAGATGTGTAACTCTTGGAGTGGGTCCAGAGGAGGGACACAAAGATGATCAGAGGGCTGAAGCACCTCTCCTATGAGAAAGGTTGAGGGAACTGGGCTTGTTTACCTCGGAGAAGAGAAGGCTCCGGGGAGACCTCATTGTGGCCTTCCAGTACTTGAAGGGAGCATATAAACAGGAAGGGGAACATCTGTTTACATGGGTGGATAGTGATAAGACAAGGGGGAATGGTTTTAAACTGAGACAGGGGAGGTTTAAGTTAGACATTAGGAGGAAGTTTTTCACTCAGAGGGTGGTGTCATACTGGAACAAATTGCCCAAGGATGATGTGGATGCCTCATCCCTGGAGGCATTCAAGGCCAGGCTGGATGTGGCTCTGGGCAGCCTGGTCTAGTGGTTGGTGATCCTGCACATAGCAGGGGGGTTGAAACTAGATAATCATTATGGTCCTTTTCAACCCAGGTCATTCTATGAAATCAGAACACAATGCCACCTTTCATCAAATGTAACAGAATTAGAGAAACAAGGAGGCAGTTGTATGTGGAACATAAAGTAACAACAAGCAAAAAGCTGCCTATTTCTGTGTTTAAGAAATGAAAAATATTATGAAAAAAATAGGAAATGAAAAATATTTAATGCAGAGGGAGATGTCTTGCGTTCTGTTTTAACAATAAACAGAAGAAAATAGACATATGTGGATTGAAAGGTAGGAGTGAGAAATAGTCAATATACTTTATTTTTGGGAAAGTATTTCTGCTCCAACATGTTGAATATAACCAAAACATTCCACAGCAGATTCATCTTTTGAATATTTTAGACTACAGCCCAATTCTTACCAGTTTATCCTTTTTAGTTCTAAGCTACATATTGAAATAGATTGAAGGGTTAACTCACTGTAATAACCATTGTCAGTAACAAAAAAGCTAAGGCTTTTTTCAAATCAAATTGATCAGCTGTTTCATAAAACTTAGACAATAACTCAAAATATAGTGCTTTTCCCTCTTTCTGTGATTGGTACTTTTTCACTGTAGAATTCTTCTTGGTATCCACAATAAATTTATTAAGCTATTGGAATTAATGCAAGTCAGAGGCAGCAATACTTTAGATTTTTTTAGTACAGCTTGTATATGAGCAGCCTAAGCACCAAAAGCTATCACTGATATGACTGAATTTTTAATGTTACTTATGTAAAATATCATTTGAAGACCAAAGTTTACAAAAACAGAGTATAATTAAGCTAACATGCTTTTCAGAGTAAGTTGTGAATCACATCTTCATAATTAGGTTTCTGTGGTTTCTGAGCACTATAAGTTTTCTTAGAATTCAGGAAAGTTAATAACAGTCGCATACAGTACATGACAAATAAATGTACAGTAATAAAGGCACTAATTGTCAGCATAATTCTTTTTTAATACTAAAGATTATATGGAATTAAGCTCAAAAACCAGTGATGTCAGAAATAATTAAGCACAGGCCATACTATTTGACCTTATATTACTTACAATATAAACTATAACAGGAAGATAAGAATTAAATTGAAAGAAGAATTCACACAGGAAATAAAATCTGCAAATTTATTTCAATGACATTGTCATCCTCTGACCAGTTTATGAAGGACCAGTTTATGAAGGTGTATTTTGCTACTAAAAAAACCTCACACCTTTTTCATGCTGTGTGTTGCTAGCCAGATCTTGGAGGTAATGAACACTAAAACTGAACTGCAACCCTATTTTGTTCACTGGTATTTGAAACCTCCTTGCAAGAAAATTAGCATTGCTCTGGGGTTGTAATCAACAAATACATTTATGATTGTCTATGTATCTGCATTTATAACTTTAATTATCTCTGGAAGTTGACTCACCGTTAATAAATAAACGTATTTAGGAATGATAGTACTGTACAGGAATAGTGTCAGGACGAACAGAAAAATGTTTTATTTAATTATATTTAATTAAATTTAATTAAATTTAATTAAATGTTTGATTTAATTTAAATCCTATGGCAAGGACTTAAATTGAAATTTGAAACTCAGTGAGAGAGGTTGGAAATCTCCTCAAGAAAGTTTTTAGGCTCAAAATAAGAGCCTCATGTGGTGGGTCAGCACCTACATTCTCTCTGGTTTTACATTCCTAAGCAGCTTAAGACTATTCCTTTGAGCTTCAGTGGATCTAAAGATAGAAGCTATTTACTCTCCTGTGTGAGCCAGAATATTGTGTTACTCAATACCTCTAATAACTAAGATGTATAAAGCTAATTGTGCAAAACCTGTCTCAAGGGAGTAGATATGTGAACATCTGCATCTATCACACTTATGGTGTGGGGTTTTTTTTTCATCTCCTTTGGTTTTCAAGGAAAGCAAGAGTGTATTTATAGAATATAAATATAAAGAATATTTTCGTAGACACAAGAAGCTAGAAGCTTGTTTCTATGGCTACCAGAAGCTTATTTTCTCATATTCCTTTTCTACAAAAACATAGTTAAATTGTCAGAGCATCTTTAGTAGTAAAACACTGTCCTGAAACAACAGAAAATCAAATACTTACTAGAAGTACATATAAAACATGCCATTTATATACGTCTTCTTAGAGAGATACAATTTAACGTCATTTTGAAAACAAGTCATCCTAAGCACTGTTATTCACAGAAATAAGATTAGAATAGAACTGAAACAATGAAACTTAGTTCAGGATTGAAGATCACTTGCAATGGAACATACTTATCCCCAAAGAACACCATAAATGGATCTTGTCGGTGGCCAGGCTAAATAGTATCTTTTCTTATGAGCTTCCTATAATGTGCAGCACAGAAAATAGGAAATTAAGTTATGCTAGAACACAAAATACAGATACTTGGCAGTTTATTAGTTTGTTTAGTTATTTGAGAACTTAGTTCAGTGTGCTGATATACAAGTTTGCCTTCTTTCACAGTGTCTTAGTTTCAGCTGGGACAGAACTGCTTTCTTCACATTATCTGGTACGATGCCATGTTTTGTTCCTAGGAGAAAAGCAATGTTGATAAAACACTGATGTTTATAGTTGCTGCTAAGCAACACCGTACAGAGCCAAGGCCATTCACAGAGAAGGGCCAAAGGAGCTGGGAGGGAACAGAATTAGGACAGGTGACTTAAACTGGCCAAAAGGATATTCCATATGATATTTCATCAAGTGGAAGGAGTCTTAAAGGGAGTGGGAGCAGACCTTGCCCTCTTCCACTGCTCGAGGGGCTAGCAGGGCATCGGTCAGTGGGTGATGAGCAATTGTTTGTGCATCACTTGTTACATACATGTAATTATTTTTGTAATTATGATCCTTTTCCTTTACTCTATCCCAGTAAATAGTTTTGTCTCAATCCACTAGTTTACTTTGTTTTTGTTTTTGTTTTTGTTTTCCCTTTCAATTCTCTCCCCTACCCCACTGTGAATGGAGGGAATGAGCAAACAACTGTGTGGTGCTCGGCCCCTGCTGGATTAAACCACAATACACAGGTTTATTTAATTTGAGTACAGAAAATAAATTAATAAACAAAATTAAACATTGTAAGCATTGCCACTCCAGTGAATTTGGACACCATGAGGTAGTTAAGCACTTGGATATAGTATGATCAGATCTTAGATTTACAGATGATCAAGAAACTAGTGCATAGTTACATTAATCAGAGAACATACACACGCACTAAGATCACATTTTCCAAGCCTCACTCTCCCCTGCCTATCTTGAAGCATCATAGCTTACAGTTCCACAACGTAAAGCAAACGTTATGGTCCTTTTTGCAACTTTAAAATGTATCACCATGGTGAGATTTCAGAAGCTGAGATATCCAAAGTTAAAAAAAAAAAAAAAAAATTCTGTAACTTTTTCAGTCTTTCATTACTAGAGGTTCTTGAGTCATGCATGCGATGTTGCCAATCCATGCCCAAAGGCAATTTTGCTCCTATGTGAGAGCCAGACTACCTCTCACAGCAGAGCTATACTCCCCGTAAGTCTGCTGCATAACTCCTGTCCCTTGCTTCACTAAAGTGCTGTTAAAGCTAACATTGTGTATGGGACACCTGCCACCCTTCAGCTTCTAAAGGAGTAGAACTTCAAAAATTGAGATGGTTTGTGGTCTACTTTCAGCTCTTTCTGTAGGTGCACTGTTCTCCAAACAAAAATTTAGATTCACAATGCTAGTTCTTTTGCAAAGGTCTCTTCTTCCCTTGATCTATAAACAAAGTTTTTCATTGCATAGAGATATAAAAAAACATTACAAGGAACTAATAAAACAAACATTCATTTCACCTGCACTTCGCATAGCTGACCCTTAGAAGACTATCTGCAGAAATACTGGCTATTATTACTCTTTTATGCTAGTAGATAATTGCAGTAACTTGTTAAAATTTTGTATACAATAATAAGATTTCCATCAGTTTCCTTCCATACAAAAGAAGACTTCAGCAGAAGCAAATCTATAAGCTTACATCAGTTAAAGTATAATGTGCATTCTTAGTTCTTGCTTGTACAGGACAGGTTTGCAACACTACGGAAAGTTTCACTTATTTCCTTCCTCAAGCTCACATCCAGACTGCATGTAGCCTTAAAAAACCACATTAATCACATTTTTGAGCTTGGATTTCATGCAGATATTTTAATTGTACTTAGTATTTAGGAAGATCTGGGCAGCTTTCCTGTTTAAATTATACCAAATTTCTAAGAGGAGTATTTGAACAACCTTAAAGCCCCATTCTCACAAGGCTTCATCTGCTTCAGGACACAGGGTATAAGGACTGGTTATATCACTAAAATGCACTCCCATTTCATATAAATTTTCGAATAACTTCTTGTTCGATGTCCTTTATCAATTGTTTCATTAAAAGAAAATAACTCTCATATGTTATTCATAAGTTATTAACATTCATAACATGATTATACAGATTTTCATTTAGCTGTGGTGACAGTGATTCTATTGGCTTCAGTGTTATAGGAGAGTCATGCAGTTGCACCCAAATATCTTTCACTGGAATCTGGAGAGATTTTTTTCTGTGAATATACTGTTGCTCTTCAACTTCACTTTGAAATCTTGCATATACCTCAAAGGAAACTGTCAGGTTCCAAATCCTCCCAGATCTCATTGCTTGAACAATATCCTCCGTATCTGAAGTAGAGTGAGACTTCTGCTTTCTAAGAGAACAATACTCTTGTGAAGGAAGAAAACTGAAGAAAAAAGAATTGCATGTGGAGATTTCTTCATATACCATCTTCTCAGGGAAAGACAAGCAAAGAAATACTATACTTTCTCTTCTGTGAATGGGTACAACTGTTAATTCTCGCTGCTTTTATTTCTAAGTAAGTGTTGTCTTAATTCATTTACAAAGAAGGAAATGGAAAATAACTGATTAGCTTTTGTACTACTTTCTCTCTTGTAATAGGCTTCTCACTCTCCACAACTGGTGTTCCTCTTACAGAACCTCAGAGGAATATCCAGTTACTCTTTTCTTCCTGAAGGAATAGGTAGAAAATGATACTTCCAAGGACTCATGAGGCTGATCACAGCTTATTCTAAATAAGATAAAATCATAGAATCATAGAACTGCTCAGATTGGAAAAGACCTTCAAGATCATCAAGTCCAACCTCAACAGATTAATTGTCCCCCTAAACCTTTTGAGCAAGTATAAAAATGTGATATAGATATCACTGAAAATAAAAGTTGCCTTGCTGAACTTTTTTTCTAAATTTTATTAGAAGGCTTCATGCTTTACACACTCTAAAACTGTGTCTGTCCAAGGTGTGTCTGTTCAGTGTTCACTTGTTTTTCAAGACATCAGAATGGACTTGCTTGATGTCTTTGGGAAAAAGAAGCTTCAGAATTTAAACGAATTATTCACAGATGCAGGCAGGTTTAGTGATCAACATCGACAGCACTTTACTAATGTCATTTACTTCCAACAGAGAGCAGTAACCCCACTAATCCTCTTTCTATTCAGAGGAAAACACCCAAGACATTTAATTAAATTTGTCCTTTCCATTCTTGCCCTTTCTCCATCTTCCATATTGTAAGCCCACATCCGTGGGTCAGTACATTTGATGCTGAAGCTGACACGATAATTTTAGTATCACTAATCTTATCAGTCTTAAAGTTAAACCTTACATGCAAAAGAATTTTTCCCCACATGTACACAAGAAGTACGTGATGTTTTTCCTCAGGGAGAGAACATACAGTTCATTGCTATTCAGGGTTACAGAAAAGATCTTGGGAGAAAGTGATTAAATTCAAATATCAGCTTCATTTTCATCATTGTACTGTTCGAGTCAAAAGGAAGAACAGAAGAGGAGTATGCTATGATTTTTTTTGTGTAATGTGTACGGCAGTAAAACACTGATTTGAAGATCAAAGTGGAAAAATGAATCTTCCCTGAAGAAAAAATATTCTTCATAAAGTATGTCTTCCATGTTATACTCCTCTTCAGAAACAGGGTTATGAGTGCTATATGTTATTTCACATTATAAGTGATTCTCTGTTGGAACAACTGCAAATAAGTGTCTAGAAATAAAATCTACTCTTCTTATTTCTGTATTAAGATATATATTTTTATTGTGTCTTAGATTTGTTTTTTTGTTTCTTGTTCTTTTTATGAATAGTGTTTTTAGATAAACATTGTTCTACACAAGTAGAGTACAAAGCAGCTGTGTACACAAAATTATATTGTCATACTATGTGGATATACAGAGGTAAACATTACACAAAACAGACCTGTGGATACCTGGAACTTAAAGATACATAAAGTGAAGAGATTCAGTAGCATATTTACTCAGTGGAGCAGCAAGAACATACAGGCTAGCTTGATTGTTTTTGTTGTTGCTGTTGTTTTTTTGTCTTTTTTTTTCTTGTTTTCTTAAAAAAAAAGTCAAAGCAGAGATCTATAGCTTTGTCACAATACACCTATTATCTTCAGAACTATGTTGATCTGTATGTCTCAGTGCACTAAATTCAGGTAATGCACAATGCAAGAATTTCAACACTTTTAATTATAACTTAAACTCTTATACATACTACATCAAAAGTTGGATTCAACTGTGAAAATGTTGATCATAGTAGTAATATTGTATATCTCATGTACATTAAAAGCAACAAAATACACTCTATATTCATAATATTAAATTATACAGAAGTGATAATGACTTATTTGATATCATTCTTTGGTAATGACTTCTGATGATATCATAAAGCCCGAATACAGTGGATTTCATGCCTGAATAAGAAAGTATTCCTCATTTTGTATGGATTTCAGCTCGATGTGAGTAAAGTTGATTTATTCTGCCCTATGCATCAGCTTCAATAGGACATTAATATGTTAAATTGTAAACCCTGCTCATCCTTCTGTACAAGTCCATTAATCAAGTTTATACCCCTTCTTAGTCTAAAGTATTGTTGCCAGAAAGATTGATTTAGAAGTCACTCTAAATTTTGTACCAGATCCTACCAAATATAATGCTATATTTTCTAAGATCTTTCAGTCTCCCTAAAGTATATCTCTTATTAATTGGCAGTTTTACTCAGTAACTGTTCAAGTTAGAAAATATTTTTTTCAAGAAAACAATCAGTCATATAAGGGATTCCTTTCTCAGACTGGTTGTATCCTTTTTGCATTTGCCAGATATTAACTTCATATTTGTGAATGCTTTCTTAGAAACTGTAAATAGTATTTCTTCACCACTATCTTCTCTTGTAAAAAAATATTTACTTTAGTGTAAGTTGAGATACAGACCCTGCGCCTTCCACCCCCTGAGATACATTGTCTTTCAAGCAGCTGTACTTGAAAAGAAGCCTCTGTTAATAGCATTAGTAAACTAATTAGCTTGGACTTAATTGGGACTTAACAGTTACGGAGTGATCATTAACTTAAAAAATTGCTTTTTCAGTTGTTAGGAACCAACAAAGATCATCAAGTCCAACTGCCTGACCACTTCAGGACTCACCAAAAGTTAAAGCATATTACTGAGTATATTCTTGCACACTGACATGCATGGGACATCAACTATCTCTCCAGGAAGCCTGTTGCAGTGTTTGACCACTCTCATGATAAATACATTTTTCCCGAAGTCCAGTTCGAACCACCCCTGGCACAGATTTCTTCTGTTTCTGCACAATTTGTCTTTAGTTACCAGAGATTAGATGGTCACATCCCTTTTCATTTCCTCTCCTCAGGAAGTTGTAGAGAGCAATTAGATTGCCTCTCAACCTTCTTTACTCCAGACTAGATAAACCATGTCCTCACAGAATGTGCTCTCCAGGACTTTTACTAACTTTGTTACTCTTCCCTGGATGTAATCAGGTACATGCCTTCAAAAATCTGAATTGCCTGTAAGTTTCAATGCTTCAAAGTTTTCTCCACTTTACTAGATAGTTACTTCGCTAACTTCCTATGTTTAACAATGAACATCTGCTTTCCCAGTTGAAGGCTGCTGATTGCCCTCACTGTCAGCCAGGGAAGGTACTCTGTGTGCTACATTACATTTTCCTATCAGGATCAGCCATATCCTAATGACTTAGCCTGTAATTATCATTAATTAGCATTAGCTCAAAATCTATTTTAAGCACTGAATCCATTTTTACTTGAGTATTTTTGGCATTCTCTTTATTTAAAATTCTAATGATGTTGTCAGAATGTTTTCCGATATTGACGGATCATAATTGTCTAGGCTTTAAATGTGCCCTTTATGTAGCTATAAATTAAGTGTACTTCAGAAAAAGGTTTAGAGGCTTCCCAGGCTGTACTCAGCATTTAAAAAAAGGTTATTCTAATATCCTGTAGCCAAAAATCATGCTTCATATTTGCATTTTCCATCTAGGCATATAATTTTATTTTTTTACTTAAATCCAGACAGGTGTCAAGTATGCTTACTGGAGGTATTTGCAGTAGCTTTGGCAGCTGACTCTTCCCAGAGAGGATGACAAGAAAAGCAAAAACATTTCATAGACAGTGGAAACATTAATAATCAGGATTGGGCTGTTTCATGATATCTGAGAACAAACCTTCAAAAGCTTAAAAGGCCTCCAGCAGAACAACTAATAGCAAAAACAGTAGGAGACTCAACTATTACCTTCTGTTCTGACCAAAGGCTCTGAAGAGACTCACATTTCATTGTTCTGGAAGAGGAAAAAAAAAAAAAGTGATAAGGATAAGGAAGAACAAATTGGGAACTGCTTTCTTTGATGCTTCCTGTCTCAGAGAAAGAGTGAAGACATGAAAAACAAGATCCTTTTATGCGTGGTTAGCATGTGACAATCATGGCACAATAAACTGAGCAGGGATAACAAGAATGAAAAGCTCTGATGAGAAAGTGGCATGAATCAAATAGAGCCTGTTTCATTTTATTTTGCACAGGTATTGTTCCTTAAATTTTTATACGAATGTACATAACATGTGCAGTGCACTCTTGGGCACTGAGATGGAAGCTGACATAAGGAGTAGCTCTTGCATATTTGTCTCAGTATACGATAAACACGTATTTTTATTTCAATGTATATTACATTTTTACTGAATATTCCCATTCAGAGAATGCAACATAAAGACTACATATTGCTGAAAGAATTTTTTGAAATGAATCAAAATAAAATATCACTTGGATTAATGTTATTCAAAATTTCACTATTATTCAATTACTTACAAAAAGAAAAGTCACAGTGATTTTTTGCAACATTTCTATTATTAATGAATTTCACTGAAGACCTTGAAACAATTATGATTTCTCCAGCATTTCAATCAAATACTATCAATTTTTTTTATTTGTTGTGCTATTTTCCTTGTAAATTGCATAATAATGCTTCTGCTCCCTGCAGATTAAAATTTTAAATGTGAGATTAATAGCTAACAAATGCATGTTAAGAAAAAAATACACTTATTTCTCTCTTTCACTTACAAGTATAATCATTCTATGACAAGGCTGATTGCAAAATGCATTTATTCTGACTGTTGTAATCACTTTCAGATGGCAGGTCTTTCAAGAAACTGTCCAATTCTCACTGCATGTTAAATATTTTTCCATTATTCATTATTTTGGAAACAAAATGATTAGACAAAAATGCATGATTATGAGTTAAACTGAATCTCCACTTTCATCCAAAAGCTACTAATAAGTAGAACTTAAAAATATTACTCACTTACTTTAGACTAAGTGGAAAATCACAGCATGTAATTAATACGTTGATGTAGTTATCTGAGTAATATCTCTGGGACCACCAGAGTCCATCACTAATGTTAAAAGACAGAAACAAAGGATGCCCCTGCCTTGTCTGCATCCTTGTTTGTGAAGTGATCATCCTCATCAAGTAGCGGATTAAAGTTATCTGTGATCCTCCAGTTTCTGTTAATCTATTTTTAAAAGCTTTTTGTCTACCCCCACAGTACTGACCAGCTTCAACTCTAATTGGTCTTTGGCCACAATAATTTTCTCCCTACAATACCAAGCATCTTTGTAGTCCTCCCATGTTGCCAAACTCTTATGCACATAAGAAGAGGTTAAAGTTAAAATGACAGTGATCCATTTTTTCATAGATAAAGAGCTGATACCAATAATACATATCATTCCTTAAGAAACTGATTTGTTTGAAAACAAACACAAATTATGTATGTATGTTAATAACATTGAATGATGGAGATAATATAAATCAGCATATTTGCCTGGATTCTTCTTTCATCTCTTTCATCATTCAGTAAAGTTAATTGAAATACTCTTTATGATAAAGTAAAAAAGAAGAATGACACTATTTTCTTTATCCAAAACAAATTAGGGTTTGGTGTTCATTTTTGAAAAGAATTGAAAATTCTTTCTACTGTTCAACAAAGTGCATAGATTTGGTGGTAGACATGGAAGTACGTCTAACATTTTCAGCAGGATGTCTGGTACTCAGCCTACTCTGGGGACTCACACATTCTCCTTGACCTGTTCAGCTATACTTGCAGCTTCAATACCATCAGATAAATTCTGGGAGAGCGCTGTGGGACTGACCACATCTCCAATCCCAGTGCAGGAATCAATATGCTTTTTCTAACAGCCTGAAGCAATGTTGGGCTTAAAAGGAGAAAATGGAACAAATCCAGCAGGGAATAGAAGGGTTAATGTACCTGAACTGACCAAAATCTGTAGAGAGCTTCTAAACAGAGATTGCAGTGACACTTCAAGCATTTCACATTCTGTAAAGGGTAGTTCTATTCCACTCTGCCTTAGAGTCTTCTTTAAGCTCCTCACAGAGATCAAATAAAGTTTGTTTGTCAAATCCCTGTGTACAAAAACTCTCTCCTATATTAGACCTAAAAGCAAGAGTGTGCTAAGCTCTCTAAATCCTGTTAGAAAGATAAACCCCCTAAATCATTTTCACAGTCTCTAGTGTCAAGCAACAGCATTTGCTATTCTCTTTGTGCTGTTACTTTCAAGCCTTGACTTGAATAAGTTAAATCCACCTAATTAATGCTTTTTATATGTCCATTTCATCAGGAAATGCATTCTTTATTTAGGACTCTGATTTCCTCATTGAAAATTCATATATATTTCCATATATTAGTATAACTTCATTCATTTTTCTTTAATATGGAGATCTATATGTGCTTTTCTCTACACAGAACATGGAACATATTCTTTATTAATTCCTGGAAATAACATACCTCAGGGTAATATTTCTTATATAAACAAATTTCCCACTTCACACAAACCATTGGCAGACTTTCTAGAAATTTAATCATAGAAAGGCCACATAAACTGAACTGGACAATCAATAGCTCATCATATTACAACTGTAAGAAGCGAAATGGCAAATAACTGGTTCCAAAAGCACTGGTAACTGAGTTAGTGATCTGCTGCTGTGTTGGTCTAAATTAACTAGTGCTAGAAATATAGTCAAAGGAGAACAAATAAACATACCAGATTTTGCTATCTGTTCAGTGCTAACAGCACACATTTGCAGCATCACAGCTTGTGATTTGAAATCCTAGCTACCTTCATACTAGAATGACCAGACTAAACCTATGCATTTGCTGCACTGTAGATGCACCAGTGAGAGCGAGGAGTTTTTCCTCCCTTGTTCCATTTCAAGAATAAGACAGATTCTTTTACACCATGGGATTTCTAGACATGGTGAGAGAAACATATTGGCCATGTTCACACTGAACTAGGTCCATCTGACTTGGGTGTTTCAGCAGAAAATGGACTTTCTATCCATATCTTCTGCTAACAAATTGTACTGGAATTTTCTACAGTGTCATAAAAAAGTCAAAGAAATCTTCAAGGAAAAATAATCTACAGGAAAAAAATTGTATCAATAAAAGCTGTAGCAAGGTTTGTGGTGAGAAACTATATTGTGAACTTATATCTTACAATACTACTATTTCTTTAAATGGTACCATTTTTCAAACTGTTATAAGAAAAATGAGAACTGCACAATAAGTTTTTCTGTTTTCTTCTGGCAGAACCAGTGTTGTTGTTGTCGCATAATAATATTACTTAGAGGAATGGTAAAAGTATACAAATACAAAATTTAACAAGGGCTATTTCAATATGAGGGTTTTCTATTGGTATAACTGACAACAGGTGATAGTTTTTTCCCTATCTTTCCACATTAAAAAGGTGTTATTTTTAAAGGCATTATATTGATTTATTAATAATATTATTTTTTTCATAATTAGATGTTGTCTCCTTGTGAAAAGTAAAAGATACTTTGCTGTCATTTAAATAAAATGATTGAATTGGCTAATTTTGCAGAAACCTCATAAATTCCTAAGTATTTATAAAATTACAAGCAATGCTTTTAAGTCGTTCATGCCTTTAAAGGATTTGCTTTGAAATAAGCAGAGAGTTCTGCTTTAGCTCAAAGATATTTTGCAGTCTTAATTCAATTTAGCAGCCAGAAACAGACAACAATTAAAAATTTGACCAGAAACAAATTCTCCAGACAACAAATTAAAAACTTCAGCCCTGTGGGTTTGCAAGAGTTTATGATTTATCAAAAGACTTTTTAAAGTTCTAGGGCAGTTTACAAATTGTAAGCTTTGTTTTTAGAACTCCTGGTTCCTGTAATGTTATTTACTAATCATAATTAACAGTGCTTTGCCAGAATGTAAATTTCATTATATAGCAGTACTGTGAGACCTGAATGTTCACAACCTTTGCATTGTGCTGTTTACAAGGAAAGATAAATTAAGATTTTTATTATTATTATTACAATCTTTTTTGATTTCATTCTTCTCCTACATGCTAGTGATGAAATTAATGTTATATTCAAAACAAATTTTAAGGAGAAATAAATAACTTTTAGAAAAATACTAATGTAACAATATCAATGCTTCCTACATTATAACTGTTAGGCTAGAATATCAGATAGATACAAAAACTTTTTAAAGTCATAAAAACACTGGCCTCATAGTAGTAACAAAACAAAACAAAGGAAAATGCCTTGATTTTAAATGATGTGTTTGATTTATGCGGCAGATCTTAAAATACAAATAATACAAATGCTGTGAGTATTTGAACTGCTTGGACCCTATGGCAATAATGATGTAATTATAAATCAAGTACAGAGAGTTGAAATTTTGGCTATGTTTTCTGGATATTAAACCCAATATTTTCAGGAAGGACTCTTGGATATCATATATTAGTTGTCAGCTAGAGGCATGATGTTTAAATAAGCATAGTCACCCTTTTCTGTAAAACATCCCTATCTATAAGCCTGCCACAAGCTGACCCTAGCATCAGTCACTGCTAACTTCTTCATGGACCAGAATTTTGTAAGCAATACAGTTCTGCTTATATTTACAAGTACTGATTGTCAATGGACAAATTTTGATTAAAAGGATTGATGAAGGATGGGAAAATCCTAAGAGTACCATCATGAATGATCTCCTGAAATATAATTATTTCAGGTTACTACTTGAAGATAAATATCCCACATCCAGTAATGCCAAAAGAAAGGAGTCTATGAAGCAACCTTCTCTTTCATTAGATATCAAGAAATATTATAAAGCTTATGCCATATGCACATACCATACTCATAAGACAGCTTTCAGAACTTTGCAAACTTTTGCATTAATAATGCTGTACTTCTGTATGTCTTCTGCATATTGGTAACAATATAAATTCTCACTGAAGACAATCATTCATGAAAGCAAAGATAATGAAGATAACACTAACAAAAAATAGGGTATATTTTTGGGCTAATATATACTCATAAGATACCTGAGGTGTCATTTGTTACACTGGCTTGAACAGGGACGAGATTTGGGACCAAAACAAGTCTCTCTTGAAAACTACAGTAAAGTGCTTCCTGGAAGATATCCAGGATTCCAGTGGATGCATTATTTTTTATTTGTTTGGTCTTTTTAATGAGAGTACAAAAATGAAATTCGTTTAAGTATCTAAAGTTAGCCAGTAGGTTGAGGGAGGTGATCCTCCCCCTCTACTCTGCCCTGGTAAGGTCTCATCTGGAGTACTGTGTCCAGTTCTGGGCTCCCCAGTACAAAAAAGACAGGGATCTCTTGGAAAGAGTCCAGCGGACGGCCACAAAGATGGTGAAGGGCCTGGAGCATCTCACCTATGAAGAAAGGCTAAGTGAACTGGGTCTGTTTAACCTTGAGAAAAGAAGACTGAGAGGGGACCTGATCCAGGTCTATAAATATCTAAGGTGTGGGGGGCAAAGTGGCGAGGCCAGACTCTTTTCAGCGGTGTATGGAGACAGGACAAGGGGAAACAGCCAGAAACTGGAGCATAGGAAGTTCCGCACCAATGTGCGCCAAGAACTTCTTTATGGTGAGGGTGACGAAGCACTGGAACAGGCTGCCCAGGGAGGTTGTGGAGTCTCCTTCTCTGGAGATATTCAAGACCTGCCTGGACGCCCACCTGTGCGACCTGGTGTAGGGAACCTGCTTTGGCAGGGGGGTTGGACTCGATGATCTCTGGAGGTCCCTTCCAACCCCTACAATTCTGTGATTCTGTGATTCCGTGAAAGTGGAGTTCATTAATAACCTTAAGGAGGTGTATGCTTATAATTTGGTATTACTAATTCTGTGAAGAATGAGATAATGCTACAAGAATAATTAGATCATAGTTTCTAGTAGTAAAGGAAATTCTTTATTAAAAATTTCAAAGTCCTGGACTAATGGAATAATAAATAGGAGCTCCAGTAGAAAGAAATATATCATTAGAGAAAAAAAAGAGAGATCTGAGTATACATATTTTCAGTCATAAAATCATTTTTAAGTAATGATATAGGAAAAAAAGGAAAATTACTGTGAAGATTTGTCAAAGTATATACAGAAGAGAAAAGCAATAAATAAATTTTTGCCAGTAAACAAGACACGGAGAACATCTCAGTACACTGTGTCTTCTTCTGATTATCTATTTTCAAAAATAGATTAACTTGCAAGAACTGTAGTAATTTGCTACTAGGATGATCAACTTCTCTATTAAGGAAGAAATCTATTACAAAAAAAAAAAAAAATTAAAGCCCTTACCTGGTTGAGCACAGAAATGGCTGAGGAAGATATTGACTCTCTTTAAGTGTGTTTGGGAGTAATAAGAAGGGGCAAAAATCCTGTAGCTATTCAAATGTGAAACAATGTTTAGCATCCTAGTGGAAACCATTAGAAATAGGTTGTACTGGAGCCCAATAGTTCTTTTAGATATTCCATGTACGAGATTTTATGTTGAATACCAAATTTACTTATTTGAAATTTTACTCCCTTATTGTGTTCTTAAATTACAATATGTGTCCTCATCACACTAAGTGTGAGTCTAGCAATTGCAAAATATTTTGCTGAATTGTAATACAAACGTATTTCTTATTACTGGTCCCTATAGTATGCTTAGTGAAGTGACATTGTACTTATCCAGTCATCAGCAAGGAACATTTGGGTTGAAATCCACTCAGAGCAATTACTTCCTTCAGAGTTCCTAGGTTTTAGTTTGTTTTAACGTTGTGTATTTTGATGAGCCATATATGGGCTATCTCCCCATCATCACTGGTCTAGCTAGCTCAGGAAGACCTTTGCACTATTCTGATTAATTCACAAGGAACAGATACACAGCACCTGATCTACACAGCTGATACATCAAGCCCCTTAACTGGAAGAAAGAACAGCTTCTACTCTCTTGTGTAAAGCTGATTTTTTTTTTCAACAGCTCATTAATCACTCTCTACATTTCTGCCTGAGCTTATGAGCATTTCTTGGTCACATACATAGGTTTTGACAGAAAATAAGACTGTGTGTGAGATGATCTAAAATACCGTCTGAATGAAATAATAAAAGAGAAGATCTTAAGTTATTCCAAGATGCAGTTTGCCTCTTATGGAAGGAATTTTTTTTAACAGGATACAAGTGATTCCAAAACTGAAATATTAAATCTTGGATAAGCAGGGATTATTTACTGTAATTTCAGGGAAGTGACAGGAAAATTCATTACTGTATCCTGACTGATAATTCATGTTCTTTATGGTGAACCTGAAGTTTGTTACTTGTATTAATGTATTCTACAGTCTTCAATGAAGATGCAGGCTGCTGGGGCTACCTGTAGTTGTGAGACTGAGGCCCTGCCAACACCACATAACCATCCTTTGGGATTTTAGAATAATATCCCAGGTTTTTATTTGTGTAAGTATGAAATTTTATGGAAAAAATATATTAGTAATTTATGTTATCTAAGATAATAAAGAATTACAAGGTTTTCCTGTCAATATACTGGAAAATATATGTATAACCACCTTTTATTTACCTTAATAACTAGATTTGTGCTGGAAAACAGTAGCTCATAGATATGGTAAAAGCAGTTTAAACATATATTTGTGCAGATGGGATGAAAGGGGGGACTTTTCTTACCCAGTATTTGCATGTGGCTGATGATAGAGGGAGTCACAGAAGAGGAAGCATAAGAGAGTGTAAGTGAGTTTACCATGTTATCTTTAGAATCCTCATTTCACCTACTCATTCCTTCTGATCTGTATTCATGGGTTCCTCAGGAACCTCACAGTTATATGTCAGAATGATGGGTCTCAACCTTGTTTCAGGATAAAGTAGCAATCTGCCCATGAGCCCAATAGCCTGACCTGACAGAATTTCAGTAATTCTTTGGAAACTGTGATTAATTTGCAGAGGGTAATTCTGAGCTCAGAGTTCAGTGATGAACTCCATCAGAGCTGCTTCTCAGATTGCAAGCAATCTGTGTTTTTGTGGATGTTAAAAGCACTTTTACAACAGATTTTTTTTCTTTTTACTATCAAGTTTGTAACCTCTGGTCATTTATTCTATTTGCTTTTCCAAAGGCAACGACATAAGACAGAGAAGGTGTATTCTTCTCCCAGTATAATACTGAGTCTAAAAATATATTAACTTCTGTATAATATGTAGGTTCCTCCAAAAGTAATTCTTCCTATTTATTTCCATGGAAACCACAACAGCTACAAAGAATTCAATAACACTATTTGAGCAAATTGAGCAAATTGTCAGCTACAGAACAATATTTTGCAACACAGTCACCACCATTAACTGTGCATTTTACCAGTGATGAATAAGAGCCTTCAAGCCATGATCACAAAAATCTGCACCAAATAGAGATAAACCACTGCTCCTGTCACCACTGCTGAAACACACCACCCACTGCCTCACTATGCTCATGTCCATTTTTTGGCCTCCATAAACACTCAGCAAGCATTGATGAATGTCAGTGGGTGCCATTTTTTCTGCATGGAGGAATTCAGTGACACACCTTTGCTCCATCCACACTTCCATGTCAAACACCAGTCTGTCAGACTGCCCCTCTGCAGCCATCTGTCACACGGCAATAACATGTAATGGAATATTGATGGGAAGGTTCAGTCTCTACTGCCATACCACCATCTGCCTCTGATGTCACAGGCTAACATCATAACATATGAGGCATAACTTTCAGAGTGGCCCTTGTATAAATATTTCTTTCTGTTAGCTGGAATGGAAATTAAATATGTTGGTGCTTGTGTGTTGGGGCTGGGGGAAATAGGCAAGAGATAGAAGAGTATTTTGTGTTTAACCGCTCCTAAGGCACATCATTAAATCCAGATCTATTGCATCACATTATCACTGAAATTCACAGAGACAAATTTAAAGAAGAATTTAAAACCTTGAATCTTTATTATTTATGTAATCCTGAAAATGTCCCATTCTTCCAGACCACATTTTTCAAAATGAAAATTCAATAAAAAGAGTAAGAGAAGTAAGTATACAAAACATGTCTACATTGATGCAGGATGTGCAGCACAGTTCTTTTTAATTACTCAGCATTTATGGTCCACCACTCAAAGGACAGAAATTGAGGGATGGCTTTAAAGAAAGGACTTTTCAAAACTATGAGGTATACATTGACTATATTCAGAGTTACTGTAGTACTGGGACAACACCATTTCAAAACAGATTTAACCTAATGAAGCACAGAGTTAGTATGCTAGACCAGCACTACTATAGCATGGCTAGGGCAGAGACTGAGGGATGAAGCTGGGCTAAAATAGAATCCTGAGCAGTGGACAGGGTTGGGAGAAGTCCCCAGAAGAACCTAGACAGTGATAGAATAGGCCAAAAGTGCACTCAGAGCCCTGTCATAAATCTTCCAGATAGAGGTTCAAAATACTTTTGAGATGTAAAGCAAATTCCAATTAAAGAGAAAGAAGAATGCAAATGGAATAGTTTAAACTACTGTATGGAGCTAGTCAAACTTTTTCAAAGCAATATTTGGATAGTCCACAATATTTCTCTGTTACTAGTCCAAAAATACAGCAAGCTTTCCTGCAGGTAAGCAATTTTTTAAATATATTTAAGAACATCTCTTTCATATATGTATATTAATATATATATTTCAAAGATATAATTATCTGACATTATTTTTCACCTTAAATAGCTCAGCAGTCAGATTTAGAATGAGCTTAGAAAAATCAATATTTTTTCTCTTTAATAATTTAATTAATTGAATGAAGACTTTTTAAAATAAAAAATATTGTTTTAAACCAAAGGAAAAATGTTAGCAAGTAAGATATTACCCCATGAATGATCAATCATTTCCATTTCTAACATGTCTCATGACAGCTTTTCTGTATTTAACATTTTTAGAAGGTAGAGAAGGGAATAAAAGGTGGTTGTGCGTTCAGAAGGATTAACAAGAGGTATAAAAGATAAGATCATTAGCTCTACAGATAAAAATTTTCCCTAAGATAAAATAAACTTTTCTTTCTTTTATAGCTTTCCAGGTATGACTGATATTAATTAAGATAGGTGCCTTAATCATGGAGCTGAAAAAATTAGTAATGATATACTGAAAGTGATGGACAGTTTTACCCGGAACTACCAAAGCTCTGAAGTGCTGATTTTCTTCAAAGCTTCTCAAAGCATTAGTATTAATCTATGACTGTTCTAATATGTTTAGACTCAAGCAGAATCAATTAAGTTAAAATTTTTTACAGCTAATGTTTTCAGAAACTGAGTCTGAGAAGCCGGTTGTTAGTATTTAAGTATTATGTCATATTATTCTGTGCTAGGGAAAAACAAACAAACAAACAAACAAACAAACTTACCAGTGAAAAAAGAAATAACTAAGAATAATGTAGCTTCTGGTGTTTAAATAATGTTCTGAGGTTCTGTGGATAGTTCTGTGGATATGAATCTACACGCCTACCTCCAAGCTTAGTAACAATGAATTAAACTATTCATAAAGATTCCAAGTCCACTAAGACTGACACTGTCACTCTAGTGGGATCAAAAATATTTTAAATATGCTTTCATATTACTTTTAAAGAAAAAATATACAGTAAGATTAAATGAAAATGACTCTTAAGTTTAAAATCAAACCACTTGGCACACTGTTCAGAACAATGACACATCAGAACAATGACTTGTAAAGTTCAGGAAGAAATAAAGGTAATCATAAATGCTGTTTCTTTATTCTTGTGTCATATTATAAATTATTAAGTCCACCAGCACGTTTTAGCATGGCTTTAGAAACTGACTGCTAGTCAGGAATCACTTTTTCTGGTTCTTGGCACAACTTTGTCATAAGGAAGTAAGGAGTGAATGTTCCCTACAATAAGGAAGGTTTCAAAAGGGCTGCTAAGTCATTCTCTATCCACTAGCATTTGTTTAAATTAATTCCTACTCAATTTTTCAAACTGCCAACCTCACATCAGTTCAAAGAATTATCATCACATTAATTTGACTTATGTGCTATTTAGGCTACCAGGAGTAATTGCAAAGGTCAGCTTCTTAACAGATGGGGCATGAAAGAATATCCCCAGTCTAGCCATCATCTTCACTAGTGGTAGAAGATTTTTGAAGTTACAAAGTAAGAAAGGAAAAGGAAATGATAATGCTTGAAGTGTTGAGTCAGTTTTTCAGTCTCTCCATTTTTATTCACTTCTTACCTGTAGTAGAGCATTCTCTACACCCTTAAAGAAAAATTCATTCATTAGGTTGAGAATTTGAAATTGGTAGTTTGGCAAATGTAATTTTAGACTGATGACCGGAGAAATTATTCAAAAAATCTGACTACGGTTGTCATCTAACCAGAAATTCTGAAATATTGATAATTAGTTCCTTGCAGTAAAGTACTGCAACCAGGTCTGATGTATAAACTAAAGATTTATCAATAAAAGAGGTGTTAGATGTGAAGTTTTCTGACAATAGAAATGATGAAAAACCACAGCAATTTTTGCACAAAATCCCAGTATTATAGCTGAAAGTGTAAAGTGTATTTCCATGAACAGATGGTGTCAACAGTTTACGGGGTTCAGCCTGGTTCCGTGACTACCGGGCCGGAGGGATTATGCAAATCCACACCTCCGGAAAAGGGAAACAGGGAACCCCAAAATAATTAAAAACAGGAGCAACGATCTGAGGAGAAACAAACTTGTTTATTTGTTTTCCTTTTGATTTCTTCCTTACCCTCCCCTTCACCCTTCCAGCCCCAGCTATTCTCTCTTAATTGCATCAAAACATGCTTATACCTTCTGGGTATACCCAAGTAGAACCCTCATCTGCTCAGACAGTTATCAACACCTGCTAGTGATTATCTAAACTTTTAAGTTAGCATTTTCTTTAGAGTTCCTTCCTCTGAGGATTCCACACTCTTATAAAATCTTGAAGATTTAGTTTGTCTTTCTATGCTTAAGTTTAGTTTCTTATATCAGCCTGCTAGTACATTAAGATACTCTGTACAAATCTAGATGACAACACTGTACATAGCTTAGCTTAGCTCTGGTTTACTAATCTGAAAACACTGCAGTGGGAGAACATTTCAGGAGCCTGATTCTATCATGGTCTTAGAAGAATACCAGAAGTATTTCCTGAAAAATTTGATGTAGTTACATTTCTAAGATTAAAATTATCTCATCTCTCTGATTGATTTATTAAAGAAATTGCACAGCCCAGAGCTGCTCGGAAAACACAATGTCTTGCTGACTCAACTTTTCATGACTTGTTTCTAACTGGATGTTTTTACTCTTGCTTCACATGATGGGGAATCACGAACAGCTATATTTCAGAGACAAAAGAGGAACTAAAATCTCCATTTTCCAAATAACCTCCCACTAACAAGAGAGAAAAATAAGAATTGGAACCTTGACATATTATGTTTGTACTCCTTCAAAACTTAATTCTCTTTACAAAATAGTTAAATAATCAATAGCTGTGAACTGCCTACTTATGTAAACCGGTTGCATTTAAACTTATTTTAAAAAATCATTGTAATGTTTCCGATTTTATTAATGTTAATTTAAGACAAAGCGTTTTTTTCTTTTCAGCCTGCATAGAAATGTTGGAGAAAAAGCATCGGAGAAAACTTCTTTTTCAGTCAGAGTCCCAGATGCAGGCAGCCAGTTGCAATAAAATTAGTGTTTTAGTTGAAATCTGGCAACTGGGAGTCCTTTGACAGTGCTTTCTGGCTACGGACCTTGTAGCATGTCCACACGTGCATTGTGGGGAAGGAAACACTACTCTCAAGTAGCTATCTTAAAAGCCGGAAATACTGCATCAGCTGAACCTATCCTTCTTAAAGAACCAAGTAAAGTACCTGGGCTTCAGGATCTAGCATGGATAGGTTGTCTGGAAGTATAAGGGCCACTTCACTTAAACTGGTGTTGGATCTACTACTGGATGTGTTTAATTAACTAACAAAGAAAAACAAAAAGCAGTGGGGATTGAGAAGCACTTGAGAAACTTTATGGATCCCTTTAAGTTTTGAATTTGAAAGCTAAGTCCATGAAGTATATTAGAAAATAAATTCTTGAAAATTCAATCAATTTCAACACAAGTTGATTAAAGGATCACCTACAAATTTTTCTATCAGGCCTAAAGATTCTTCATTTTCTGAGGTAACAGTGAAATAATTGGTTTTTCTTTTAGAAAACCATGCAGGAATTAATACTGTCTAAATCTTGGAATATCTGACATAAGAATAAATTTTACTAGGCTACACATCTCCTTTATCAATCTTGGGGTTCTTCAAGATTTCAAGATTTCTTGAAGTTATTTATCTCTGGAAGATGATTTCAATGTTTGGTTTTGTTTTTTGGTGGTAGTGGTGAGTTGTTGTTTTTCTTAACTTTGCGTTTATGACATCAAAAAAAAAAAAAAAAAAGAACAATTCCTCTCTCTACCATAAGGATCCCATCTTTTCAATCCGTTTAGGCTCAGATACAGAGAACATAGCACATAGAACATACATTGAACATACACTGAACATAGATCAGTACCATTGAAAGGGACCTTAAAAAGTGTCCTCAGCCTCTCAACCTCTTAAATTTTCCCTCTTTTTCTCTTTCTGTCACTGAGTGCTGCTTATTCAGTTTGTGTTGCTGAAAGAATATGTAGCAAACATTGAAAAAAAGAAAGGAATCCAAGAGGTAGTTCAAGGGAACATCTTTATGATGTCATCTAAGAAAAAGCAGAATAGAACTAACAACAAATATGGATCTACTGTGTTATCCATTGTAGTAGAAGAGAAAGGAAGGAACATCATAGTCAAATAAAATATTTTACATGATTCCATCCTAAAAGAAAAGTATACAGCACAACATTTCATGGTAAATCATTTTAAACCTTTTTAGCTAATATTAGATCTCACGCAGGCTTGAATGAGCTCTAAAAAATGTGTACAAGAGAAAAAAATCCTGGCTTGGATGGCAGTTATGGAAGGTAGATTTTTATTATATTATTTTCATCCAGACTCATAATAAACTACCCAGTTTTACAGCATTTCTCAGTATTTCCACAATTCCTCCCCTTTCAAGATCTGGATTAAAATTCATTTGTGTCTCTCAACAAGAGTAACCTCAGGCTAGGAGAGTTTCTTCTTCACAAAAAGTAAAGTTAGTTCCCTCACTCACCCCCATCCTTATAAATCACCTCAAGTAATGTGCACTTTCAAAAAGCATGCATCTCTTACAACAGCACATGTTCCACTGCTTCAGTGCCAATGGTAGGTGGCCAACTCTTTACAAAGCACTGAATCTGTTATACAGTTGTGTTATTCACACAATTGCTTTGAATTATCTGGCCTTGAGCCAATGGTTTCAGTATTGCTGTTTGTGCTAGCTCTGCAGTGTACGTGATGACATAATTGTTTCTTATCTAATAAGCTATAGTGTGAGCTGCATGGGCTGTGGAAATCTAATTTACAAGCTAACTGGTCATTTTGACCATGAGTCGAAGAAGGTGCTACACAAGAAACAAAGCTGTGATCTACACAGCAGTGACATGGTCTGTGCCTTGAACACTAAAAAGTGTGCTGCTGACAAATGAAAGCAGCTCTGGGAGATCATTATAGAATAGGATTAATAGCAGGATTAATACTGTATGGCTCCTTACCATAGAAGCAGTTTATTAGTGTCTACAACAAGATGAAAAACTATATGATGTTTTGCATGCTTCTCAGGCCAGTAGAGAAATATGAGTAGAATAAAGAAAACAGGTGTTTTAAAATGTGAAACAGATATCACAAAATACTGTGTCATTCCTAAGTACATGAAATTTAAGCATCCTAAATAATGGGAAAGACTCCTGGAGTGAGTGAATTTTGCCAACTATGTATATAAAAGTAAAGATGCATCTGGGTATATACTCACAGAATCATAGAATAGAAGGTTGGAAAGGATTTCTGGAGGTCATCTGATCCAGCTCCATGCTCAAGTATGCCCAGACTATCCAGGACTATATTCAGATTGCTTTTGAATATTTCCACTACTGAATACTGAGGTGAGTAATGCATTCAGTAACTAAGTTTTTAATGTATTCTACGTCGCAGAATCACAGAATTCTGTGATTCTGTGGCACGTGTTCTAAGTCAGAAGTGTCCTTGCCCATTCAGCATCCAGCCAAAATTTCCCTAGTCTTCCTTTTGCTACTTAAATACTTACAGAAACCCTTTTCTCTTTGGCACCGGATTAAGTTCCAAGCAGGAAATGGTTTCACTAACTTCTTCTCTGAATGCTCAGACACTGTCTCTACAGTCCTCCAAGGCTCTTGCTCCTAACTCATCTATATAGGCATCCTGGCTTTTTTTTTTTTTTTCCTTTGCTTAACAGGATGGACTGGTCATGAGCTTGGAGGAGGGCACCCTTGAATTTCAACTAGTTTTCTTGGATGAGTCTTCCTAAGAACAGGATTGTGCCCTTGGTGTTTGCTTTGCTTCCTGTTTTTGATATCCTAAACTAAGTCATAGCCACTGCAGCCAAGGTTGTCTTCAGCCTTCACATCTTCAGTCACCCCAATCCTTGTTTAAAAGTTAAGTTCTTTTAGAACTGAGATCTGAAAAATGAAAACAAAGCAAACAAACAAGAAACATTTGGCTCGCCAAATGGAATATTCTGGTTTTGCTCCTCTGTCTGATGAACCATACATGTCTTCCATGTATATAACTATGTATATGATTTAAACTGTGGAATAAAACCACCTTCTATTAAATCTAATCCTATGTATGTAAAAAATTGTTTTGCTGCCTGGCAGTCTCACAGACTGAATTTGTTGTTGTTGATTTGTTTGTTTTAGTTGTATGAATTTTACTGTGTCACGTTCATGAAGCACAACAGAATGTGAAGGGGGAGTGGAAGAAACGCCAAATTATAACTCCTGTTCTATTAAAATATCTGTTCTACCTGCAGAACTAACAAAATACCAAATCCAGTAACACGGAAAACATGAAGCCTATTTCTAGTTAGTATTTTTCTCCCAGTGAGAAATGCTGCTGGTAAGGTAGAGGAACCTAAAACATCATCCTTTTTTATTTCTCTAAAAAAAGCAAACAAATTTTCTGTGTGGGTAAAGAATGAAACATATATCAAGATGCAACCATGGTGCAACTAAGCTCTTCAAAGCATTTGATATGGGCAATTTTATCACCTTCTCACCCTTATAAATCATTGCACCTTCAGTGTGTTGTACCTTGGCCTAATTAATTGAGTATTCTTGTGTATGTACTTGCGAAGCATTTTGTTTTATCCTGGTTTTAAGATTTCCTGTGTCTTTAGACTGTATGTTCAGTGCATAAAACCTATACCTTCTTCCTCTTGTTCATCTTCACATGGAATGCAAACCAGAGTCAATTATTTTTCAGCCTACTTGCAGAATGCATAATCAATCTGAAATATTTACCAGTCAGACAAAAAAATAGGACTGAGGAATTAGTAAAATAAGTCTTCAGTATTTTTTCCAATAGTATGTAGTTGGAAAAAAAGTCATTTTTTTATGTAACACTTTAAATAGCTGGACATCAAATAGTCAGGTTGCAAACTACAAGGTCACATCTGTCTAATGAGCTGAAGTCATATTTTTGTAAAGACATTAAGGGAGGAGAATGTTTCCTCATAAAAGTGGTCCAAGAGAGGTATCTAAGCAGATCACCTGGATGAGCCTGTTGAAGGAACCTACTAGGCATATGAACGCTCTTTTAATCCAACTCTAATTCAAAGACTTTGGGTAAAACAATTGAGTAAGTGTTGAGTGTTTTCCTTCTCTTGCTGAGCTTGTAAGATTCACTGACTGAATCTCATTTTAGCTTTGCTGTCTAAGTAAGAAAGTCATCTACTGGGTTTATCTTTGCGGTTAAAAAAGTCACAGTTTATGATCAAATTAACATTTTCCATTTTGATTTGACTCTATTTATTCTTGTGAAGAGCTGTTCTTTGTGAGTTTGATCTATATAGCAAATGTGCTGTTGTTGTACTACTTTTTTCACTACTCTTCAGTTCTTATTCTGCAGCATAACTCAGGGTGGTTCTATCTAGCATAGAGGCTCCCATGAGGAACAAACAAATTATAAACAAAATCTATCTGCTCTTTCTTTAATATGCAATATATACAGGACAATATAATCAATCTACAGGAATTCATGGGACCAACCTATTATTGTCATTTAGCTGGGAAATTTTAATATTGACAAAGCATTACAAGGTTTCTATTCCTTTAAAAAAGAAAAGAAAAGAAAAGAAAAGAAAAGAAAAGAAAAGAAAAGAAAAGAAAAGAAAAGAAAAGAAAAGAAAAGAAAAGAAAAGAAAAGAAAAGAAAAGAAAACATACCCACTTCTACTGGAGCCATTTTATCCAACACTGAGTTTCTTACCCAACAGCAATTATTGTGTATTTCAGTTGTCAGTATGTACTATATTTGTAAATTGATCTATGGAAAGGTAGATTTTTCAATAACTGACAACTCACCAATGAGTATTTTTTGGATGACAAATTAAAAATTTTGTGTATGAAAGAAAAAACTTCAAATACTGAAGTTTTAAATAACTGATGAAATTCAAGCTTAATATGTCTGTTTGTACAGACACATATTTTTTCTTGCTTAATATCTCAGTATACTTCCAGTGCAAAGAAAAATAGTCTTAGAAGATGGCTGCCTTTGTGACCAACAAAGAGTAATTATAAACACACAAGTCTCTGTAAATGAAAGTTGATCCAAGCTTCGTGCTAAATGCTTTAGGTAATATGTTACTTCCTGAGGAACCTAATAAAATAAATTAGTTTCCTAAGGAACTACACAGAAAAACTCAATGAAAGTGCCAATCATCTGAAGACTGAGAGAAATATAATGCTAGGTTTTTCTGGAGGTATATACCACAACTAAAATGGCTGAACATGACATTAGCTGTCTCCAGGAGGCTGACTGCTAGATGTGGTCTCCCTTCCAAGTCACAGAGTAGCTACTTCTAGTTTGGAGATTATTAAGTGCCTCAGGTATCTTCTAGATTATTTATCCCTTAATTTGATTTTAAGCCTGTACTGTTATTTTGCACATAGTTAGTTTTCAATAACTTGCAACACTCTTGATTTTATCTTCTTCACGGACCAAAGATCAAAACCCCTGCTGAACTAAGGTTTCTCCTTTTTAATGTCATCGCTGATGGTAAAAAAAATCTTGGCAAAAAAAATCCACCTTAGAAATATTAGAAATAAACTTGCAAGTATTTTCCCCCTGGAGATTTTTAGAAAGTTTACTTGTCAGTGGCTTCGTGCTCCTTGTTCCTGCACTACTCTTTTGTTACAGTGGGAGTTCCTTTCTTTCTTTTACTCCTCTCCTGCTTTCCAGAAACTTCTCACAGATGTGTTCGTATTTTTCTCATATAGAAGTTACAGTACCTTCCCTGTAAATAGGTCTTCATGATCCAGTAAAACAGATAGCTCTTCATTTTGTTAGTTAGCCATAAATAAACAAAATATATAATATATACTCTAAGTGATAAATAGGCAAAGAAGAGTGCATCAGCATTCACATCTAATAAAGATGGCATTAAGAAACATGAGAAAAACTTATGTGAAAAAAACTTGCACACTAGAAAGAAGGCCATTCAGCTTTGAAGTAAATGAGAGCAGTCAGAACTTTCAGTAGAAGCTCTGCATGGGTGAATATGCAACCTCTATCAAATTCATCTTGGTTTGACACAAACTGAAACAAATTATGTTGTCTGCATCATTTTTAACTCTTTGAACAAATCTACTTGCAAATCCTCATGTAACACTTGCTGTTGTTCAGCTAGGAATGGACCATATTTATTCCTGTATTACCTTCAGTATAAAGGCTGCTGTGGTTATTACTTTGCTGTTAATATATCAGAAGACTGCAATGAGTTTATACTTTATATGGGTCAAGATTTTTAGAGTTGATTTTATTCCTTAAAAAATAACAATTAAGCGGACTGCGTAATTGTGTAGGGCTTCAAACATTACAGTTAGTGGGATGTGAAATGTTACTCAACAAGCAGGTTGTTTGTCTTATTGACTGCAGTAAACGCACACATCACTTTTCATTCTAGTTAACACTTCAGGTGCTAAGAGTAGCACAACTGAGGCTTCTTCACATGTGCTCCCATCCCTAATATACAGATTCTTTCTTGATGATATCTATGAGAGGCCTGTTTGTTCTGTCCTCCCTAGCCAGACCTCAGTTCATATATATGAATTAGTGTTTCTTTGGATCTGGAGTGAAGTCCATATGCTTCTTGACTGAAAATTCCTGTTTAGCGTTCCTATCTGATTTTTTAATTTATTTTTATTTCATTTTATTTTACTTTGCCTTCTATTTTCCCTTAAGCTATCTGAATAATTTCTCAGAATACTTTTTTATCTGTGCTTATCTTTACTACTTCCTATCATCCATTATATGCATTTTAGCTTTATTTCTCTACAAACGGTCTGGCTGAGACTCTTTTTCAGAAATCCATAGCCAAGCATGATCCAACATTATGTCTCCTTTCACAGTCAATCCTCTTTATCCTTTATTCACCACCTTTTCATTCCTTAATATGGGAGGCAGCACGCATCCCCTGTTAACTGTTATTTGTTGCTCTTGAAAACAATTTTGCCCAAAAGCATCAATTTGGAGTTTTGTTTTGTTTTGTTTTTTAAAGATTGCTGCTTAAAGGGATTGAGTTTAAATGCCTTAAGAAATTGTTATTTCCTTTTTGAATATTCTGTAAGTCAATTATTTAATCTAGAACCTAGGGTAACTGACATAGGAAACAGTTTAATTTCATAGATGTTTGTGAATCCTACATTAAACCCACACTTCTGGCATCAGTGTGAGATTATTGAGATTTTATTGGTTTGCTTATTCAAGACCTGAGCCCATATACTTACAACAGTAATTTAAACAAAACATCAGAATGCATTTCTTCCAAAAGAGGCACTATGAGAAATCTCTCCTAGGCAACTGTCAAAATTGTTACTGCGTACTTCAGCAGTACACAGTGAGGGTAGGTGAAGTTTTGTTTGCTCTTAGCACCATTGCTATGATAGTTTTGCTCCACACTGGCAAAGGAAAGTGAGCAAGGCGGCTTTAGTCTGGCTCTTTTCAGTGGTGCTCAGAGAAAGAACAAGAGGTAACTGACACAAACTGGAACACAAGACATTCTATCTAATCATCAGGGAACTCTTCTTTACTAGTGAGCAAATCTAGTTTTTTTAGAAATTTTAGTATGATCTGGGATGTTTCATGATCTGAAGCGGGCATTTAAAAAGTATTCCATTACAAGTCACCTTCATTTTGCTTTCATTTCCGTAACAGCCTGACTCCTGGGGAGGAAACTGAATTCATATTTCTATCATGTGCCCAAGAGATAAACTCGAAGTCTCTATAGGCAATTACTGTAAAGTAGTGTATATGCTTATTTTTAAATGAATTAATATACTAGTATGTGTTTATTCTTATTTTTTTCATATGTGAAGACCAGGTTTCATCTGCTGTACCAAAGTAGAACAGGTGATAGCATTCTAAATTATTCTGAGAACTATGCAAGGTGTGGTGCCTTTTTCTGAATGGAGACCTAGCTGGATTTGAAGGGTTTATAAAATCCCAAATCTCTGTTTTCAGAGAGTGTATCTCTTGCTGAGCTTGTAGGGAAAGGTATTTTCATCCAATACAAGTTCAGGCGCTGGCATAGGCTCCCCATGGCAGTAGTCACAGCACCAAGCCTGCTGGAGTTCATGAAGCATCTGGACAATGCTCTCGGAAACATGGTTGAAAATTTGGGTAGTTCTAGTGCATCCTGTGTAACTCAGGATATTCTGTTTCTCTGATTCTACCATGTGGGTGACTGAGTGCTGGCACAGGCATCCAGAGAGGTTGTGGAATCTCCTTGAAGATTTTCAAAAGCCACCCAGGGCACTCTGCTGTAGAAGGGGATTCTGCTTGAGCAAGGGGATTGGATCAAATGACCTCCAGAGGTCCCTTTCTGCCTGAGCCATTCTGTAATTCTGTGAAAGGAATAACATACAACAAGAATTATATTTCTTTATGATACTTTATATTCATGCTGGTACCACAGAAACGTGTTATCACAGTGCTTTACTCATTCAGTCATGGAACAAAGCTCTTTCATTCAAATCCTTTCCAATGAAATCCCACCCAAATTTTTACGGAATTTGATCTAGATAACAGCCAGAATTGCTTCACATATTTGTTATTGGAACCAGGAAGTAACGCATATTTCACAGAACTTCTAGATAATCTGAAATTTCTGTCATCCGTAGGCAGTGTTTTTTCTCTTTCTTCAACTCTGATGTCAGCTGTGTTTGTCCTACCTACAGTTATTCAAGAAATATAAATCCAACTAACAGCTGATTTGTCCTTTAGATGTATAAGACCTCTGTATGTATATAAAATGGAGAAGTCTAAAAGTTTCCATGAGGATTTTTCAGCCTTTGTTTCCAGCACTGACACTGAAGAAACAGGTTCTCATATAATTTGTCAAACCCTCACATTCCACTGTCATTAACTTGCATTGTTTCTGGGCTGAAAATATAATTTTTCTACACTGCAAACAGCTAAAAATTTAATGGATAAGGATGTGTGTTGCTGTTTTTTTTTTTTTTAATATAATTTACTCTCCCTATGAATTTTTCATGAAGTCTTGACCATATGAAGGACTGTTTATAAAACTGTAACCAATGGCTGTGATTCCACAACCTAAGAGAGCACTACATGCTGTCTATGAAATGTGATTCACTTACTGGTCTTGGATTTTTGTTTTCAACCACTACACTCCTGGGGATGCATTGTGATGCAACATGTAGTTGTTAGTTTCTTTTCATGTTTTTATGGCACAGATTTTATCTAGGTTCAAATGTCGAGCCTATTCTGTCAAACTGAACTTCGCTATACTGACTTGACCTTTTTTGTATTTCTGCTGTTTGTCCCATGTTTCTGCTATTCTGAAGAAGAACACAGATGGTCATCTGAATCAGAGGACGTTGAAAAGGTCAAAGCAGCAAGACAGACTGCACTGTTTTTCCAAGTGTAAGGTGTTGAAACTCTATCCACATAATTCATAGTCATAACTAGACTTGAAGTAAGCTTGGAAAATGGTCTATGCAAACTCTTGTATTTCATGGTGAGAGTGATGAAAATTCATTCTTCAGAATGTCTTAAGATTTCATTTTTTTTTAACCCTTGCCATATCATATTAGGTTTATAAGTAATTGTTTTCTTTAGATCATTTGGTCTGTCATATGTTTTGCAAAGCTAAATTACTCATTATGTGTTTTCCACCTGATGGTTACTTTTCATAGTATGTATTGTGTATGACCTGCCATAAGTACTTTATTCTTTTTCAATCTTCAATCTTTATTCTTTATTTTTTTTTTATCATAAAACTAGAAATTATGGTGGTTTTTAAATATTTTTTTCCATACTAGAAAAATATTTCTCATCCTAAGAAATCTTTATGGAATCATTTCAATATTCATGCAGACTTGTGTATGAATACTGACTAGCATAAAGCAGCTATTACTATTCTACAGATGTGATACTCCATGATCTGATATATACATGGAGAGAAAGAGAGAGGGCAATGAAAACTTTTCTTGGGCCTTTCTACTGCTTATTTTCACCATAGCCCAGCCAGTACAGGTATGAAAATGGAGCCCATGAATATAAAGTAAGCCAGGAGATGACATAGAAAGGTATAGAAACAGACCCATGAAAATCTCCACTGGACAAAGAATTGGTAGCGATGAGCTAGCTTCAAACTATATTTGTTAGAAGTACAAAAGAGTTTAGTTGCAATAACACTAGGCTGAACTGTCCTGAGCAGAGGGTGCCAAGAAAGCTTGTCTTCACTGTTATTTCAATGAAGACAAAATAACATGCCTGTTTTGGTTTTTTGGTTTTTAATTACCTATACTGTGAAAAATAAATATAAGATAAAACTGAGAAATTAAGTATCAGCAATATCTAATTTGCAACACAGTGTATACAGATGAAGTAGTTAACATATTAAAAAAGAAGGAAAGAAAGAAATGGAAGGAAAAAAAAAGAAAGGAAGAAAGAGAAAAACTGCATATTAACAATAAGGTTCTTTCCATGAAGCAGTCTGATTGGTAAAAGTATTTGTTGTTGTTGTTGCTGTTGTTTTTGTTGTTAATTTCTATTTCTGTGGACATGGCCTGCTCACTACATTATGTTCCTCTAGGACATACAAAAATCAGTACATTTAGGTACAATTTGTGCATAGTCCCACCAGTAAAATTTTAAGATCAGAACCGTTAGCTCTGAAATCTGATTAGCTTTAATGCAACATGAACCTCTGATTTCTTAGAAACCCATGGCAAATTCTTTCTGGCTTAACTGGATCCATATTGTAAGGGACTACATTCCAGAACGGAGAACAGGTCATAGGAATACATTTCAAGGAGAATTTAAATTATCTCCATTTTGGTCTTTTTCTAGCCTATTCTGCATATTAAAATACTTATTCTTCCAGTACATTCATATACTGCCAAAACTTTTCCCTCAAAATTGTATGGGCTATAAGCATATGACTATCAAAAGAGTCATTTTTACCTGAAAAACTAAGATTAGAATAACAGCTATTTATACTACTGTGTTTTACAGTATGAAGGTGTGGCAGAAATAGAAGGATCCAGGTGAACAAAACAGAAGTATGAAAGGATGCAATTTGATCACTTACATTGCTTTCCTTTGGGCAAGAAAACTTGTGTAAATGCAAGGAAATGAAAATTCACTTTTAAAAATTGTCTGACTATAGCTTTGGGAGGATGTAATTTGTCCTCTGGTCTTAGAATTTAGCTTTCATATGGGAGTTAACCTTATATATATAAATTTGTAACTTACAGTTAGATGACTTGGTAGTCCAAGAATATACAATAATGTGAGTAAGGTACAATGCTGCGCAATATCAGGTAAGCTTTGTAGCAGTCTTTTTTTTTTTTTTTTTTTTTTTTTGCTATTACATAGTTTCTAGATATTATGGTGGAAGAGTATAATGTTTAGAGAAATCATTACAATTTATTGAGGTAACATTAATATCCAAATACCTCAGTGAAGTATTTTAGATATAAAAACATTCAGATCAACATTTGGGGAAGGCTTCCTACACATAGGGATAGGATTTCTGAGAAAAGCAACAACAACTACAACAACAACAAACCAATCAACAAACAAGCAAACAAACCAAACAACCCTTACTGTAAACCAACCAAAGTGTTTGAAAAACTCACCTGGCATACTGAAGAGAGAAATTTCAGCCTGCCTAGCTGAGATTAGGCAAATAAACATAAGAACGTACCATGTAAGCCAGTTCATAACTTGACTTCTGCTTGATATTTTGAGATATGTTTCCTTAGATTTAGTAATAATCAACATTCTCTATTAAGAAAGAAAAGAACTGGATCAAGAATGGCAAAACTCCCTGCTTCCATAATGAAGGCTAATTAGCCTGAAATTCCAGTGCAGTTTTGATCACACTGAGATAAAATTTTACTGAACTGCAGCCCAATATCAGTGAGGTAAGAGTATAAAGATGTGTGGATGTATATTTCATTTTGCATGACCTCTATTCCACAGCTTTACTAGACCTGGATAACCTTATTTCATTGTAGATTTCCTTCTACAAGGTGATAGATTCTGTAAAGAAACTTCTTTCTATATGTTTCCTTAATATCTTACGTGCTGTTCTTATTTGTTCTCTGATGAATATTGTAATTGGTCTCTGATTTCAGCTGATTTTTTTTTTTTCTGGATCTAAAAAAAGTGTTATGAGTTCTGACCTAGGTTTTTCAGTCAGCTACAAAATTAGATAACACTTTTTTTTCAAGTAAAGCCTTGCTTTACTGGAAAAAGTGATTTTCTTTAAGCCTTTCTTAGATTTTTTCACTCAAAATATACATTTTTCTTCAGTATATGATTTGTCTTCGGTACATGATTTCTTTGAGGTATAGGATACTTTTCAGTTTGTAAAACACTGCACAAATTTATGATGCTTTATAAATGATTAATAGCATTAATACAGCTGAGTAAATAGTGATGACTTTTTGTGGATGGAAAATTCTGCTGCTTTATTAGAGAGCAAAATTAAAAATAAACATTCTGGTGTAAGTGCACTGACTTTGGAGACAGTTTGTATGAAGGTCACCAGTGTTTGTCTGTGTTGCCATACGATAATTCTCATTATCTTTATGATTGTTTCAATATGGTCATCTGTTCTGTTATCCTCTTTTCAGGCTTTGCATAAATAGGACTTCAGTTTCTGGCAGATTATTTTCAGATCTAGTTTTAAAATAGAATGGAAGTGGGAGAAAAATTATTAGCAAGAGAGAATACTGAAAATGTGGTTGGAATGAAATTTCTCCATCACGAGACACTAAAAAAAAATTGTTTTATAACAATCCTCTTTTTCTTTCTAAGTGTCCAGCACTCCTGGTAAATATTTTCTGTCTATGAGATTCACGATGATAGCTTTTGGAGGGATCTAAGGTAAGAAGATAGCTGTCTACAAAAGCTAACTCATCTAGGCAGCAATGTTTAAAGACAGCAATTGCTACGAAGTGCATCATGAAGGAAGTTAACAAGAAGGACCAGGAACACCTTCCCCCTGGCCTCTCACACCTTACCACCAGCAAGTTATTAAAAGATTTATGTTTAATATTCCAAGATCTATGCAAACAGTAGAGAAAAGACTTGTAGATCCAATAGTGTATAGGGAAAATCAAAAGGTTACAAACCAATGATCAAACTAAATGACCACCTGGGCAGATAGTGATGTGTGGGCAGATGAATGTTGATATTTCTCAGTTCCTTTTAATTAAGGATTATATATTTGGCTGTTTCAATAATAATCACTCAGCATTTAGTTCATACAAGCCTCAATGTAAAAAACAAAATTGTTCCAGCTTTCACTCAGGTCACAGTCTTCCGAAAATATAGTGTACTGATCTTGATTTTTTTTTATTCCCAGCTGGTTTGTCTGAACCAACCAGACAGACACTGTCTGAAACAGTTTTTGCAAAATAATTAGTCCTGTGCTTATCATCTCTGCTTTAAGAATAACCAGTTGAGTAAGATAATAATACATGACATTGGTTAATAATAAAAATTTAAACTCAACAATTTATGAAGTTACTTCAAAATTCTTTTTATTTAGTGTTTTGAAATTTTGCTAATCTTGTTTTGTAACGTATGGCTTTATAATGATTGCTTTATATACCAGACAGATATCTTCCATGATATCACAATTTAAGTCTATGCTGAGTGGCCATCTGTATTAGAAAGGCAGAATAACAGTGTCTCTAAATCCAGTTTATTTCCAGTGTCTTTATAGAACTACAGTCTCACCTGTTCACAAGGCAGCTCCTCATAACAAATTCTTATTTTAATAAAATTTATCGGGTAGCTGTTAACCAAATCAATACAAGGGATATACAGACAAGTGGATACTTTTTCTCCAATGCTGTAACTATTTTCATCATCAAATTGTGTATGTCTTTGAACCAATGAGACAGTGGAAATAGTTTAATCTCTTGATGAAATCTGTCACTAACTGAGTATTATGTGAGACAGGATAAACGCTGTTTTGCAATCCTGTGCAAATTCCTATTTGGATGGTTTAATATTGGCTCTAAAAGTTCTCAATTAGTTTCATTTTGACACTCAGTGTCATTTTGCTGATCTGATATCTTATTTTCTTACTGGATTCTGTCAGAAAGATACTGATTTTTTTAAAGGGAATATACTGCAAGGTAGACATCAATAAGCCTGGAAATCAGCTAAATGGTAGAATATATAGTAAAGATTACAACTGGCAGGCATAAGAAAACGTAACCACCTGGGGAGATATCAGCATTGTTTGCATAAAGAGAACTCCTATCTTGCAAGACTGTTTGAATTCACTGAAGAACTCAATATATACATGGAAAATGAAGGGTATATGCTTATATTTACATGGATTTACCAAAGAAGTATTTGTCTGTCATATTCTACAATGAATACATGCAATTTTTTACTAAGAGGGAAAATGTTAGTGGAATTAAAAAGACATTTAAAAGAGAGAAAAGGGATAAATGTTTCCAAGGGAAAAGAAGGTCATTCTAAGCGTTGCACAGGAACTTTGTCTGGGAGCGGTAATATTCAAAATATTCAGACATTTCTTAGAAAAATAAAAGATTGGCTACTAAGGTGATTTTGTTAACATTGCGCTAATTGGAGTAGTGAAGGCAGGGGTTAATGACTGAGAATTACTATCGGACCTTATGAAACTGTGTGACTAGATAGTAAAATGGCAAGTGACATTCCTTGTAGCTAAATGTCAAGTGGTGCACATGGGAGAAAGACATTCTTAACTCATTTATTAAATGATTTTCTCTGGGCTGATCATTATCACTCAAGAGAGAGATCTTGGGGCTTTAACAGTAAAATGTGTTATCATACAAGGATAAAAATGAACAGCAATTTAAAAAAGCAAAATGTGTGAATTTATTGGGAAGTATATATACAGCAACCCTAGAGAAATCTGACACACTGCAACTCCAAATTTTGACTGCACCTGAAGAACAGTGGACAGTTCTCTTTTCCCCCAAAACAAAGTAGACCTAGAAGACTGGAGAGAATACAAGGCTTCAAGAAAGACAGTCAGTGATATGGAACAGCTGCCACATAAGGAATGGAAGAGTGAGTAAGCACTTCCGGATCCCTTCCAAACCAAATCATTCCATGATTCCATGATTTTCTACATCCTATGTACAAAAGGATTTTCCAGCATAATCTGGGAAAGTGTTTGTATAGAAGACAAACCTTGATGATTTTTTATCTTGAGCAAATATTTCTGAAAGCAAATTCAGGGCGGGGGTAACCCGATACTGACTTTTTCACCCACTGCATTAACTACACAAAGTAAGTAGTATTTGCTGCTAGTTCTGGAGAGATGCATGCCATTGTATTGCGTTTCTGAGTCCTGAGAGGACCGATATGCCCACCTAGATTCACAGTTGTAAGGAGAATGTCTATAGGATACCAGTTGCCTTGTAAGCACCAAGAAATGTTAAAATGTGATACAAATTGTAGTAAAATTTTGGATACGTTTAGATACAAAGACAAAAATTTTCAAGCAAATCTTAAAGCCACATATTTTTTCTTCATTTTGATTCCTTTGTTCCCTTTGTTCTCTTTGGTAAAACTAAATGTCATGTTTCATGCAGCTTTTTGGAGCCAAGTTCTCTTCTAAGAAGTGCCTGCCATTTGCTCTTTCCACTTCTGAAACAAGCATTGATCTGGCATAGAGTATCCCTTACTAAATCATCTGTGTGGGTTCCTGAAAAACCCACTTTTGAAAAGAGAACCATTTCAGCTATTAGTTCCTTGTCCTCATCCCCACTGTGTTAACAATTTCTGTTAAACATTTTCCAAATTGTCATAAATAGATATGTTCAAAATGTTTCTCACTCTTTCTCAAAAATTTTGGTTAAAATAAAATTATTCATTTACAGAAGGTAAATGTGCCTATTTAGTATACAATATGTGGCATCATCTTGGGGTATATGTGAATGTACATACACATACTAAAATTTTGTATTTGAATTTCTTCTGTAAAATCTCCAGATTTTGTCTTTGATCTTACACTGGGAATAAAGAACACATATCATTAGTAGAGTCTGATTAGAAGCAATGACAAACAAGGATGTGAATGGGAATATGGAAAATGTGATTGGTGGCATGATTCCTTGTTTAAAACTGGAAAAAAAAAAAAAAAAAAAAAAGATACAGAAATCTACCACACTATTTCTAAAAGCACTCTGAAACACATGCTTTAAATACCCTTCATTCACTTGAGTGAAGAGAATACAATTCTATGCCACAACTCAAATTGTTAGGTTTTTGTGTTTCCTATCAAACTAGTCTGTTTCACTGTCTGAAGACTTGAAAAATAGAGGCCTTTCCTTAGAAAATTGTATATATTAACTTTTTACTCTGACAGCTTTACTGAGAAGTGTATTTTTCTTCATGCCCAAGTAATTACTGCATTTCCATTAATCAGCTAGCTTTGTCCTATTCCCATGGTGAAGTGTGTCAAGAAAGAGCTTCTGAATTTGTTTTGATTCTCAAGCCTTACATATTTACCAAGAAAAACATGTAGCTAAGTTGTTTTCTTGTTCATGTCTTAGGAAATGTCAGCAAGACCAGAAGATGAATTTCAACTTTCTTTTCCAGTATTAGAGATGGTTTCATGACCTTATGGTTCAATATCACTCAAGTGTTTTCACCAAGGCAAAGATTTTATAAGTTTGTTATCAATGCAGAAAGAATAATTCTGTTTTGCAAGATGAAGGGAAAAATCCTTCATAGGATCCAAAATAGTAATAGATTTTTTTTTATACATTTTATGTCTCTGAGTGTAACTCAGGTTAACAACTGAATAATCCTGAGAATGTTATCTGATTTTAAAGGCTAAAATACTCTTTTTGTCACTGTTTTTTTTATTTTCCTTCTTTAACTTACATATTACCATGTACTAAAAAATATAGATTAACAAAAAATAATAAGAAGAAAAAAATAAGTTCCACGCAACACTCAATTAAATGGTGTCTTGCTATTAGATATGGGTAGAAATAAAATAATTGTAAATTTCTTGCAATATAAGAAGTCCAAATATTACTTTGAAGTTACCGGTTGAAGACAGACAAAGCTGCCTTAAAACCTGAATTTGTTTGAAATGTTCCAAGTAGATTGTTCATGTTAAATAAGTCTGCGTTTGCTCTTAGTAATCTCTTCAGTACATAGTTTTTATTAAGCTGGAAATAATACACCACCATGCATAGTGATATATTTTTATTAATCTCATTGAAAATAATTGATTATTTCCTTGATGTTGTACATATTTGTGTACAGGAAATGGTTTACTGCTGGGTACTTATCGCAGAGCATAGAAGAGAATGGGTAGATGTGCAGATCCTTCTTACTCAAGAGTTTGAAATAAAAAATAATTAATGCACAATAATATACAGTATCTTAATGTTTCTTCCTTTTAAAAATATATCTAAATCCAGCATAAGAATAAATCATGCCAATTTTCAGTGAAATCTTTCTTTTAGCTTAGTTGTGCTAATGGATAAGAACAGGAAACCTACGTCAGTATGCTTGAGAACTTCAGGAACAGACTATTAGCTAAGCATAATTTAAAGAGGGTGATCGACAATAAAACACATTCTTCCACATAAGAAGCAAACAGAAACAAAGATTATATAACCAATGAACCTAAGTAATATGCGTTTCTTGAATAATCATTAATTTCCATGGAAAAGTATTTGACTTTATTTTGCATTAGAAACATTGCCTGAAATCTAGGAATTTTGTCATTGTAATAGTCTCTTAGATTATGGCTTTTTCCAAAAAGCAGTAAGAACTCCAGGTAGTGCAGCACAAATTGACTTAGAAAAGTTTGTACGTCACTTCTATTGTAATTCTTTTTGACTGCTGAAACTCTTCATCACTAAAATCAAACAAAGGGACAATATACTGTCGAAATGAAAGGAGAAAAACATAAAATCCCATCAATACTTCTACCTGTCCTTTTACTAATGTGATACAAACATACAGCACTTAACTCTGTGACTTTATTAGACAACATTCATACATTCCTTGCAACCTGACACAAATTGTGTTATTATTAAGGATCTATCTATTAAGAATTTGGCTGGTTGTTAATCCAGGCAGTCCAATCAGGAGTAGAAAAAGACAAGACAACAAAAGGAGTGGAAATAGGCACAGCAGACAAGGACTGCAGCCCAGGTTGGAACTAAAATGGGGCCCAAGGACAGGGATGGGAGAAAGACACATGGTAAGGATGATCAGAACTATTAAGACCTATGGGACACTTAGAGCCCTGATTATTGGCTGACAGATGTTATCACTCTTTTCTCGCAGATGAAAGGTCAAAGAAGGTATCAGTGTCCCCAGACAGACTGTAGCAGATTGCATAAAGGAGTACAGACATGTTGGCATTGAGGACTATCCACTCATCTAGAGATCAGATAAAAATGAGGATTTCTCTGATCATCACTTTATGAGCTGAAGTGTTCTGGTGCTCCTTTCCCACCTGAGTTAAATATTATGCTCTTCTAGGAGCTTCTCAGCAGTCTTTTTGCTCTGTGTATTCAAATAGGATCTCAAAATATTCTCCTGTAGAAGATGCTTGGCCTGGTCTGTTTAGAATTAATGCAGACTGAAGAAACTTATATTCATTTTTAATTAAAAGCGGATAGAGTGACTGCACAGATGGAACCTTTTATTTTTTTCCTTTAACATATTTTGTTCAGGAATCATAGGTATGCAGCATAATTGGAAAAGACTGAGCACAATTTAAGCTTCACATTTATGACAGAAGAACACCTCTGTTTTTGAAATACAAATAATAGCTTTCAGAATAGATGAACTAGAGTCAATCTAGGCAGTATTTTAATAAAAAAACATCTCAAGTGCCTTTACTAATTTTTATAAATATTGTCACACAATGAAGTATTCTTCTGGAAAGAGAAACCCTTGAAACAGACAGGGTTCTAAATAGTCAAGAAACAATGCCTGAGAAAGTAATTTATTTTGAAGACATAAGCACTAAATTTAAAAATGGTAAAATGGCTGTGGAATATAAAAAATGAGTAAAGTTGGTGTGAGCACCTCTGAAATACTTTTTTTTGCTGTTAAAAGGTTGGCTGTTTTGTTTGTTTTGTTCGTGTGTTTGGAGGATTTATTTGTTTTTAATCTCATTTTAATCTAGTTTTGCTGTAACAGTTTGGAATTGGAATCAGGATTGATTCTAGGCAAAGCTGGACAGACTTTTCCTACCCGTTTGACAATATAGTCTAGTCTGTATGTTCTTTTGGTCAGCCTTACAAATTGTCATCAAATTTTTTCTCATCAAAATATTAAAATATTCAGAATATTCAATAACCTGTTTATATCGCCTGGAAAGTTGAATTTGTAGAGAAGATGATTACTTATTTCTGATGTACAAATACAATTCTTAGATACACATGAGCACAGTTGTTTGACTTAGATATGGGGTGATATTGACTTAGACTGGGTGTTTAACTGAAGTGTTGGGTTTCAGGTTTGTCTTAATGAGCCACACTTCAGCATGAGATGAAGCTTCAATGTATGCGTAATTTAAAACCCAAGAAAAGGCTGATGGCAGAGCATTTCTTCAGAACTTTATCAAACTGTTTCCCTCTTGCAGTCTCTTGGTCATTGCAGGCTACCCATTTTCGCTTTTCCACAGCTACATAATCAGAGAGGTAGAAAAAATGTGGCTTAGTGTAAGGAACAGCAACTCCATTACCTGGAACATCTGGACATATGTATCTGAGTTGGTCTTGCCTTTTCATTCTCTCTTAAATAAAAATTAGTTGTCACGGGGTTACCTGGACCAGTCTATGCCCGTGACAGGGACAGTGGGCCCAAGGGCCCCCTTTCCCAGCCCCCCCCCCAAAGAAAACAGGAAGGGAAAGGGAAAGGAAAGAAAATGAACAGACCTCTAGGGAGGTAAAATTATTTTACTAACTATAATATAATATAATATAATTAAGACAGATAAATCAAACAAAGTGGAGAGAGAGAGTTATCGGAGCATTTGCCTCTTCGTTGGGAATCGAAGAAGAAGAGCTCACCCCCAGCCCGTCCCTCCATGACGTGTAGGGACAGGTAGCCGGATTAGAGTGTTAACACTTTAACTCCCAATGCAGTACATGATGTTATGATGTGGAATACTGAAAACCAAAGTCACAAAACCATGACATTAGTCTTATAGGATGACTGACTTTCAACTATGTACTGAGGGGGGAAAGGAAGTGTTTCTTAAAACCAGTAGCAGTGAGTATGAAATCAATTAGCATAATCATTCATTACTAGTTTATCTTACTCCATGTTGAATTTTACAATCAGAAATAGCTGAAAATCATTAAAGGAACTCTTAATTCAACCCTATTTTCTTGTCTGTCTTTCAAACAACATTGATGATAGAGGAAGTCTGTTTTACAGTGGGATTGGGTGCAACTAATTGTATCCTTGAGCAATTTATCTTATGATCTATTTTCTCTTTTTTTTTTTGGTATTTTATGTTTTCCTTGCTAGAAGATTTTTTCCCTTCTTTTAATTGCTTTTTTTCTTTGCAAACATATGGATTCCTACATCTTTTGTGATAGTATGAATGGCACCTGTGCTTCTGTGCTTTTTGGTCAGTAGGGGTATGTCTGAATTTGTTTTATCTAGTTATTAAACTGTGACTGAGTCAAAAGTAATTGTTTTATTTTTGCATTCTCTAATCACATTTTTTTCTGACTTACTGTGAAAGAAAAAAAAAAAATAAAAGAATACGCCTGTCTGTGACTTGATTAAACTGCTAGAATGTAACGGTTGTGTCTGGAGAAGAAATGGACAACATTTCAGTACAGTTTTGCAATACAGATCAACAGGTGAGATTTTCCAATGTCATTAGGAGGAAACACTGAATCAAAAACAAAAGTCACTGAGTAATGTTTTTTTGTAGGAGGCTGGCTGATATTCAGGAAAAAATAGGGAATGAAAAAATCCAATATGCTTAATTATAAGCTAATGATAAATTACTTGAAAATATTTCTCATCATCCCATATCCTATAAAGACATGTGGGTAAAAATGTATATTTAACTCTAGGGAAAAAAAAAAATGTTTTTTTTTTTTTAATTTCATTACTTACTAAATTTTAGAGAATTATTTGCTGTTTTATCTCTAGCCACCATCATATCTTATCACATTACCTTTCTGTAAAAGTCTTTCATTTTTTTATGTTCAGTAACAGGAGCTATCGATAAGCACTAATTTTGCAGTGAAAAAGTCAATTTACTTATTTCATGTGTTTACTTCCCAACTTTAAACATCATTCTTATTCTTTCATTCACTTTTCATCACTATTATTAAATAATTAGTGATTAGTAAATATGTTCCTAGCTTAAATACCTCACTCTGATAAGTTAGACTACAAAACTGGATGTCCCTTTACTAGGTAGAAGTTACAGCAGTGTGAGTTCTGCTGGAACTTAAATCTAGAATACTTTCAAGATATCAAAATGGTAAGAAAATCATTGCACAATAAAGCTATGAGGTGTAGAGCAGAAAATGTCTACATTTAGTACATTCACTTGCTGTACATCTTCAGAGATCTGAACCCGTACATTTATTTTGAATACTGGTTTCATGTACAGCACGGGCTATACAGACAAATCTGCTGGGAAATTAATCTACGCCTGCTGTCTTTCAGTAGAACATTAGGGCTCAGACAGATTTTCTCAGTCTCAGCATGAAAGAATTGACAGTTTGTACAATAACTAGGTTGGAAATTGTCCAGTAAATGATCCATAATTTGGTTACATGGTTCATCAAGGTTAGGTGAGCTTTGAGATAATGCCTTTCCATATGCCAAAAGAGCAGTAGATGTGTGAACTCAGTGTCTTTAAAAGGATTATAAATTGAGTTTCTTGCTAGGTAAATGTCAGTTAATATTTTGTTTCTAAGATGAGGGCCTGTAATAGTTAGAACTATTCTTCTTCTAATGGGTAGAAGTATTGACCAAGCAATGACAATGCTCTAAACAAAATAAAATAAAAAATAACAAAATATAACAAAATAAAATAAAATAAAATAAAACAATTATCTGTTTCATCTACACACATCTATTAATCTTGGGTTAGAGGTGATAAAAAAACAGATATACTGTATGTATCTCAATCAAATGAAAGTCAGAAATTTAGAATCATTTCTCCCAGAATGTTTTGCTCTTCTGATGATACACTTATTTCTAACTTAATTCAAATTGCAAAGAAACAGAAGCATGCCAGGAAGTACTTTCTTGCATGCTATTAAGAATGCTTACAGTTGCTTTGGGAATACAAGGTACTTATATTTTTTAGAAGAAATACAAAAAGAGACATAGAGTTGATAAAATCATATCCGAAATCTTTCCTGGATTGCATTTCATGAACATTATTATTATTCATTTATGTATTTTATGTGTGGCAAATTTCTTATGTGACATTTTCCCCTGCACTATGTGGTGTCTCAAACTATTTTTCTGACTAGCTGCTGAAATATGAAGATTGCTACAAACCCAAAATATTTCAACTTCCAGTGGCCATGTCTTTAAAGTGAGAATTCCAAAGTATGACTTATATTGCCTTTTCTATTCTAAGAAAAAGTATTTTCAATCCACTCATACATAATCTCTCTGAAAGTTAAAATGGAAGTCTATTGGGTCATAGGATATAAAATGTATCTAGTAACTACAGGCAGGTATTTAAATTTGTTTTGTAACCACACATTGAGCAGCAGCAGTGCTTGGGCTGCTCCAGGACTGCTCTGTTGCTTATACTTTCAAGAGGTCTAGAATATCGTAGAACATCTTAATGAACTTCTTGGGGGATCTTATAACAAAACTGTTTGTTATTGACTGCACAAGTTATTGACAAGTCACAAAAGAAAAACATATAAACAACACTGAAACTGCAGCTTCCCAAGGGACTAAACAGACTTTGAACAAAATTCTTCCAAAAAAATGACGCTGCAGAAGGATTTTTATACTCTGCAGTTATGTACTGTGAACTAGATTCTTAAGCAAGTTCTGCAAACAAAAAGTAAATGTTGCAGTAGAAGTTATCCATACCAAAAATAGTAACAGCAATCTTGGCTACCCTACAGTGTAAAACAGGGTTATCTTAAGTATAAAAACATGGTTTTGTTCATTGTCAAGAAATTCAATGAACAAAAAGGAAAATTTCAATGAAACATAGAATTAATTTCATACACAGTTAGCAAATTAATTCACATAGTAAATAAACATGGGTTTGTAGGAGAAAATAAATCTCAGTGGCTACATACATGCATCATTCCCTATGTCACCAAATTTAAAGTAAATTTCTCAGAAAATATGTTATGTTGTTTGGTTCTCACAAGTTGGGTATGACCTACCACTTGTACAAGTTTGTCTTTATTTTGGTATATTTACAGGAAATTTTATTTATTTAGACTCTTGGAACACCTGCTGCTTGTAGGCAGTTTCAGCGGCTGCAGGAATACATTTTTATTATGTGCTGACGTTGAAATATTACATTAGATAAATCAATGGACTCTTGCTTTCAAAATAATCCAAACCGAATTTAGGATACTCAAAATGGCTTGCATTTGAGAAGAAATTTTCTCCTTTTTTTTTTTCTCTTTCCTGCTGGTGTAGGCTCCCTTTTCAATGAAATTTTCTTGCTTGTCATTTTGTTTCTTTAAAAGTACCTATGAAGGAAACTATGACTAACGGTATCTGCATTTTCATTGTTCTGTACTAACACAAAATATGTTATCGCTGATAGCAAGGAGTTTTCCTTAACAAGTGCCTTTACCAATATCACATGAATTCTTCCAGCATTGAAAAATAAGCTAACAGAAAAAATGCTAGTTATTTTGTCTGAACACTGGAAAACAAATGAATTACGCATGAGTGTTACAGACCTAAGGTAAGATATAATTTGATCACTGATTTTCAGAAAAGAACACAAATTAGGTATGAAGCTTATGAGAATTTACTTTTATTGAAAGACTGTTCACTTTTCTGGTTGGTTGCTTGATTGTTCAATTTGGTTCTTTTTAGGGTGGGTAAAAGTTTCTGGCCAAAACGTGCTGATAAGAAGTACATTTTCATAAGAAATGCAGTTTCAAGACAAAGTTAATGTGAGCTGGCAACAGCCCAGATGCTATTCTAACCATTATCAACTGCCACTGTAAAAAATAGGAGAAACAGTCATCTCTTTAGTTATTTATTGATCATAACCTTTCAAGTAAATTGGAAACGTTTTTCTGTCTCTTCCCTTTGGTGCTATAGGCAAAAGTTGAGCTGATACCTGCTTTCATCCCAAGGCTTCGATCACCAACAGAAAAAATAGGGATCCAACAAACAAGATCTTAGCTGACATAAACTTGCTCTCAAACTCAAGTCTAGGAAGCAACAGCAGCCAAGAATAATCAAGATAAACCAAGCCTTTAGCCACTCAGAATAGTCCTTTATCTCAAAACTTTGTTGATAGTATGATGTGACATACACTGAATGACAAATCTAATATGTATGATTCATTGCTGAACCAAGGCATTATTGAACTGAGAGGGTAAATGGTATGAGGCACTCCCTACATGTTGGAGAATTGTAATGACAAGGTTGAAAATTATAAGATGTCCTTAAAAGTTTTATGAAATAAAGAATTAGTATCAAAATCAAACAAATGTTTACAGATCCTTAGTAAACTGATTTTGTTACAATTACAGTTCTGGTAATTGTATGTGCTTTCCTTTTGCCTGTTATGTGAAAAAGCAGATATGTCTACTTTGCTTGCAGAAAGGATCATTATCTTTGAATATATTGCATTGATGCTCCTCCATGTCCTGTGTAGGATTAATTCACTTTCTCACTTTCACTTTCTCAGATGGCTTATTTTAGAGTATATTTATCCTTCTTTCTAACAAGATTATACAGTTTCTCTAACTGAAGTTTTCATAGTAAATACTGTTAATTGGCAACCTATAGTAAATATACATCTTAAAATATGTACTTATTATATAACATTAAACATATTATATAAAAGACATAAAAGTGTTGAGAGATCTGTAAAATTTAATCTTTTATTACTATTATCATCATTATAATTCAGTCTAAATATTTTCTGTTAGTCCTTGGAGTATAATCACAAGGATAGAGTATAAAAGAAATTGGAACAGAACAACTACAGAAGGAATAAAAGTGCAAATCAATCACTAGCTAAAATGATAAATGATTGATTAAACCATGAAAGAAAATTTGGTTGCTTCTCTAGTTGTTTGCAGTAACTCAGTATTGGTTCGTAGTATCTCCAGGCGGAATTGCTCATGGAAATTAAAAGTATTACCTTAGGCCAGAAATGTTACAGGATGCCAAAATGACTCAGCCACCAATACTATGTTCACTCTATCAAGACAGGAAGCCAATAGCAGTAAGTTCCTCAGAAGTGTCTGAAGGGGAAATTCAAATTATAAAGTCTCTGCAATGGTAATTTGTGACCAGGGAATGACCTGGTTTGGAGGACATGGAGTTATGACTGAAGAATGAGTTAAAAAACAATGAGTTAAATGAGTTGCCTGGAAGCAGGAATTCCAGAGACAGAAGTTCTTCATGTAAGGGAGTGGAGTTTCCCTTGCTGATAAGAAATGCAGCAAGTTTGGCTTGTAAAAAAAAATGGAGTAGGAGTGCTCAAGGGCCACCTCTGGGAAGCAGAACTGATGCTGAGAATGAAACAAAACATGGCTAAGGCCTTCCGTGACAACACTCATATGATTGATGCTGCATCAAGTGTATATATGGAATTGGCTTGTAACTCATCTCCACAGACTCCTTGTAGAACTGCTCATGGTGCTAGGACGCTGTCCAATGAATTGTTCATTGAATATTCTTTTATTTTTTTTAAGCAAAAATCCAAGATTAATTTGCCTTAAGGATTACAAAGACTCCCCAACATGTCTCACCAAGAAAATCCAAAAACAGATTACAGTAACAGATTTTTAAACATTAGTATTTTCCAATGAAGATATTTTTCATTGGAAATGGAAAGCAGATTGTCTGTAACCTAAGCTGAACAGATTTTTCTCCCTCGTTAAGTGCACCAAAAGCAAAAGAACTCTCACCAACCAATCTTACTCATACAAAGTTTAGATTACAGTATATAAAAAACTAGGTTTATCTTAATTCCAACCGATTACAGACTGTTTAATATATTATTTATATGTATATATTCATACAGATATATTCCAGAAAATCCACCAAGTTTTCTGTTTGATTTTTAGATCATGGAGTGAGCCGTGTATCAGAAGAAAAGTCTTCTTTTCTCTTTTTCCTCCCTTGTGACCTTAGTAAAAAAGCAATTTAAAAAAAAAATATTATTATTTCTCTTGTCAGAGGTTGGAAGAATAGATGGTTTGATTCTCACCTGCTCAAAAAGCTTTTTTCTTGAAGTTACAAGCACAACTCCTTAACAAAAATAAAATTAAAAAAATTAAAAAGTGGAAATATAAACTAGATAAAAGTATAGACTGGTATTTTAGTGTTGCTTTTGAGGTAGTAAATTTACACTTGAGAGTGTAGCTCTTAATGACATTCCTGATTTGAAATTTCTGGTCAGTAAGATGAACAGTATTATTTGCCTCATGTCTATTCCTTGTTATTACATAATATTCATATGTTTAATGAAATGTGGAAGTAGAGTGCTAGGGATGGTGTTAGTGTAGTTGAGCTGTTATAATCACAAGATAATTCAATTATTCCCTCACTATCAATTGCCATACCTGTGTGAGGATAGTGGGGAACACCATCCACAAAGAATGAGTTTCCCTGAAACTAAATTGTAAGTAACAAATTCCATTGTGCATTGACACCTAAAATTTCAGTAACTGATTTTGTCTTCACTGGAAACACACATTGAATGGTACAAGGAAGTGTGATATCATGTGATTTCTCGAATGACACAAATGTTTATTCTAGTAATCACTGGAATTAATTTTAAAGGTAAGATATATGATATTCATAGTTGCAACAAAATTCAAAAGACAAACGGCAACAATAAAAACATGCATCATATGCGTTGTTCCTAGAGAAATGGAATTATTTCACTTAACATTTAATTAACATATAAACATCCCTCAGAGAAACAGGAGCAGAAATCATACAATTGAAAAATCACATTTGTAGTGTAATATAGCTCATCTTATCTGGATTACATTGGAAAATGTTTCGGAGTCTGTATGTAGGTCAGATCTGAATACTGAACAATTTGATGAAAAAATCCTAATTAGTGATATGTAACTTCTTATCCCCTGAGCAACATCTTGATTCATAGCTCTCAGCTATTAAGGTGCATCTTTTCACACAGGATTCAATGTAACTTCACTTCACAGTATAGCAAGATGGTTGAGGTTGGAAGGAACTCCTGGAGGCCACCTTGTCCAAACCCCTTGCTAAAGCAGGGACCCGCAGAGTGGGTTGCCTCTTGTCCTGTTATTGGGCAGCATTGAAAAGAATCCGGCTCCATGTTCTTTACACCTCTTTGCATAATTAAGTATTCATATTTCAATGGGTTTTGAGACTCTCCTGGCTGCAACTAGATTTAAGACTTCAATTTGATGTGTATGTAAATTAAATGAAGACCTGAGCTTACAACAGATTGTAGTTTTACTTTAATATATATATATACATAATAAAAAAAGATAGACTTGACATGAGAAGGACAATGTGATTTTTCAGCATTTACTTTGTCATATTAGAAGTTCAGCTAGAGAACTAGAAGATCTCTTAATGTCCAATCCAGTCTGATTCATTTACTCCTTTAGTGGCTCAAAGAAGGCATTAAAAAAGAACATGGATTCTGGGCACTTCATATATGTACATTTTCCCTTTGTACAATAAAAGTACCTCAAGGGCATTTCCATATAGTAGTAAAAATACTTTCTGGCAGATCCATTCAAATTGCCTCTCTGAGCCAGATGTCTCCAGTCTTGCCTATATCAACAGCAAAAGTCTGTAGCATTTTATCTGCTGCTGCTAACATCAGCATTCATAAGGGAGGAAAAGAGGTGTATATGAGAGAGAAGAATAGATTTCCAAAGTCAAGCAATAGTTAAGAAAGTGAGCTAAGGTTCTCTGGAAGTTTACTCTAATAGTATTATTTTCAGTGCCTGTTAATCTTTGAGAAACTGAAGATAGGTAGGCCTTTAAAAGTTGAATTATTCAGAACGGTTGGTAAAGCTGTATCTACTGATAGCAGTATCGAAGAAATAACTCCCTGACAATAGCAATAATAAACACTCATCCCATGATTCCATCCAATAACTGGAAGACAATGATGATGATGTTCAGAGTACTGTAAAACTCAATTTGTTTTAGCTTAGTTTGCTGATTTCCTGAAAAAATCCTACTCTTTATCTGCTTGCTAGTATAATAGTTAGAATCAGAATTTTTGATAAGACACAAATGTTTGCCTAGGACGCCATAGCTTTTTCTTCACTGTAACTACATTATTAGAATCATATCATATTAGAAAAAAACTAAACTATATTGCAGCTAATTTAAAAAAATGCTATTTGAAAGAAAAAAGAAGAGAGATAAATGGGACTCAGTTATCTATTTAAGCTTGTGTATAAAAATGAGGAATTTGAGAAAAAAATGTATTTTCTGATAGGGATAAAAGTATAATAAACTCGACACATCTAAGAATGCATATTGCCAAGTTGCTTACTTGGCCTTTTTTAGAAAGGGGCTATACTTCGCAACTGGAAGGCTCAAGTTTTTACCAACTCAACTCAGAGAAAATTATAAAAGAATAATCTGGGTCTATCTCAGAAAATATAAAACTTTGACAGAATTTTTGACTTATCTTGCAAGATACTTCTCTTCTCTTAGTCACCTAGTACCTAGTCACTGTTTTATTTTTTAAAACGTGTGCTGTTGCAAAGTGTTACAACAACACTAAATGCTGTGTGTAGTGTTGGCAGAAAAACTCAAAAAATTAAACTCCATGGATTTTTTGTTCTTAACATTAATCCTGACAAATCTTTCATTGCTGCATGGCATATGATCATAAATCCAGCCAACATTTAGTCAAAGATCACCTTTCAGAAAATGTAAAACTAACATATTTAAATATACTGTTTCATTTTAGACTCATATTTGGTGAGAAAAATTATAAAGAAAATGATTCTGTTCAGCTTGTCAGATTGTCGTGGCATCTTCATTCGCTTGTTCTTTCCTCCTAATCAGATTCTCACACCTGTCATCAGACCGTTATGCCTGTCAAAAACAATAAAAGCAAGTGGTTTTAATTGTGAAGAACAGATCTCAAGGCAAGACCATTAGGGAATCTCACCTATCATCCAGGTTGTCCGAAATCTATTTGTTGGTACAGTCTGTGAGCAAGATGGTTATTTGCGTCTAGTGTTTGAAAAAATTCCTTTTTTAAAAAAATTTTGACCTTACTTTTTGGACCAGAGGCATCTGTTGTAACTCAAGTGTTAAATTTACTATCTGACAGTGAGAAGCTGTTTATTGTAATGCTATTATGATATCGTACGATCTTAATTATACAAAAATAAAACTACGTCAACTTGTCCTTATAATTTCTCTACATCCAAAATTTTTACTGTCATGTTTAAAAGTATTTCCTCAAAAAAAATAAAAAAATAAAAAATTGTTACATCTTTTGGCAAAGACAGGAACATTCCTAAATTCGTTTGGTGAAATCAAATTGGTTTCAAGATGATGAATCTGTGTGGTTTTTAGAAATTTTAAAAATAAAAATTGCCACTTATACTCTGTAAAAATTTATTTCAGAGACTAAAAATGAATATGTATATTCATGTATACATGTATAAAAATATGTAGCATTCCTACATATTTTTAAATAATGGCAAGTGTATGTTTTCTTGTTTACATAGAAAGGTAAGGAATTGATTGCTGGCATATATAAGAGGAAAGTACATCACATAATCAGAGTAGTTTAATTTTTATTTTGTATTATTTTGTGTTTTAAATTAGTGCCTAAAATGCTTCTGAAATAAAATGCTCTTAGATGCTACATACTAGATAATACTCTTATCACCATCTGGTATGACATCTATGCAAAATGTCTAGAATTTCTGATGACTGTAAAACCCAGGAGAGTGCTGATGTTTCTTGTCACTTGCTGCTATTTCTTATTGTAACCATAACCCAAGAATACATAAGACAGAGAGTAGTAAGACTTCAGAATACAGTAAAATCTCTGCACTCTTTGCTCTAATGACAGCAACAGAACCCAATGGAATGGCATGGATTTGCATCAGTGATGGGTCAGGATGGGAATTAGAAAAAAGTTTTTCGCCAGAGGATGGTCGGGCTCTGGAACACGCTCCACAGGGCAGTGGTCGTGGCACCAAGCCTGTTAGAGTTCAAGAAGCATTTGGAAAACACTCTCAGACATGGGGTTTGAATTTTGAGTGGTCTTCTGTGGAGTCAGGAATTGAAATCAATTATCCTTGTAGATTCCTTCCAACTCAGAACCTGTCCTTCAGGCAGAAAGCATTCTGTACAACTATAAAGACAGCAGCCACCTGGCTGGGAGCAACTGCAGAAAGTGACCTGGTGCTTTGGCAGACACAAACTGAGTATGAGCCAGCATTGTGCCCTGCGGCAGAGATAGTCAACAGCACCCTTGGGGCAGTATTCACAGGAATGTAACCAAGAAACTGGGGGAAAAGAATTATCGTCCTACATTGTACTCAATTTTGAGCCCTCAAATGCAGGAAACACATGCAACTGATCCTTTATCTGATCCCTGACATCAGTGGTCCCTGACCATCACATAGCACAGACACGGTCTGGAACACGTGTCTTATGAGAAGCTGAGGAACAGGGAATTTTTTGGTCTGTAGTAAAGATGACTTCAGGGAGATATAATATCAGTGTGTCAAGACCTAGAAAGGCGTTTCAAGAAGAACGAGCCAGGCACCTCAAAGCAGTGTATCAGGGAAGAATGAGATGTAATTAACACAGGGGAAAGTCTGAATATAGGAAGAAACTTTTCACAAAGACAGTCAAATATTCACCAGAGATAGGTTGTCTGGAGATGTTGTGCTGTCCCTGGCCTTAAAGGTTTTCAAGTTCTGATTGATTAAATCTCTCTGTAATCCACTCAGATCTCATATCTGACCTCATTTGAGTAAATACCTTCCATCCAAAATTATGATAGGAAAATTCAAATTCTTTTACAAAGCAGTTGAATGTCCCAAATCCCTAAAATATTTCAAGAACCAAGAATTCCTGAATGCCAGGATGTTTGTCTGTTATGAATACCACCTCTTCTCTCTGGTGATTCTGCTCCTGTTACTCATGCTAACTTCTTGTAAGTACTCTGAATACTTCAGCTGTTACTGTTAGAATAAGATATAGCCAATGAGAAAGAACAATAGAACTATTAGTATTTCCTAGGTCTTGCAAAGCTTATCACTTCCTTTTCAGCTGTGAATTAAATGAAGACTCAAAAAGCAATAGCATATTTTATTAAAGATAGCTAATTTGCTTACTTAAAATTTTAATAATATTTAATGTTTGACAGAATCTTTGGCCAAAAAAGGACAAGATAAAAGAATGTTGATTCAAGTGTTCTTTAATTATTCAGAAATTGATTTACAGTACAGAATGGCTAAACTAAACAATATTTAATTTGTAATTATGATGCCATGCAGGCCTTTTCTTATTTAACAAGTGTTTTCTATCAGTATATGATTTGATATATGTTTAATAAATTTGGATTATGTTAGAGACATATGAAAGACCCAGAGATTCTCCCACATTAATGTGCATCATAATTTAACTTGCAATACACGTACACAGGAGTAGAATTCTACTGATTAATATTTGTCATGTAAACAGCAATGTACTGGTGAAGCACGAGTCTTTATGATTGACTGTACGAATGGAGTAAATAAGAATTCCACCTAATAACTGATCAAAATGATCAATAATCATGTAGAGAATTTATGAATGAAAATTAATGTCTGTTACCATTAAATATGTTCAACTAAAATAAGAAAATACTTCAGACTTCAGTCACTCTTCTGGCTTTTTCACTTCTTTTTTTCTGATGGGTAAGGATTTCTGGTTATTTACTTCTCAGCTTAGACAATCAGGTGTTTTTTGTTTTTTTTTCATAAGACCTAGGTTAACATAAACTGCATTTAAGTAAAATTCTGTTAGAGACTTTTAACTTCCGTGTGCTAATTGCATGAAATATTAAGTTCAAAACAGCAAATAAATGCAACATAGTCAAGAAATTGAAACTCAGTCTGCAACTACTTAGAAGGACAAGGTCACAGTCTTACAGTGCTAGTCTTGGCTGCAGTGATCCCATCACCTTAGAACTATTCAAGAGACTATGTGGAAGTTATCAAGTTTTTTATAATGTCTGGTATTCAGTACTGTGCTATAATTAGTAGAAAACAGTGTAAAGCAGAGGTGACCAATCTGCAGCTCATGGGTTACATGCAGCCCCGGATAGCTAATAACTTCTCATAAAATTCTAATGTGATTTTTAGCGATATTTTTCATGAGTTGACTGCACATAGCTTTACCATAAACTTTGCAGGCAACAATGAAACACTGAGGACAGTAGGGCACAGTTCAGAGCTAACTCCACCTCTCGCATCTGCTTTTATTTTCCCTAAGGTTATCTGTTCCATTACTTGGGATGCAGCAGAGGGTTTCTGTAGCCTCTTTGTGATGGAAAAATCATATTTTAACATGATCCTTGTGCTCCGTATTCTTTCTCAGATTAAATGCGTTGCTTACATCAATAGCTTATCTTATTTGCATGTGTTTAATAATGTTAACCTAAAAAATATAAGAAATAAGTTTAGCTGGTTAGCTGATTAACTTCTATTCTAAGGCTGAGTGAAAAAATACTTAAAAATGCTAGCTTCACAGGATGAGTTTTAATAAAATTTTAATTAAAAATAAATGTAAACCACCTGTGGGATGGTTTTTTGTACGTGTGTGTGTTTTTGTGGGTTTTTTTGTTTGTTTGTTTTATATGTTTTGATTTATTTTGTTTTGTTTTGCTTTTTTAAACAGAAAAACATGCAAGGTTTTTGAGTGGACAGCGTATTTGAAAGGAAAAAGACAGAGCACTGCAACTTCCATGATGGCTTTGGGGAAGCATTTCTACCTTCCACAATCTCTGTAGGAAAACTGAGGGAATTTTTAGACTACTGACATTCTACTATTAGACACGATCTATTTAGAGGAATCTCATTTAAATGCCAGTAACAGGTGGGCATCTTGCCCTATCCTTGCAATGGTACCATACAATTAGAAGAGTGAGTTACTTGGGTAAGGTGGAAACATTCCATTAGTGAGTAACAGAGATTTTGCAGAACTTCTCTCTCTTTCAATATGGAGGTAAACATGCATTTGAGAAGTCTTTTCCCACACAATGCTTTCTTAGAAAGCATTTGTTAGAAAGGATTCTCTGTCAGTTTTCCAGTACCGTTATTATAAAAAATCCAAGATCTTGATTCTCAAATGAAACACTGATCCTGCCCCAGTTAAGGATCTGACTCCAATTACTACTTTGATATCTGTTTCCTGCGAATTCCTTTCACAATTGGGACTGCTGGGAGGATAAGCTTTATACTCATTATTTATGCTACTTGTATTTGGTATTCATACACCCTGGATCTCATTAGGACTTCTCACAAAGCTAATTTGTTGTGACTCTTACTAAAAATGATTTATGTTATAGTAATTATGCTGCTAGTGTAAATTATATAGACATCAGTTCATGTGCACTTTTACAATCTTTTGAATACAGATGTTTGCTCATGTTAAAACTCGCCTAAATCTAGACATTTTTTTATGTTCCTGAGAAGCATCTACTAAATTTAAAATTTGCTTGAGGGGATGATAATTTGGAGGAGAGAATGGAAATTTGGAAAGTACATTAGTGTTGTGTAACCTTTTTTTTCCCCACAAATCTTGAGCACCTATTGACTGCAAAGCATTTTACTATGTTCTCCTATCAATTTGCCTTCTATACTGAATAGTTGTGTTAGCTTTTCAGTTGGCCATTTTATCATATCCTAAAGACAACAATTAAAATAAAAATGATTCAAAATCAAAACAAAAACACCTTTATGTTTCTTGGTAGGACTTCAGGTAGAATGATACTAATGTGATAGGAATGGTAAGATATTTTATATCAAACTTCCTTTATTTGTGTGAGGAAATATATTTCATAAATTGTCGTCCCAAATAGTATTGGTTGGCACTCCTTGATTCATGTGGTATGCATTCTATTTGTGTGAAGATGCCTTCAATAGAATCAGATAGAAATTCAAGTTATTTTTCTCTTGGATTCCATGATTTTACTTTTTATTGTCAGAATACTATCTTTCCAACTGAAAATTTCTTACCGGGCTGAATTGTGCTGTAATGAAGTAATGTGTTACAAACGTACAAGTATTTTCTTCATCTAGTTCAAAGTGGGCAACCCACGCTGTGGAAAGTAGTTTGCAATTGCCACTTATCTTTTCAGGAATCATGTGAAATGGACATAAAAGCATAGAGAATCTTGAGATGATCCCATCAGATATTTTACGCAGTATGCAAAGTCATCTTTATTCTTATAACATAATAATAATAAGCTCTTTCATTAGATTAATTCTGCATGTGGCTTACGCTACTTCGCAGTGATTTTAGAGTGTTCATAATTCTTCAAATACAAAAAGTAACACTTTCTAGATCAGTTAGTGTGGGTTCTTTTGGGAATGTGACTTTGCTTTTGCTGTAAAACAGCTGAAATTAGGAATAGAGGGTCTTGATCATCTTTAAGCTAGGAAAGTAAATTACCTTATTTGCCTAATATAGATATTCATATTGTCTGAAGTAAGCTGAACTAATAAAATTCAATATATTAGACTGTTTACAATAAAAATTGAGATAGAACTTTAACTTGGGACTAGATCCAATTACTTCCATATTTTATTCATTTCAGTAAAATATTACTATTAATAGTATTATATAAATATTATTTTAATATTTAATTTTCATTTGAGATTTTGGTTCTGCTTGTTGCTTAATGCTTCCAGTTGACCCCTGTATGGGTTAAGAAGTTTTCCTCCATATTTAATATATCAATGTGGGTTAAGAAAGAATTTTTAGAAGAAACGTGTTTATCATTCTAAAAAAGCAAAGAACCTCAGCTACTTGTTAGCAGTATTTTACATTGCAAATAAATAAAGAAACAAGTAAACCCATCATGTTATATATTACCACAGAGAATATTAATAATTTTAGCTATAGGCATTATGAATTAAGAGGATATATATTTCCCTGGGGAAAATATTTTAAGAGATATAAAGACTTGGAACTTTCAACATTTTCACTAATGAAGTACTCAGTTTTACCCCAGATTGAAGTCCCCATCTTCACTGTTCACAAGTAATCTGGAAATATTAATTCCCTTTATCATTGTGGACTGTAATAAATGGGTAATTTAAAATGTGAAATGAGGATTAGGCAGGGTAAAATATTACTCTTAAAACTATTTATAGAGTATTTTTTTATACTTTGTGCCAGAAGATTTCTTTTACATAAAACAATTTTACAACAAGTTAATTATGTCCTTTGTAAAGTGGGATAGGGAAGGAATACTGTCACCTCACTTAAAGAAAGCTGAGACCATGGTGTCTTGCCTCTGTGTGATGGCCATGCTTGGAAAACAAAATCTTACAAGATTTGTTGTTCCTATTTGACAGATTATTAAATGCCAACTAATTTCAGAAAATGCAAGAAAAAAAATTGAATTGCACATAAAGTACAGTTAGAAGAGTTGCAAGACAACACAGCTTTCAAGTAATAGCTCATACAAAACTACAAGTAGAAATTTGTGCAACTTGCACCATATCCATCTCCCGCTGGGCCTCCCCAGGCTCTCCCCGAGGTGCCCACCCATGGCTGCTGGACCCTGCAGTGAAGCCGTAGGAGCTGACTGGAACCAACTGTCCAACATGAGGCAGCTCTGGCCTCACCTCACACACAGCCCCACACTACCCCCAGTACCAGCATCCAGACATCTGCGCTTGGTACAGAAGAATACAGCAAAAGCAAAAGCAACTTTCTTAGAAGTATATAGAGTAAATGATCAGCTAAAATTCCCAGCTGTGGTTATTTGTTTGAAGCACCATGCTTTAAATTATATTTGAATACTACACACCTAGTTAGCTACATGTCTTTTTAAAGAATGTCTGAAATTGATTTTCATAGAGTTATGTTCCCTAGGCAATAAATAGGACAGGCTGCAGCAATGGCTTGCCTGTTGTCAAACTGCTGTCTGTGAATCCCTAGTGATCTGTGGAGCATTTGCTAACGGCAACCAGAAAGTGTAACCAGTGCTGCAGTGCTCCTCTCATTTCAAATCCTTAGTTACACTGCAAAAAGTGTCAAGGGTATTGTAAAAGTCAGGGAAAAGGAGAGAGTACAGATTGCCATCTAAAGAAGAAAGGAACTGAGGGTACTGAGTGGAAAAACAGCCATTACATATAAAAACCAGTAAAGCCAAATCAAGATGAAGACAGAATGAGACCATGATAGAGAGAACTATATGATATAAAGATGCATGCAGAGTAGATAAAGGAAGGAGAAAGCAGAAGGACAAAAAGCTTAACAAAGATTTAGAAAATAATATCTAAAAATTGATGTATAGATACTGTACTTTCCTAAGTAGACACAGCCTTATGTGGTTGTCAAAGCTGAGTGCCATGGAGGGACTGAGCTTTTTGAAGCCCTGAGATGCACTTCTAGCACTTCTAGATGTACTTCAAACAAACAGCTCAACACATAACAATGCAACACAAGAGATCTTCAGAAAATCATGGACTTCTAAGTAGCAAATATACCTTCTTTAAATAACCTTTAAACAACACATTGTCCTTGACCAACAAGGGACTATAGAAATAGCTGAAGTAGATGTATTACCCAGTATAGTGTAGGTATGAATTTTTGTAAATAGCAATTGTTTATTATTTCTTTAAAAGTATTTTAAAGGTATTTAAGCTTAAAGTATATGCAACTGTTTGTTCAATAAGGTTTCTAGTGATTTTGGTTAAGTAAATATATTTTTGGAAGATTGTACCTTGGAACATTTTTTTACACAGAACTCTACTGTGAGTGGCTTGTTTCTAGATTAGATCATTATATATCTCTTTGATAAGCCCGCTCTTGTATGCATCCACAAAATGAATTTCCTGTATTTTGTTAATAGGGTATTGATTACATATTTTGCTTTCTGAATTTTTGTTTTTCTTACTTGTAAATAGTAATATTGTGTTGAATCATGCCTTCGAATGAAGGCAGGTAAAACAAAAACTAACAAGAATTCCATCACCAGTCAATTACCTCTAGCTTAGGTGACATAACAATAAATCAGTAGGATGAGATATTCAATTATGTGTGTTTGCACATTCTATTAATTATATTACAAGGGGAAAACTTGTCCCAGTCTGTCCTTCGTGTTCTACATATTATTACAAGCTAGTGTCATGAATGATACCTATAGCAAGATCATATTAGAAGAAACATAACACATTTATCTTTTCTTGTGCAGCTTGATATTTAATTTGAATAGTACTGGAGCATGCATGCTAGGCTTTGCTAATGATCACAGATCAAATTGAGAATTTGGCTGTTCCATTCTATAGTTAGATACAGGTGTGAATGCCCCGTTGGCCACAAATTGCAAACCCATGTAGCTGCTAATTACTCATCTGCTTGCCTATATTTTTGAAGCTTAAAGAAAATGTGCATAATTCTAAATGTGGCCCACTGGCAGTTGGTTCATGAGGAACGCAGCGTGAAGAGGCTTCTCAGGAAAGCTGAGGTTTACAGTAGCAGCAAGCCTGCTACTGAATTGCCCTTCAGAAGAAGGGCAATGTGTGTGCGCATGAAGCTCAGAAAATAATATAGTATAAAATAATACTGCAGACCAGGGGTTGGCCTTTGTTTTACATAAATACCTATACCAGTTGAGTGAATCAGCTGGTTCTGTAAATATTTCTCACTGACTCAGCCAAACCAACATGGTGAGAGGGGAGGGATGAGGAAGGAATTCGGGATGAGGAAGGAATGAATACGTGTCCTCCACCAAAGAACACAGAAACTAGACAAGTAGCACAATTTTGAAGAGAGCAATGGGTATACGCTGACTTCAACCCATGTATTCATCCTGATGATTGGGGTTGGCCAGCTTTTTGACAGCAAGCAATTTACAGATCTAAGAATGGGAAGCACTCTGGAATTGTGATTGAACTGTGTATTGTAACTGATATATTTTGATCAGTTTAACTTATATTTGTATTGTGTTTCCTGTGTATTTTGTATATCTCTACTCAATGAGGAGCTTATAATCAGGAGGGAGACCAGAGTTTTACATTATCTGATAGGGACACGACAAGGGGGAAAGATTTTAAACTAAAAGAGGGGAGATTTAGGTTAAATGTTAGATGGAAATTCTGTATTCAGAGGGCAGTGAGGTGCTGGCACAGGCTGCTGAGAGAAGCTGTGTGTGACCCACCCATGAAGGTGTCCAAGGCCAGGCTGGATGGGGCTCTGGACAGTCCAGTCCAGTGGATGGCAACCCTGCCCATGGCAAGGAGTTTGGGCTGGATTGTGTGGGATAAAGAAAGTCATTATCTTGCTAATGAGTAAAAAAGTTTAGCAGTAACTTGAGACAGACATAAACACACACAAGGCGCCTGGCTCCTACATGTAACCAGTTGTTGTTGCGCGGGTATAAAAGGTGGTAAGCACCTACAATAAAGGTCTTTCGTTCTGCACCAGCGAGGGAGTCTGCGCCTCTTTTGCCGCACCAGCAAGGAAGCTCGGAGCTCTCTTGCCACAAATGATGCCCGAACAGGAACACGAAAGGTAGACTGGTCAGGAGAGGGCTGAGAGAAACGCCCTATCTAAAAAGAGCTGAAAGAAGCTCTAAAAAGAGAGAGCTGAAAGAAGCTCTGGCCAAAGAGAGAGCTGAAAGAAGCTCCGGAAGAAGAGGACTGAAAGAAGCCCTATCCTGCTGAAAGAAGCTCTGGCCAAAGAGAGAGCTGAAAGAAGCTCCGGAAGAAGAGGACTGAAAGAAGCCCTATCCTGCTGAAAGAAGCCCAAGACTGAGAGAAGTCTTACAATCCCCAGCTGCTCCGATTTCCCTTCGCTGGACGAAGGTAAGCGATTGCACCACGGGGAACAAAATGACATCTGAACAGAAAAATAAGAATAAAAATAAGTCTTTGTAAAATTGAATAAAAATAAGTTCTTGTAAAATTGTGGGACGCATCCACTAGAGGTGATGGGATGGTGTCCGGGTTCCTAAAAACCTTGAGAAATATTTTTGAAGTCTTAAAAAGTCATACAGGCTCATCATTGGCTGCCCCCGATTCATCCGAGGGTGAAGGAGCCGCTGGCTCCTCGTCGGGTTCACCCGCTGTACCATCAGCTCCTTCAATACCACCGCCGCGGGGGTCCTCGCCGCCTGCTTTCCCAAAGGTCCTGACAACCTTTTTGATCCTGGCCTGATAGATCTTAAGGAAGAGCCGGATCTGTTTCTCCCCGATCTGCATGATACGTGGGCGTGTATTCGGAGGGAGGCTAGGAAAGCTGGAGCCATGGATATGTTGAAGGATTTCCCTTTCATTGTGGCCCCGGGACAAGAGCTGAGGTGGGAGGCTTTGTCGTATAGCGTCCTGCGAGACACCGTGTGGGAATTAAAATGGAGGGGATTGGCACAGAGTCAGGCAACTGAAAATTTGTTGCTGCAGCGGAGAAACCTGCTTTGGGTTGTAGATGTGAATGCCTTGATGGGGGAGGGAGATTTCTCCACATCAGCTCAACAGGTGCTAATTACTAAGGAAGGATTACAGCAAGTTAAGCATTTGGCAACGCGTGCTTTCCGAGATGTACCAGAGGCTGGAAAGTAAAGGCAGTCTTTTGTTAGTGTTAAGCAACAGTCCCAAGAACAGTATACGGCATTTCTGGATAGGCTTAAGAACTCGCTGAAAAAACAGGTTGATAATGAGCAAGCGAGAGCTCTTGTATTTCAACAGCTAGCGATTGCAAATACGAACACTGACTTCGAAAAGGTGCTCCTTGCTCTAAAGAATCCCACTACTAAGGAATTTGCACAACAAAAGGCGCTGGAGTGGAAGCTATTGGAGCTCAGCAACTGGAAGCGAGGCATGCAGACCCTGAGCTTATAGCTCATTCACCACCGCAAGAGGAGGATCAAAACTCCAGGCTTGATGATCATCAGCCTGTGGGAGCAGGAGCTGCGAAAGCTGCTGCTGAGACGTATGCTTGTGTTTGGACTCGCACTCATTCCAGCTGTTGGCATTGTTGCAGTGTATTTTTCTGAACCTTTTAGCTATTGTAGCAGTTGTTCAGTGCTCCAGAAAATTTTAAGATAGGCCTAACAATGTTGAAAATATGTTTGAAAGTTGTGTTATGTCTGAATTCTAAATTAGAAAACAGTATTTGCTATAAAATGATGTGTGTTCATGTGCAGTAGATAGGCAATGTAGGAAGCTTTCTCATGTTTAGTTGTATAATCCAACTTGTCTGGCTGAATATCTTCTGGTGTTTAAGAATGTAATGTGTATGTATATAATTGTTTGTCTTACCTGCACCTGCCTGGCTTTCATAATTCTGGTTCTGAGTATATAATTTCGGCGACTTAAAAAATAATAATAATAGATTTCCCTAGTAAAAAATAAATAAAGGGGGCAGTGCAGGTGTGGCCCCTCAGGAAAGAATAGCTAAAGCATACTGTGTTCTTAATTTTTTTTAACTGTTGGACGATTATAAAGTGGGGTCGAGACTATGCTTGTGTCTTAACAGGAACAAGTCCGAGATGGGTGCCAGCACGATGGGTCTAGCCATCTATCTCGTCATTTGCTGTAACATGATCACAGCACCCTCATCAGCGGTTTGGACTCTCACCGGCAAGACACACTTTGTTTGTCAGCTGCCTCACCAAGGAATCATAAGGATTGGAATTGTTGGGATTGGTTAATATGGACTATTGTTTGTACTCTAAAGAACCCATCGTTTGTTCAGTGTGTTAATTTTAGTTTAGCTACTTTTAGGAATGTTTCTCAACTGCGTTTTTTTTTTCTTTAATAGAGAAGGGGGAGATGTGGGATAAAGAAAGTCATTATCTTGCTAATGAGTAAAAAAGTTTAGCAGTAACTTGAGCCAGATGTAAACACACACAGGGCGCCTGGCTCGTATATGTAACCATTTGTTGTTGGCGGGTGTAAAAAGGTGGTAAGCACCTACAATAAAGGTCCTTCATTCTGCACCAGCAAGGGAGTCTGCGCCTCTCTCGCCTCACCAGCAAGGGAGCTCGGAGCTCTCTTGCCACAGATTGGTTTTAAGGTCCCTTCCAATCCAAGCCATTCTATAATTCTGTGATTCTATAAAATCAGATATGCAATATAGCATGAAATGTCTCCAAATAAGTAAATTTTATATTGAACATTACAGCCTCCTTGCATGGAATATCTAAGAAGAACAACATCAGAGGATACTGGACCCTGACAACACTCCTTTATGGCTCCAAGTATTGGCTATCATCAATCACTGTGTGACTACCATGTGCTGAGTTTAGTCATTTCAATGCTCTCACCTATGCTGCAGTCCTGTTGCTGTTGACCACTCATATATTCTTTGCACTGAATCAGCACTTCTGAAATGTCTCTTACCTGCTCATGCACAATTCATTACAATGTACAGTGCACTCTCTAGACCTAAACCAATTACTGTCTTTTAAGAGTTATCATATAGTTGCATAAAGTAAACACATGCCATTTCTATCAGTGAGTTGCTAAATACTGATGGATAGAAGGAAAGAAAACAAGAGGAAAGAGAAAATATAAGACCACACGAGTAACACAGCTACAGAGTCTTTTTCAAAGGGGAAGCTGCCATGCAACTCCCTGACACCTCACATCGTCGTGTTTCCCAGCAGTGCTTGGTTTGAGTTATGTTGGTGAGGTTTTTTTTGCATGAGTAGGGGACCACATCTTAGGGTCTTTTTAGAAACATCTCAAGACATATACCGAAGGTGAAAACTAAAGACTTTAGGGCCTAAGTCATATCTTACTGAAAGTCATATGTTTCCCAGGATGTATGCAGGAAGAGGCACAAAAGTTGAATGTATTTTTGATTTTTTTAACTCTTTGAGATATTCGCTAGTACATGAGCATGGTTACTAAAGTGCTAAAATTAGTTCAATGCTTAGTTATTATGACACAGTGATAGATACGATAAAATGCTCCCTTGTGCCTCAAGCGTATTCTTGCCAGAATATAACAGAGAGATTTGACTTTATTCTTCACAGCTAAGAGTCACGTTTATGTCTGTACAAAATTGTTATACTGCTTTTAGGTGTCAGAAGATTGGACATGCAAAAGCTCAATAAATGTAAGTGGTAACATAAAATGTGAAATAGATCTGGGAGTACTTCTTTAAGGATTTATGTAAATTACCTTTAAAAGATCTGGATTGTAGCTGCCTGCAAAGATTTGTTTCTGATGCTATCATTTGAACTAAAAAGTGAACATATTTTTGTTTTTAGAGTTAAATAAAGAAGAGAGTGGGTAAAAACCCTATATTCTCAAATTCCTTTAATTGTAACAGTTCTTTTTCAAGGGCCTTCCCATTCAGAGACACACCTTCACATTTAAAGAAAAAGTTTGAATTTTATCCAAGGTCATCTTCCGGTAATGCAGCTTGTGGTTTATGAAAAAAAATGTGAAAAATGATGCTCAATGGAATTTGCTTTTCTAACATTTACAATTGTTTGCCCTACTTCTGCTTATCATGCCCTGGCTCATCATGTGTGTGATGAGCTGTATTTGTACTGAGATCAGTTCTTTCAGAAGAGCTATCTGTGCTGCTGGACTTGGTAAAAGAGAGAGATAATTCCTTCTAAATTCTGAAAACAGACTGGAGAACTAAAGTAGCTGCAGGCAAAATGATATGTGCAGTATTTATGCTTTAAAGGACGGAAGTGCTACAGAATGTGTTCTGTGAAAATCCTGTCCCAGTAAATCTTATTCTGGACACCTGTTTACCATTCCAGGATTTGGAATCTCCTTGCATATGATGGAGGATATTTTCCCTATCCTTGCCATGTCTTTAGGTATGGGCTTATATTGACTGAATATATTTTACTTGAATATTAACTGATGATTCAGTGGTGTTCAATGTTACTATTTAGTTTTGCTTTAGTGTTATGACTGCATATCACTTAATGGAACTTAAAAGGAAAAGTTTATTTAGAAAATAACACTTATGTTTTAAAACAGTGATATGTTAGCTTTCACTCCAGAATATTTTCCTCACCTTTATCGACAACCTGAACTTAGAACTGGACACTCCTTTTACAATTTGGCACAAGATATGTTCAGGAGACAAAACCATTTGAACAAGTTTTTAAATCTTAGAGTAGTAGTCTAGGCAAATATGCGCAGCAAACTGTAAGCATATGAAGCTAACTTATTAACTTGCTGTGTTTGTCAAATGAACAGCTTAAAAAACAATAATAACTAACTTGACAAACTTTGATGTCCTGCTTTACCACTTTCTGTTTGTCAATGATATTAAAAATGTAGCAAGACTTTGAATAGCAAATGCAAAGTTACTTCACTTATGTTCTTCCATACAGCAAGAGTAACTTTGATTGCTCAGTGTCGCTGACAGTTCTTTTATGGCAGAGAGTATTTACAACTGTTCTTTTGAACACTGAATTAGTAGAAATAGATTACTTCATACAGAGAAGATTCATGTGAGTGTTTTTGGAACACAACTGTCATCTTCAGCTGAAATATTACTGACATCAACAAGAAATGGAAGGCTGTGACATCAGTATGGCTGGTGGTTTCTTTTCAGCATTGCTGCTTGTAAGTTCAAATTTCTGTAAACAGCTATGTTATGTAGTGTAGTAGTAAGAGAAACCAAAATTATTTACTTCTGCATTAGAAGTAATCTCCTAAACTCAAGTAAAATGTTTTACTCACTAGTGAATATTACAGTTGAAGGGCACCCATATGTCCAACAGTGGGACATTTTCTGCTATTCATCTTGCAAAGATGAAGGGCAATGTCAGGAATTTTTATTTATGGTGACAGATAAATAAAAAAGAAAGAGCATTATATGTCAGTGCCATAAACAAGGCACTGAAAAAAGAGGGCCATGTACATGTGGTGCAGCAGCTCAAGAAGGCAGGGCATGAAGGGAGGGAACAAGGTGGCTTGCTTTCTTCTCATCTGGGAACAGCAGGGGCAGCACTACTGAAACAAAGACAGTGACCGCTTGCCACAATGGCCAAGGTGAGGCAGAAACCAAGATCAGAACCTTTGGGCCGATGCCTGCATGCACACAAACCTCCAGAGGAGCAACAGATCTGCACAGACTTTTGATTGCAATGTGCTCCAAAAAATGGAAGTCCCCCAATGGCCTGAATGAAGAGAAAAGCATCATGGGTGTAAAGAGTGCTCAGTTGGATGAAATTTTTTGAGCAGGTATGGGAAATGGTTTTAAAATAAAAGAAGGGAGATACTGATTAGCTTTTAGAAAGAAATCATTTGTGGCTAAGCACTGGCACATGCTGTTCAGTGAAGCTGTGGATGCCCCATCCCTGGAGGTCTTCACAGACAAGTTGGCTGGGGCCCTGGGCAGCCTGGTCTAGTTGTTTGCAACAGTGCTGACAGCACAGGTGTGGAACTAAGGGATCTTTAAGGTGCCTCCAGCCTAAGCCATTCTGTGTTTCTATTAGAGGAATTCCTTAGGGTATGCATGGAAATCTGGGGTCAGACTATTTACTTACAAAGACTAGCTGGTATTAGAAGCCATATAATTTCTGGAACTTCTTCATAGAAATAATTCTGAACATACTCCTATGAATTTTATCACATTAAAGAGTTGAATATATGCAAGGTGAAATGTGAATTTGAATGAAATTAACTTGGAAGAAAAGACAGGCAAGTATCTGATAACAAGTAATGGCTTCTGGATTTTTTTATTGACCTTGGTGTTTTGAAGAATCTGCTTATTACTTAATCAAATGGAATTTTATATTGATTTTAAAAGTGTGAGTGTCTGAGGAAGTGAAGGCAGTCTTAAACTGAACTTTGTTTTTGAAAGAACTGAAAATTTGCAAGTAGTGAAGTGTTAACAATTTCTTTTATATCTAAACACTCATCTTCTTCTTGAAATTAGCCTTGAAATCATTCTATGAACAACAAAAGTGTGGAAAATCCATCACCATATAGTTAAATGAGTTGCCTGTCTACTATACACATCCTATAGTTATGATTTGATTCTCTGAGGTGGCCTTCAATGCTCAAAAGAACTTCAGAGTACATTTTTAAAACTTTTCCTTAAAATCAATAATTCACTCAAATAAATATGGCATGTAACTGCAGCATGAATGTCACTTTGGCAGCCAGATTCACTGATAGGTTCTTACAGGTTAAGACATTAGACAAGATTTATTTTTTTTTTTAATAGTTCAGTATGAAATAAGAGATGATAACGTCCAGTTTCCCTTAAAAAGTTATTCTGAAATCGATGGATAAAATCATTGGAGAAAGGTATAACAGGGAATAGACTTCTTCATTGTTCAGTCATTTCTATTTCTGAAAAACCTTCCTTTCTGTGCATTAATCAAGACACTATTACTCAGGAAATATGTGCAAGAATATAATTCAATCTTTTGTTGTACTTCATAAATCTGTGATGATGACTTAAGGCAGTTCAGAGGCATTTTCAATTTTCAGACTTCATTTTCCTTCAGTGTAGGTTCTTCCTGCATAATTTGCACACCATGCAGATTGTCTGTGAACATACACGAGAATGTGCTTACAGTTACCTAGATTTGCATTAGAAACTATTGGCAATTATATATCCGTAGATAACTACAACAAGGTGTAACAGTAATCATATAGATTAAAATTCCTCCTCAAACCATCCTCCAAATAAATGCAATCCAATATTTTTCTCATGGAAGAAAAGAGACAAACAAGTCAGTTCTCATTATGACACTATAATTCCTCAGCTTTCAATAAATGAACCATATGTTTCTTATCATCTTCAGTATTCAGCACGTCAGAAAATGTATTTATTGTATTATGTAATAGTCATTTTTCATTATAACCTATTTCATACAAACCTGGAGCCAGTAGTTCATTCTGGTCAATGAAGAATTAACAATGGTGATGTTTAATCTACCACCCCAGTCAAAATATTTTCAGTCTATTGTAGTGTGATTGGATGCACTGGAAGCTTGAAGAATATCCTTGCCCAAGTGCTCATTCATTCCTGGTATACAGTAGTATTTCAAAAGAAAATCAAGATATGCATTATTGTTCAGAACTTATAAGACAAGTCAGCCCTTCTATCCTCGACAATTGTTTGAATTTTCATTTTGCTAGCAAAATGAGAATTTTAACAAGCCACTTCAGTTCTAGCTTCAACCTTTCTGATACGTCTTGATAGAAGAAAGCAACTTTTAAAAAACTGTATTAATTTATTCTATTTTAATATTTATTGTAAGGATTTTCTAAAAGTTACAAATGAAAATACATTAGATTTTTAAGAAATTGCTGGAAAGGGTTTTGGTTGTGGGGTTTTTTGTTTTGTTGACTTGATGTTGTTTTTTTCACTTGTTTTGTTGAACTTTCAACCATTCTAGAAAGTATTTTATAGCTGCTAAGTATAGAAATAAGAACTCTCTAATACATGACTGACAGACTGCTAGATGATGTGCATGGAACTCAGAAATGTGACATTTCCCTTTATTTTTTTCCATCACCTGAGGGATAGAGGTAGCAGTCTGCTACCTATAAAGGCCAGGGTTTTTGATTAGAAAAAGATCAAAAGCATCCATTTTCCTGATCATAGTACGTACTAACAGCCTAGCAAGACTTTGTCATGCTTACCTCCTGGGTTTGTGTAGAAGCACCAAGGGAAATTGCCTTATAGCAGCTGCAAGTTTGTTGCAGTTTCGTCTCTGTTCAAAGGCTGAAGAGACGCATTTACATAGGTCTCGAAGCTTTTGTTCTCTGCTGATGGAAGTATCTACTGTCTAAAATAAGTCAGAAGCTTGCCAAAAATCATTTTTAAATTAGTTGGGCCTAAGTTCCTCCTGTTTCTACTGAAAAGCTGCTTAACAGTTTCCCTCTGCTCACAGCTCCAGCCACATTCACCCTTTCAGTTTGAATGTATCTTTGACCACCTTGAGTTTACTCGTTCAGTTGCAGTGTATTCAAGTATCCTTTTTCTTTCATTTTTTCAACCCACTAGTTTGTATAAACACTGCTCCCTCTCAGCTCCTGCTCTTCTAATCTGACTGTTAGAGAAATTGCCTGATTCAGTGATCCTTCTCTGTACTCATGCATTTGTTATCACCTTTTTCATTCGATCTGTAATCTACTGTTACACATAAGTAAATGTCTTGATAAATTAGGATACCATACTTTTAGTTTTCATGTTAACATCACATTAACTTCCAGATACACTCATTACTGCCTTTTCTTCTAAGTCCTATGTCATGCTTCAAGCTACTTCATACCTAAAACATGGATTTTTCCAATTTTATTTCCTTTGCTTTACTTAATAAGCTGTGCCTGTAGGATAATTCAGTGCTTTTCATAGTGATGGTGTCTCATAGCTTTTTTTTTAATAAATGTCATCAGGAAACTCTACTTTTATGCCCAAGTTGTTAATTAAAAATTTAATTATAACAAAGCCAATAGCTGAAAAATTACCTTCTACTTGCAAAGCGTACTATCCATAAACTCTTACTGTTTCCATTAATTATTTTTATTCTTTTTCTGTTAATACTTAGAGGGTGCTTTTTCAAGCGTTACTGAAATGCAATGATCTCTTCTCTGTCCCCTGTGTTGACAAGGCATACATTTCTCTGTGTTTTTATCAAGGAGGAATGTTGCTGTAAGGTGACTGCCGGTGGCTACTTTTATCTTTTACATTGCCCTGAGATGTGTTCCTTCAAAGGCCTTTCTCGTTTAATTGCCATTGTCTCTCTGTGGCTGTGACAATTCTCAAAGACAAACAGTATGTTTTATCCTACTGGATTTTTTTCTTTATGCAATTCAACATGAAAACTACTAGGAGATTTGAAGAGAGGTCTAAGTGTTCAGAATCAGAAAAAAAAAAATCAGATTTGTTTAACCAAGCTTTAAAAAAAATTAAAAAAAGAATCATTTTCAGTCTTGCTTACATCCTTCTTTCTCAGGTTTTCATCTTCCTCCACACACTGCACATGGAGATCTGCTCCATGCAGAGCCCATGGGCTACAGGGGACAGCCTTCTCCATGGGCCTCTCCTGTGCTGCAGGAAACTCCTGCTCCTTGCCTGGAGCACCTTCCTCCCTCTTGCACTGACCCTGAAGCCTGCAGGGCTATTTCTCTCACATTTTCTCACTCCTCTCTCCCTGTATCTTTAGCAGTCTTTTTTCCCTTTCCTAAATCTACTCTCACAGAGGCACACGTTCCTTGACAATGGCATTCTGGGCTGCATTAAAAAGAGCGTGGCCAGCAGATCGAGGGAGGTGATCCTCCCCCTCTACTCTGCCCTGGTAAGGCCTCATCTGGAGTACTGTGTCCAGTTCTGGGCTCCCCAGTACAAAAAAGACAGGGATCTTTTGGAAAGAGTCCAGCGGAGGGCCACAAAGATGGTGAAGGGCCTGGAGCATCTCCCCTATGAAGAAAGGCTAAGTGAACTGGGTCTGTTTAACCTTGAGAAAAGAAGACTGAGAGGGGACCTGATCCAGGTCTATAAATATCTAAGGTGTGGGGAGCAAAGTGGCAAGGCCAGACTCTTTTCAGCAGTGTGTGGAGACAGGACAAGGGGAAACGGCCAGAAACTGGAGCATAGGAAGTTCTGCACCAATGTGCACAAGAACTTCTTTACGGTGAGGGTGACGGAGCACTGGAACAGGCTGCCCAGAGATGTTGTGGAGTCTCCTTCTCTGGAGATATTCAAGACCTGCCTGGACGCCCACCTGTGCGACCTGATGTAGGGAACCTGCTTTGGCAGGGGGGTTGGACTCGATGATCTCTGGAGGTCCCTTCCAACCCCTATGATTCTGTGATTCTGTGATTCTGTGACTCAATTCAGGCAAGTGATTTGTCCCTTTTGGAGCCGGATGGAGCTGGCAGGTTTTTGAATTCTTCATCTACATCATTTTCTCCATCATTTTTACCCATCCTTTGGGTTATTTTGGGCTTTTTATTTTATTTTATTTTATTTTATTTTATTTTATTTTATTTTATTTTATTTTATTTTATTTTTCAACTAGAATATTGACTATATGAAGGATAATTTTCTGGAATATAAGAGCTAACAGAAGAGGAATGTGAGTCTTCAATAAAAGTAGAAAACTAAATCTATCTTTTTTTTTCAGAGTTTAATTTATATAGGTATTTTCTACATAATCTTATCTGGAACCTTATTATGAATCTGAATTGTCTTACTTGGTACATCTTTTAATTTATGTATTTTCAATGTGCGTTGGTTATTAACATTGGCAAATGTCTAGCAGTCTAACAAGGGACCTGTTAAACTGTCTAAGAACATTCTGTTTCTACAGCAACTTTGGGACAATAGGGACTTACGTGACATGTTTTGGGTAGCAAAATCTAACAGTATGCTTTGAGGACACAAACTTAAAGTATCAGCTAAGCTTTTTAAGAATAGTAACATGGTTTTATCATTAGACAACAATTCAAAGTGATTGTTATTTTGACTGAGATAGAGCATGGTTCACACTCATTACCTATAATTAATCTATCATAGCATAAAGACCTTTTCATATAGAACAACAGATTCTTAATTTTTAAACACAAAGATTCTGATTTGTAATCTTTGTTTATTTTTGTTAATTTTACATTTATTAAGTTGTTCACAGAGTGACTTACATTATAAAAGTCTTAAAAGAAGTTAAGCTAAAGATATAGGTACAGAGGAGCAAATGATGCATAGCAAAGTTTCTTAAGAGGTATATTCAGTATCTAAATTCGTATCTTTCAGTATCTAAAGGGGTGCTACAGGAAAGAAGGGGACAGATAATTTGGTCTGCGGTGATAGGACAAGGTGAAATTGTTTCAGACTTAATGAGGGTAGATTTAGGTTGGATGAAAGGAAAAAGTCTTTTTCTGTGAGGGTGGTGAGGCACTGGAACAGGCTGCCTAGATATGTGGTGGATGTCCCATCCCTGGACACTTTCAAGGCCAGACTGGATCAGGCTCTGAGCAATCTAATCTAGCTGTGGGTGCCTCTGTTCATTGCAGGGGAGTTGGACTGGATGACCTTTGATTCTATAATTCTGTGATATGCTTAGAAATGACATCTGAAACTATCTGAATGGATGCATTTTGAATTTGTCTGATCTGTAAGGATGAGAAGTGAAGGAAGAACTGCATAAGTACAACGACATGAGAAGATCTATCCAAAAGACACCTGCACAAAAAGCACAGATCATGGAACAGATCCTCTTGGAAGCTATATTAAGGCACATGCAAGATGAGGAGGTGATCCAAGGCAGTCAGCACGGTTTTACCAAGGGCAGATTGTGCCTGACCAATAGGGAAGCCTTCTAAGATGGAAAGATGAACTTGGCTAACAAAACCAACCAGTGTAATCTACCAGGATTTCTTTAAGGCCTTTGTCATAGTCCCACATGACATCCTGTCTTCAAATTGGAGAGGTACAGATTTGAAGGATGTACTATTCAGTGGATAAATAATTGACTGGATGGATGCAGAAAGAGAGTTGTGGTCAACAGGTCTATGTCCAGGTGGAGGCCAATGATAAGCAGTGTTCCTTGGGGCTCTGTCTTCCTGTTTAATGTCTTTATCAATGACATAGACAGTGGGATTGAGTACACTCTCATTAAGTCTGCAGATGACACCAGACTGAGTGGTGCAGTTGATTAAAAGAAGGGAAGCCATCCAAAGGACCTGGACAGGCTTGAAAAGTGGGCCTATGTGAACTGAATGAGATTCAGCAAGGCCATGTGCAAGTTGCTGCACCTGGGTCAGGGTTATCCCAGACATAAATAAAGACTGGGAGAATTATTCTATGAGTCTGTGATTCTATGATATCTATGATATCTATTCTCTGTGTGTAGTACATCAAGACAAATAGTTTTCCGTCGTGTTTTTGGAATGATCTGGTTTCAAAAGGGAAACTGAATACAATAGTAAGTCTTGGCCAGGAATAAATGACTAGATCTAATAGACAGGGCAGCCACAGTTTGTAGCAAAGAGCATTCCTGTGTAGCCAGAATGCAAAACTACGGGGAACTCTAAAGTTCATTTTGCTGGTAACTCAATTCAGGTAAGATTTGATACTAAGAATATTTGAAAGTATTTTTAAAAGAATGTTATCCTGAGTCCTAGTAAGTATATATCAGTGATACAACTTCAATGCCATTCAGGTCTTTCTTAAATATTAGACTCCAAAGCAGAAATAACTTGGATGCAGAGGCTGTTTTACATTCCAGTGTAAAATCAGTCACTATGGAAACTACTTTAGCAATGTTAGAAAGTCATAGTTACAATTATGTTAATACCAATTCAGAAGGGACATTACATTTTCAGTCACTTCCTATTAAATACTGTTGCAATACTATTAGGATCTATGTGCCTGTAATAGGGGTTGGATGTGTTGATTCTTTTAAATTCCATCACATCAATTACAGTTCAGAAGCAGATCCTATATATATATATATATATAATTATTTTTTTTTCATTTCCATATCCTTACACTTCATGCATTGTCTGAAAGGTCAGAAGTTTCTGGTAATATCACTGCAGTGTTTTAAATGTATGAACTAGAGAAGAAATGCAAATATAACGTGAAAGCTTTAAACAGAAATCCACTGTGGTTCAAGAGTCCAATTTGATTTCAAGTAATTTTATTAATTCAACTGGGCCATGCTCTTGATGTTCAATTCTGGACATTGCAGGCCTTGTACCAGGGTATTTTGTTCAAAATTTTGTTCATTTATTTCCACTGATTTATTAAATGAACTACTGTGAATTCATACTTAGCTTCTGGCTCCAAATTGCCGCAATTTTTAAAACATGTTAAGTTATATATGATCAATTTTGAATTCTTCAGTCTTAGCTGAATTCTAATTTTTCTCCCTTCAGACAGCAAATAAAGGAATTTCTCCATGACACTTGAGTAAGGTTTAGTTCTTACTATGACAAACAAAGAGCAGAAGAGAAAGTAGTGAGTGAAATAAGATTAACTATGAAAACATTCTGACATTAAAAAGCCTTTGGTTTTTGAAAAATATATTCTGGGAAAACTCTGCTGGCTCTCCTTAGAAATCTAGCATTCATTCATGATTGCTGTGCTCAGAAAAAAAAAAAAAGAAAAAAAAAAGAAAACAACACTTTCAAATTTGGATGAAAATGAATGAAAATTTGCCTTTTGAAGGCAAATATATCTGAAGCAAATCTCCAGAATTTAATCTAGAATAATACTCAAAAGATTCTCCAAATAGTTCATTATTTCCTACCTCTTCTTTCTCCACATCAATTCTGGTGGTAGGTAACATGACTAGTAATGACTGAGGATCATATTGCATAAATACTTTTAGGGATCTTTTGATAATACTGCAGAATATCAATATGAATGACAATTATGTACAAAATTTAAATTCCCTATTATATTTTGATTACTTCATACTTTCAGTTATTTCTTCCAAATAAACAGAAGTTACTGTCCTTTAGGAACAAAGTTTTCAGGATTACTACAATAGTACAAAGTTATCTGATTGCTCTCTACCAATACCTGAAAGGTGCTTACAGCGAGAGCGGGGCTGATCTCTTCTCACTGGTGACAGGTAACAGGACGAGGGGAAATGGCCTCGAGTTGCGCCAGGGTAAGTTTAGGTTGGATATCAGGAAAAACTTCTTTACAGAAAAGGTTGTTAAGCACTGGAATATGCTCTCCAGGGAGGTAGTTCAGTCACCATCCCTGAATGGGTTTAAAAACTTCTTGGATGTGGTGCTCAGGGACATGATTTAGTGGAGGGTTGCTATGGTAGTATGGTTAGGTTGCTGTTGGACTCAATGATCTTTACGGTCTTTTCCAACCTGAGCAATTCTATGATTCTATGATTCTATGAAATGTTATTCCAAAACAATACATTAACAATATCTTGGTAAGATTTCATAGTAACAGCCATAGCTGCTTTCTGTTCAGTGGTATGGAAGATCTCTGCTAACAATAGATTGCCTGGGCTTTGGTGATTGAAGCAAGGACCTTAAAAATCTAGTGAATCCAACAAGTCTCAGCCCATAGAATTTGAAATACAGAACTAAATTTTTTAATAGACTTGGAACAACCAGCAGGATTAACAGGCTCCTTTTGAACTGTATATTTCGCTTTAGGAAAAGCAACCTTGTCAAATATTTTCAGAAGGAGTATTTAAATATTCTGTGATTCTGAACTATTTACTTACTACATTCATGTTAGTTTTGCCTTCTGGAGCAAGTTTTCACCTTAGATCTTAAAACAACTTTCATACTGAGGTGTTGCTGAGTCTAACTGGCCCTCATAAAAAAAATGCTGACCCTAAGAAAGGAGGAACTAATAGATTTTTTTTCAAATATTTCCTTGAAAATGGAAAAGAGTGTAACCAAATTAACAGAAATGGCAGTCTTTAACAACCTCCTGGTTTAATCTCACTAGCTTATTCCTTTATCTGTTGAATCTTGATTACTGTCAGAATCTATACAGAGTTGTGTGATACGATCCTTTAAAAGCATAGCTAAACTTTCTAATGTTTACTTGTCAAGCTGAGAATTTTAATTCAATATTTACTCTTTACTTGCAGTCCCACAGTCTATACGTAATTATTTTTTGAATTTCATCTCTTCATTTCTGGTGTCTCTTCAAGTGTAGGGAAGGCATAAGTAAGCATGTGCTTAAAGCTAGGCTTCCAGCAGGGATTCTGAAATTATAGTTGTTGAACATGCTCCTTCTTGAATGTTTTTAGGTATATATTCCACATTTATAAGGCAACTGACACATGTGATCTGTGTAGGATGGAGTCTAATTCTCCCTTCCTTTGACAGTCTGTGTGGACTGACTTTTTAAGTAGACACGACTTTGTTTATCTTCTCCAGGCATGTTCCTTCACCAGGTACTGCTGAAAATATCTTTTATCTTTTCCCAAGCTTTCTGTGTATGTTAATTCTCTGTTTATATGTCCTGGTCTAAATGCTCTATCTGTGCAATTTTCATTCCCCAAGAGTCTTCCTAAAATATAGTGGGGGAAAAAAAACCTTTATCTACTTTAACATAAATGCCTGGTTAGCATACACTCGAGATAAAGGGAGAATTTAGATTTGTGAAGTGTGTGATGACTGTAATAACACTTGTCAGTTCTTCTAGAATGTTCTTGTAAAACTTGTGCAGTGAATGGACTGCACGCCAAGTTGTGATATTATAATCGGAGATATTTATGAAAGACAACTTTTGTTCAGAAACTTTCATAACACTGGCATTTGCATTAAAAAGTTCTCATATTTCTCATCACTTTGCAATATCAGCCAGAAATTATCAAGAAATCAACTCAGTTTGATAATGGTCCAAGCAATATTGTAGTATTTGACCAAATACTTCAGATTCTCCAGATTCTTCTTTTTTTTTTTTTTTTTTTTTTTTTTAATTTGACAGGGTACAGAAGAATGCCAGATACAAAACTTACCCAAAATTCCATCCAGTAACTTTACAAATGTTATGGCAAGTACTCAGAACAAAAAATAGTGCTTCTCAAAATGACTTAGTGCATTTGCAGCCTACGTTGGCTTGTTGTTTGCATGCATTTAGCTCTGCAATCTATTGTTTGAATTGTGTTTCTCTGAAAATTTGTATCTATATAAGCAGATATGCCTAACTTAAATCTGTGTTCCACTTATCTTAAATGTAATATGAGAAAGAAATTGTCTGAGTTTTACCTCAGTTCTCTTATTGTAAGCTCAGATTAGTAAATAAATTATCTTCATGAGTCCAGATTAGAATTTACATATTCTATTAGAGCATAACACAAACATTTTCTGAATTGAAATCTCAGGACCTGCATGTTCCTACTACCATATTCAGAGAAATAATACTTTTTAGCTCCCTTCTAGGATTAACAGGATAGAGGGCAGTAATAAAATGCCCTTTCAAATTTTGAGACTGAAGAACTAGAAATGTTGAGGATACAGACCATATCCATAAAGTATGACATCTCATTTGGCTTAGACACGCTGATTTATTTTTTCATTTTGCTGCCCGGAAAGAAACAGTAACTGTCGGAATGTCCTGGACTTGGCAGGGAACAGTCAGCATGTCTGTATCTCGTACTCCTAGCCATTAAATTGTACTTGGGATCTTTTGCTGACAAGATGAATTTATGGAAGGTCTATGGATGGAGAGGGAGTGGAGTGACTGCTGGATTGTCCAGCACTGATAAGCTCAAGTGGGCCTCCAAATGACTTGAGTTGAGACCCTTTATCAGGTCTTCAAAATTCTTTATAAAGCATAAAAAAGAGGAGTTACCAACTATGGAAATCTTACATATTTCATGACTCTACTTTTTTGTCTGTTTATCTGTAAGGCATACTTTTTCATAAAGAGAGCTTTGCCAGCTTTACAAGACTAGAGTGTGAGCTTCTGGGATCATCTCTTAAAGCTCTGTGCTCCCACAAAGCTCTGTGCTGCCACCGGAGCTAGGTAAATTATAAAACAGTCTTGATCCAAGGTGTTAAGGACCAAGCCTGCCTTCTCAGTATCTGGAAAGACTATCAGAATAGATCTAGGTTGTAGCTACTCAAATATCAAGTTCTTAAGAGCTCTACCATTGTCTTTCATTTTTCTGTCTCCTATGCCTTATTATTACTGAACAGGAACAGAGCATGATACATATTCAGATTCCCATCCTGTAACTTTTATTTCGAGCATAAATTTCTATGCTGCTTATTTTCTCAGTGAAATACAGTTGTTGCATTCTTGAATTAGCTAATAGTAAAAAAAAATGAGTTAATTCAGTTAGCCTCACCAGTACCACCTGCCAGTTTCTCTCCTGCAGTACAGATCAGACATGCTTAGTGTGCAAGCAAGAGATTTCTCACTGCACGCATAAACCTGCAGCATTGCATTCCTAATAAAGCTGCTGGCCAGTGACATGTCGCATGAGTGACAGATAAATTGGTAGCGGTTTACAAGCCTACTGTGTACTGTTTTCTGAAAATTGGCTGTAAAGCAGCAATATTCTGCTTTGGTATTCTGTGATACATTTCCTGTATATCTGTAGGGTTTTCTATTCTGCAGAGGCAAGTGAACAGTCCCTGGAACACTGGTGCTGGGTCATCTGCTGCTCATCTGAGTGAGGAAATAAAAAGACAGGATGCTTTAAAGTAAAAAGAAATAGCTTTTGACAATCCACTGTTGTGAAACACCAAAAATCTGTCATTCATATGATTCCTACAGACTGACAAAAAAAAAAAGCTAGTTAAATCCTCAAATGAGCCTTGAGTATTATACTGATAGGCTCAGGACATGTCTGTGCCTTTGCTACATACTCCTGAAGTAAAAGAAACGTGGATGGAAGTAGTGTCTACCCTTCCTGAAAGCAGATGATCACCTTGTATTAAGGGTCTTTCTGTTATAAAAATTTTTCCCACTACAACATTCTGCAGCATCACAGAATGCCTATTATTTCTTCAAAAATCCTTTGAACTAGCCATTATCCTTCTTGCGCTCAGAAATGGCAATAATTTTCTATTGCTTCCCTGTGAAAGTTGGTACTGAATTAGATAGTGGCATCTTTTAATTTTGTTCAGTTTTAAAGTGTTCTATTTTAAAATTTGAATTACTGGAAACAAGCACTTACTCTCTTTCAAGCTATCTGCCAAGAAGGTGGGATATCTTACAGTAAACTTGTTGGCATAGCCACTAGATGACTGTGGCAGTGTGAAGGGAGTACGAAGAGACTTTGCTTTTATTTCATATTTGAAAACAACATGTAGAGGGTTAGAAATCCATCTAGCTGAAATTCAGCAACTATTTTTTTGACAGCTTGTTGCAAACTGCTGTAAAACAAACAAACAAACACACAAAAACTAACAAACGAAAAACCACAAGGGGAGAACATGGCCTTAATTTGAGAACTGGCAGTGACAGATTTCAGAGGTTCCCTACTGCTGTGTAACCAGTCTTCACTTATTCCTGCCTAATTTAAAGATACCTCTTTTCCATGTGATTTACAAATGACATGGGAACTGCCCAGTCTGGGGTGTCATAAGCCAACTATGTTTCATTTTATTTTGCTTCTCCGAGCTTTCACTTTTCCAGTGGAAAACTATCTTCCTCGATGCTCCAATATGGTTTGCAGCAGTAGAATTTCCTGATGCAGCAATGAGCAGGCAGCTGCTGACACCAGTACTTCTCTTTAACTGCCATGGCTACACTCAGAACAGAACATTTGTTTTCCTAATCACTATGCATATTTCTTTTCTCACCTTTTTAACAGTTCACTGCTTCACATCTAGCCAATGTATCCTCAGAAAGCTTTTGAAAGCATCTTAAATTGCAAAATGCTTTCAGTAATGTTCAAACTTTGGAACATCCCGGACTGTAGCTTTGTCAGATCAGAAACTGAAAATGTTGTCACGCTGTTAAAGCATTTCACTGTTTTTGAATTGATACAGTTTTTGAAGGAAAGTCACAGTGGTACCTATAAAAGTGTGTATCTACCTTGTGAGAGATGGCAGCTCTTACTGCCTTTGTCTGATTCTGCAGCTTTTACTTGCTCGTATTAGCTGCAGATCATAAGCTTATGACAAACAAAAAAAATGAAAAATAAATTCATATTATGAGGTGCATTTCAAGTAACCCTGATAAAGACTAACAAAACCATTCAGAAGTCTCACATTATTTTTCTTTTTCACCCATGACTGAGTGCTTGTGACTGTAAAGGTCAAAGGATTTGCAAACTCAAAAGTAAAAATCCTGTATTCACTTGCCATACTTTGATAATCTTATGAGCAAGCAAATTCTGACCATTGTTGAATTGTTTTTGTTTTTTATTGAAACAGAGTGCTGGTACTACTTGTATTAGAGAATTAGATTTATTCAGCTGCTTGAGATAAGAAGATGCACATTTTGCTTTGGAATTGCATATATCCAACTTCTGAATTACTGGGATTTTAAAACAATCATTGAGTTTATTTAAAGTAAATAACTTCCAACTCCTTGCAGATACTGATTCCTTAGTTTAAAAACCTTGCATGTTTCACTCAATGTTGTTTTGTACATGCAAAGTAAAATGAGCAATAACTGAATTTACCATTTTATATTTTTACCTTTGTGCCAGCACTGAGATCTACAACAGAATCCTGAAAGTGTTTGTGAAACTGACTTATCTTTCTAATGGGGACAGTATAGAATTGCACCTGAAATGATCAAACAGCTCTGAAAACAGCCTCAGGCACACTGTGTTGCAGTCACCTAATGCTGGTGAATTGTGTACAGGGGAAGATATAAAGTATTGTGTGCTATGATTGTTGGCATCTTTGAAAAGAAACATGGCAGGACCTGCTCTGTACCAGGAAAATAAATAGTATGCCCACACCGGTTCAGACTAAAGATGAAAGAAAATGAGACATGAGTGAAGTGATAACTCCCCTTTTTATCACTCCCAGCTTCTGGCAAGCTCTGAATCGGGACCTCCATGAATCACATGTCCTGTCCTTGTATTTAGTAACCCAGATGGATATTTTTCACAATGAATTTTCTTGTTTTCTGAATTCATGTACGATTCTGTCATCATCTACTTTCCAATTACATGCTGAATGAAGAAGTACATCTTTTATTTTCACCCTGTTAGTTGTCCTGATGTTCTCTTTTTCTCATACTTGAAAAAACAATCAGCAATCATACCTTCTTCAGGTTATTGTCTTGCCACTATGCTCTTCCTCTGTCATCTTACTTGGCAAGAACCTTGTCCTTTTTGTAGCTCTTTGTGGAAAAACATCACGGACCCTTGTCACTTCATTAATTCTTAATATTCAATGTATTTTTGTCTGCTTTCTACTGCAAGTGAAACATAAAAATGTGATAGTTTTACAAGGCAGATGAACAGGGAGGTAATTTATGTTCATGTTTGTGCACGTTATTTGATGTGTTAGTTACAGTCATGAGATGTTATCTAGCATTTATACTATCATGGATAGGGATTAATATGAGGAATTTACAAGAACAATATGATGAGAGTTTTTGAATTCGTGCAAACAGCCCATCTAAATATTGTTAGATTCTAATGTTTCTCACTGTGATCTATCATTGTGTTAGCTGCTTGTGGATGGTCAATGAAATTTATAGGGTTTAACTCCCAGGGATAGCTCACAGCTAGACTGAAATGTATTGATACGTCATTGATTATCTGCAGAGGCTAAGAAACCCACAAAACTCAAGATTAAGTTTTAAGAGCTGTAGATAAAATTGGCCAGATTACTCTAATAGAGACATTGTTTCTCATGCTAAGGTTGAGGTAGAGTCAGGGATAATACAATCAAGCTTGCATACAAACTGTATTAAATTTGTAAGATTTACCGTTTAGCATATGAGTCCTATATGGATTTGGTTTTAATGAACATCTATACATTGAATAAGCTTTTATTAAAGGTAATTCCTTTAATAATCCACTGATTTATCTTGAAATTTCTCTCAAACACAAGGGTGGTGTGGGTTCTTGAGAAGATCTACATTGCACCTTCAAACTGAGTCAGATCATCTGCCATTTGGCAAAGAGAAGCATCTCTCTTAGAAACTCTCAGAGCTCTGGTGGAGACTGGTGTTAAAAAGAAAATCCGATGTGGTTAGTGTTTTGTTGTTTTTTCTTTTTCCTCTGATTTGTGCTGTTTTTTTCAATATTTAAAACTTAGCTTCAAGAAGCAAGAAAAAGATATTTTATATTTATTTTCTCCCCGGCTTTGTTAGAGCTTCAAAAGGGACTTATTTTTAATGATGATTTCCTGTCCAAAACAAACTGAAAATAGGATGAAGGCACCATTTACAGGAGGTGCTATAAAGTCTGCTACAGTACTATTCATACTTTAGGAAAACAGAGCTCAAAATGATTGCCAAATATATAGTCTTCTACTGTATATTTTCCTTAGCATCCTAAAGAAAAGAAAATGGTGTGAGGTTGGTAAATACAGAAAATCAAGTTTTTTATACCTATTATTGCTGGAGTGTGAAACAAAAGGATCACAAATGGCACAGACACAGTACTACTGTAGTTGGATAGAGTTCAGTATTCTAAAAAAGCTAAGTGGATTACAAACTCCCTTAGCTGTTTCTATTGAATGATTTTGTCTCTGTATTTGTTGTGTATAAGATGTATGTAGACTGACTGTCGTATTTCTACTTTTGGCTTCAGCTGTCTTAATAAAAATTATGTTCATATTTATTTATATACATATGTATTTAAGTTTCTACACCATTTATTCTTTAATATATGTCTAAGAGAAGCTATTAAGATTCAGAAATCTTAGCCAACAAAATACATTATTTTGCTAAGGAATATTTACAGCTCGTGCTTAAATCAGTTCTTCCTTAGAAGTCATCAAAGTAAGAAACTTCAAATATTTCTTCAAAACTAGAGCCAACTTACCCTATGTTAACTTGTCCTTAATTTGGTGCTATCATTACCCATATTTTTTTTATGAACCTGAAAATTACAGTAGCATGTACTAAAAGGCATGCAGGCGGATTGGAAGAATTTGTGTTCATGCTATTATATTTCATTATTTCTAAGATAGAGATGTATTCATTCACATAAAGGGACTATTTCTAAGGATGATGTAAGGGATGCTACAGTTTTAAAAATTGTGCTATGTCCTTGAAAACTTTCTGTAAGCAAAGGGCAGCTATTGTGGAAGTAAAAGCTGCTTCAGAGTCTATAAAGATTAACCATTTCAAAGGAATGAGACAGACCACTAAAATTATGATGAATTCTGTTAGGTTAATATAAAATGCCTTCATTTTTCCATGAAAAAATATCAGATTTTCACGAAATGGGGAAAAATGCATTAAAAAGAGCCAACATTGTATCCTACAGATCATACAGATGATACCAAATCTCACGCAGCAAGCAAGGGAATAAGAAACTCTTCTATAAAGTTAAAGTAGAAGAGAAAGCATTTGAAACATCTAGCTCTGGGACTCAGATCTTTTAGCTGGTAGAGCATGAAATTATTTCAGTGGGAAGGAAAAGAGATTATTCACTATTTCCTGAGGTATAGTCCTTAAATTTCCATTAATTTGGGGGCTTTTAAACTGAGCTCCCAGAAATAATAAAGACTTCAATTTAAATTTATGTAATTTACTTCATAGGAATGTATTCCCAGTTGCCATACTTCTGAAGGCTGCATTAGAGATTTTAATATTTAAACACTTTCTGCATAATTAACATGCATATACACACCAACACACATATATTTATAAATTCATTCTCCTTATCATGGCCTCAATTTTTTATTTAAGAAAGTATTAAGACTTGTGGCATAGTTAACTGAAAGGAAGGTTAATATTTTGAGTTCTGAAGGGTATCAGTTTACAAAATGTTTTAGTGGATTAAAAATTAGGTTTCTGTTGTACTGTTACAGGGAAAATTAAACACTTGAAGAATTAAGCATTCTGGATAACCTGAAAAAATATTATGTTTGTTAATGTTCTGTGCAGAGCTATACTTTTGGAAAATTTTAACATTGAAAAATGAAATGATTAATTCTTATTGTGCGTTCTAATTCCTCTCCTTCCACTTCCTTTTGTTTCAGAGGATAAGGTAAGGAAGGATACCATTACCCTCTCAAAACAGGAATTCTCAGAGAAATCACAATATCAATTTTGTTAACTCTTTTGTTAACTTAAGCAGACTAATCAGGCTGGAATATTTCCTATGGAGAGGACAATTTAAAATTTCCTATATTTGGAGCAATATCCACTAGGCATACCTGTATGGCTCACTGTCTGTATTCTTATTTAAGAAAGGATTCTTCCATCCATAATGTCAATGTTTTCCCCTCACTTTGTCTTCCTTGGTTAAATACTTCCCAACTCTTGACCCGGAAGGCTTTTATAGGAAGAGAGACAGAATGTATGATAACTTTCAAACTGCTTAGGTCACAGAAATTCCTTCCAGTAATTCCTTCAGTGTTACTTGCATTTATGGCATTACATGAATACATGAGTAATAGTAGACTAAAAAGAAAAAAACATTACTTAGTAAAACATGTATAAAACTCTTTTGACTCGGATTTGGTAGCCCCCCCGTGAGCCCTATCAATCAGAACACTGCTGTCTAACTCTAAAAGGAAATTTTCATGAGAGAATGCAATTATCCAGTTGGATTCTGTCTACCAAATCATTTAATGATAAGTGTATCACAAGCCTCAGTAGCCTTGCAGGGTTAATGCTTAAATTTAGTAAAAAAGATAAAACCCCAAAATATGCTGCTTTCTTTTTCTCCTTTTATCAAGGTCAGTGCATTGTGAGAGCAGAAGGTTTTTCACTAAGTCACTGCAAATAAAAAAAAAGAAATAATAACGATGATAATAATAAAAAACATAAAAGAGAAGAAAAGCTTTAAGCCAAGAGGGCTTTCCTCATAGTCTTTTTTTTACCTAAGCAAGATTTTTTCTGGAGATACGATTTCTAAGGAAAAAGACTATTGCATGAAATGGCCTTGCTCTGTATTCTTGTTTCAACACAAGTTTTAAATGGAACAAGAAATTTTTATCATTTTAACCAAAATTTTCTCCTGGGTTTAATTCTGGGGCTGAGATAAATGGAGCAGCAGAGACTAATTCCAGACTTTTCATGGAGATTAGCAGCACAGCTACTACACTCCTCTAGACAGAGAGTGTTCTTCATCTTTCATCAACTATATTCAGGGCAAGGGTTACGTCTCAGTGCTTATTCTTTGCATTTCTGTGGGTATAAAAGTGGTCTGAAAGGTGCTACTGTTGTGTACTAATTAACAAGTCTACACAGTATCTAAGCATGATTGGCCTGAGCAAGTTTATCAGGTAAGTTCCATTGCTTCTTATAAAATAAATGAAAGAAAAATCTTGTAAAACATGGATAGGTATTCATATTTAGTTTTCATCCTTCTCCGCTAAAAGCAGTCATTGTAGACTGATATAAGAGAATCTATTTTTCCCCATTATCCCATATCATTTGTCTCTACTTCTTTTTCAAATATGATATCATATTTCTTCTCTTTTCTTTAGTCTCTTCAGTACTACTAATTTCTGAGATTTACTGTCCTCTTCATCTGTGCTGCATGAGGCAATTTAGAAGTTTCCACTTATGAACCATTGCTGCTAGCTGTACGTAATTCATGAGAATCAAAATACTTTTTGCTACATTTTGCCATCTTCTTTATCCATTCTGTCTGTCTTGGCACATAGAGAACTCTTCATATTTACTCTTCCAACTTGTCACTGCCACTGCTGAAGACTTCTTTACTTTCATTGCATTATTCTACTGAAGATGACAAGCTGGCAAGTCATTTGCATGAACTGCTTTCAAGATCTTCTAAACATGACAGTCTGCTGAGATGCTGTCACAAGCACAGTACTAATACCTCTTCCCATTAATGACACAAACTGTGGAGGTACATAGAGGAGTGATGGGTCAGACTGTGGTGATGAAGATGCTTCTCTTACACTTCAGTAAAGCAGATTGCTTTGGCAAAGCTATTGTCATAACTGGCTTCTTGGAAAATAAATGTTCAAAACAGCCAAATATGTTTATTTGCAAATGTGTTGTCATCTCAAGAGAACAATCAAATAGAAAACAGTCTTGCTAGCAGAGATAACTTTCTGGGTATCAGGATGCATCTAAACTCAAATACTGCTTATAAGATGAATAAAAGTCCTCTTCTCCAGCTTCCAAAGCCAGTTATTCACTGAGGCTCACTGAAAGACACTTTTTATTATCAGTTCTATAAAAGAATAAACACCCATTGAGTAGAAACAGAAGTATAGCTAAATATATAGTTTCTCTTTCTTTCCTGATTGGTGAAGTCCATAGATGAATCAAGTAAATTGTGTTGAGTATGGCAGATATGGATTTTATTTATTTATTTATTTATTTGCCTTTTTATGAGCTGGCCTAGAGCTTTTGTCACAATATATCCCTTCAATGAAGAAGGAAGATCTCAATAACTTTATGGAGAAGAAAATGTTTTAATATTTTTTTACTCAGAAAATACCTTCTCTGCCTTTTGCTTATGTCAGCCTGATGACTGCTGTCTCAAGTTAACATTTTGTTTCTGTCTGATTTACTAAGCATGGACACACATATGATTTTGTTGTCATCAAGTTTGAGCTAAGCAGGTAACTGCCATATTGTATTCATCACAACTTACCGTTCTTTATGTTCTGCTGGTTTAAATTTTCATTTAATCCAAATTTTAAGAGGATATACATAGGTCACTCTGAAAGTGTGCCTCCTATTTATTTCCATGAAAAGCACAATGAACACAAGAGCACTATTTGACAGAGAAAATTCCAGCTACCAAATGCTATTTTTCAGCATAGTCACCTTTATTAGCTATGCATTTTCACCAGTGATGAAAAAGAGCCTGCATGCCACATTAGTAAAAATCTGCATCAGCAGAGGTGACCCACTCTCACTTTTGCCACAGCTGAAATTCAGTATCCACTGCCTCACTGTGCTCGCATCCACTGTTTGGTCTCCATAAATGTTCAGCAAACATTCAAGAATGTCAGTGGGTGCCATTATTTCGGCATGGAGGAATTCAGTGACGCAGATCTTTTTCCATTTGCACTTCTATGTCAGACACCATTCTGTCAGACTGCCCCTGTGCTGCCATCTGTCACGTGATAACAAAATGAAATGGAATATTGGTGGGAAGGTTCAGCTTCTACTGCCATACTACCAACATCCATGTCTGACATGGTGGGCAAACATATTAAAATAGGAGGCATTACTTTTCAGAGCAGCCATCGTAGAATAGGAAATTCTGAAGGATAGGAAGCTTCTGAATACATTCACTCTACACGTTGCACAACATCTTCGGTTATTTCCTTCAACCCACTCTTAGTGAAAAATTTACTGAGATTACATTCTGATATCCATACTTTGCTCCATGACAGTCACATGCACCGTGCTTGTGTTGAACATGCATGAGATGCAGGCTTGACATTCTGCAGTGATCTGGCATTTTTCTTCAGGCTAAATAGAAAAGATTACTGAGGCAACCTCTAATAATCATAAAGGCAAAGCAAACATGATTTCTTCTTGTCTTTCCTTCCTGAATAATTATATGTAGGAATGTGTTGTTAAGGTAAATATGCATAATATGAATTCCATTTAAGTAACACAGAGAAAAAAAGTGTTTTCTGAATAACTAAGAGGTAATATTCCACAATTAGTAAAATAGACAAAGTGAAACAGAATGGGTAAAGTTTATTGAATCTCCTTTGTGTTGTTAATCAGTAATTGTAAAGATTTGAAGATAATCAACGACTTTTTTTCCAGTGAGTTTCTACAAAGGACAATTCCTGAGTCATCAGACGTTTATGTATTTCATTCAAAATTTCTTCCAACTTGATCCAGCAGAGACCTGTTTTACATTCTTCATACAAGCATCTCTGCAGAATGAAACTAAATAATCACCTAGGATGACCATTTTTGAGAAAGAGCCTGGAAAAAATCACGATTTAACATAGAGGTTCTGAAGAACCCCGTTTAATATTAGACTTCTGCTTTCATTTGGACAGTAGAAAATAAGTCAACTAGTCCGATATTCACAGAGGACAGCCTGCAGAGCATATACAAATAAGTTCATTTTTCTGTTTGTATAATTATTTATTTGCTGCTGCTACTCTTATATTAGAACACAATGCAGGCATACCAAGTAAAAGTTGGGAGCATAAATAATTACAAGTTTGTGGTTTCATGGCTTGTTTGAAGAGCCTGAAAGATTTTAAACAATGCAAAAGAGCAAATGATAGCACAGAAACTAAAAGAAAATGGGTCAAAAGGTAGAAATATATTTTTTTTCTTAAGATCCTAGTTACCATTTAACTACTTCTAACCCAAATAACCTGAGAAGCACTGGAACACAGAAAGTAAGCATACTCATTTTTGGAAGGAGAGATGTGTAATTCAGTTGACCAACTGCCAAGTTCTATAAAAACGGATACATGCAATTGTCTTTAATTGTGGAAACTACCACAAGTTAGCCTAATTTTTAGAAAATGCTTATCATAATTGCTTGGTTTGCTTGCTAAATTATAATATAATTGGATCTCAGCACTGATTGGACGAAAATATTTTTGGAAGTGGAATATGTCCAGAAACTTGTGTAGAGAAAAAAAATAAGGGATGCATGTAATTTGCAGTGCCTGGAAACATGCAGTGGAATGCATACACCTTTTTCACAGGCATTCCAAGATGACAGCTTGCAGAGCAGGTGTGACGGCAACTCATTCCTTTGCAGATCATGTCCTAGCAGGACTCCATGCATAGGATGACCTACCTTCCCAGGCAGATGTTTCCATGTTGGTGGGAATGACAATGCACTAGGACGGAGCTAGTTGCATATCTACAGCAATCTGCTGTCAAGGCTAAGAATGGAATGGGAGTGAAAAAATGCTGGTAAAGTTTGGAAGAAGCTGCGTTTTGCACTCTGAGAGAGATATGTTGTGCTACTGGTATTTCTACCATAATTCTCTCATGCCAGCTTTGAGCAGTAGCAATTGGAGAATTCTGTGCAGCTGAAGTTTGCATGAAATTGCCTTTGATGACAGCCAGCAGAATATCATTCTCATTTGCTCTGTATCTAGTGTATGTCATGTTACTGGCAAATAAGATTAGGGCATGTTATTCATGCTGTTGGATGATTACAGGCTGCTTCTCTTGTGCAACTATTTGGACTGCCTGCTAGATGAGTTGCTCCTGTAGCAGCAAAATCTCCCCTTGCCTTCCATGTGACTGGCACTTTCAAGTTATTTGCAAAGGGGGAGTAGGAGGGAAAGTGGAACTTTGGGAATGGTAGTGACTTAGAATGAAACTGCCAGTCAACAAAGCTATTCATTCAATGCAGGATGAGGAAGTGCTTAGGAAAGATAGGAGTTTTGTTCCACTGGTAGCTCTTGAATGATGATTTCTTATTAGCAAGTAGGTGGTTTGAATAACACTTGTGTATCCCATGTGTGACCAGTATTCCAGAGAGGTCCTGGACTTAATGTACAAGCACTGATCACAGCATACATATTCTGCAAAACTCAAGCCTTTAAGTTCATTTTCTTTTACAAAGCATCGGGTTTATGAAAGAGATTCTATGAGTTTGAATTGTTTCTTTATCGGTTGAACAGAGGCACCTTATGCAATTTGTAGACCTTACAAGGAGTACTTGCTTTCTGTTTGATATCTGTACTACCACAGCTACCTTGTAATGCACTCCTTTCATACATTATGAAGTTTATCTTAAACAACTGTAGATTTCTGTTCCTGATACTCTGTTAGAAGATTGTTTCGAAACTTCCCTCCTTGCTGTACGTAATAAAAAGTCAGCTCTTCCTCAGGCTTTATTTTGTTTTGCTAAGCTGTTTAGAACAACAACAATAAAAGAAAGAAAGAAAAGAAAAAAGGCTAAGCTCCTCCAGAATACATTTTTAAGATTTGTAGGCTCATGAGGGTTTTCTTTAACTGCTTTTGCAGTGAACAGACGTGGTTTGGGGTAATAAATAGTTTTATCTATATAGGTAAATAGTTTCTAATCAGATTAGGTTGCAAGGAGAGCATGCTAACATATCCATGTGAAAATACACAAACACATATTCATTCTGTAATAGCTCTTCCATCTTATCATCATCCTAACAGGTCTCTTCTACATCTGCTGCACATCAAATCCTTCTCTTCAGAAGCCTGTGTAATTCCAGAGTTCCCATTCTAACAATTTATTTGAGCATCAAGGCTACTTAAGCATTTTGCGCATCTACTTATTTATGTGGAAGGCACAGCTCAGGGAGAGATTTTAAAGCCCAAACCTCACCAGCATATTAGAGTAGGTAAGTCTTTAAAAGTCTGAATTCTGAGAATTATATTAGATAAAGTGGTACCGGATACCGTAATACCAAAATATCAGAACTACTTTCTCTTGCAGACTCTCCTACAAAAATATTCCACATCTTGCTTTTGCCTGGAAAAATGAAGTTAATATACAAACTTTTGGAAAGTAGGCTATGTTCATGTTTGTTATAATCATCTTTCTTCTCAGGCTGATAACTCTAAACTTTTGCAAACATTTTTTGCAAATTCTATTTTTTTTAATTTTATTAATTTAATAGATAAGAACTCAACTACATAATCAAATTTACTCCATCCTTTGCATCACAGTTGTTAAAAAAAAAAAAAAAGAAAAAAAAGAGGAGGAAAAACCATGCAATTTGCTACAGCACTCAATGTTTATTTTTCAAGCGTAGCCCAGGAATGTCAGCACTACTGGGATTGCACTGAAAGGTTATTCAAGATAGGTTACCATGCTGACCTTTATTTATGACTGGAGAAAATAAGTCAGTGAGAGTATGTGTTATTCAGATTTTTATTCCTTCTTTGTTTTCACTGCACATTTGTGACCTGTCCATACGAAATTTCTTGAGAAAATGATGGTTTTATAATGAGCACTAATTAACTGTTGAACTAATTCTAGCATATGGTGCAGCAGAACTTCCCCAAAACTGGCTTGAATTGAATGGTGCCATCTGTCTCCATTGAGTTCAGATAAGAATCTGTCTGATTTTGTTGTTTTAACCTCTTTGATAATGAAAGAGAATTTGGCATAGTTTGCTAAGGAAATGTAACCTCCCAAACAACTACTGGATCTTCAGTTTTTGTGCAGTCAGGTGTCTTGGGAATTGTAAACAGTCATTAGGCTTAATACTAGTAAAACCAAAATTTACAGACATTTCTTGATCTCATCCTTGAAACTGGAATTCTGGTAGATATCACAATTAAGTTAAAAAAAAAAAATACATAGATTGCTGTGCTTTGGAACATTGCCTGAAATGTAAATTCTATTTAATTTTATGTTCTTTATTTTAAGTACCTTATCACTGATTTTAGTGGTACTTAATTTTGGAGAGGAATATGATAATTAAAAGTAAAAAATATATCAAATGTTTCTCTGTCAGCAGACAAAACATGTAGAACAGCCTTTAATTTCCTTCTTTCCCATTTCTATCAGAAGAAATGGTATAGAACTAAACCTCAGAGAGATTCAGCTGTGTTGTATTCCTTCAGAATGAAAATGACAAGACTATTTCTGTGAACAACTTTAGACCAAATTCATTGTGCAATACCAAGCACATTATGTGAAGCTCTATATTATGCACATTAACGGAATGAAAATATGAACATATGCAATTTAGCTTGTGAAAGCAACTACTGAAAGAAAAAGGACTTTTTAAACTAGCAGAATAAAGGCAGGGAATTCTTCCACAAGAATGAAAGAAATTAGAATAATAAACTGGACATGACAATCCAATGATGGTATTTTTCCTTCAAATTAAAACCTGCTTCAGTAATAGGTGTTTGTGTTCTTGAAAAGAATCATTTGAAATACTGTTTTCAGATAAGCTTCTTATTTAATTTCTGGTCATCACCCTAATATTTCAACACTTGTATTTCAGGTGCATCTACGTACATCCTCATTTATCTAATCCCTCTAGGCAGACATAAACTGAGATTCTAATAATCAGTCTACTAAAAGTAGATTTAGACTAATTTGTGATTTCTTTAACTATATATTTTTCAACTGGATAATTGTTCTCCCATTCTAGAAAGCCTTTCTAATAATAATGAATTTAGTTCCCCCATGTTTTCTAACACTCACAGGAGTACAATTGCATAACTGAAATTCTGTTTTTTATTGTGTTAAACATAAAAAATGTAAACAAACTACAGAGCTGCAGTCATTCATCTTTGGTCTTTCACAAGTCTTTCATAATTAAACAGAGCATAAGCAGGAATTCTGTAGAACTGACAGTACTATAGTATAACTCTTCCAAGCACAAATACTTGTAAGTCTAAATGAGAATTGTGAGATTTTTTCTAGTTAACAGCTAGGCAGTTTGATCCCTCTCAATACAGAAAATACTTGAAAGAACAGGAAATTCTTATTAATTGTTATATGCAACTAGTAAAACTTTCGGATCAAAAGTGCATGAAGGTGGAAGACTTTTTATAACATGATAGCTTTACAGTGAAATCTTTTTAAATTGTGATTTCTGACATATATATCAAACAGCTGACTGAACTTTATGCTAGCAGGTTAGATAAATACATGTCCTCTTTCAGAGAAATCTAGTATAAAAATAAAAGAGTAAAGTGACAGGAGAAAACTACAAACAGCAAAACAATGTTATAGTCTTTAGATTAATGAAAAATATTTTGCCAACCTACTTAAATTGAGATAGGAGTTTATTCTAAACAACAGACAAGTTCAACATTATATTGTTCAATTTCTCTAAAGTAAGGGAGTAATAGAACAATAATGAAAATTTTCAAAGTAAAAGGTAAATATTCTTCTCCTCCTAAAGAAGAAAAATATACCACAGAAGTAATAAATAGGTCTTTACTACTTCATTGCGTATCCTGCAGTTTTTAGACTAATCTGTGTATGTGTTCAGCATCTTCACCCACACTATTTTTTTAGACAGTATTATTCAAAACGAAGATGTAGCTTTTATAAAACTTAGTTGAAAACTCTGACAGATCTTAGGCTGGATATGAGCAAACCATTTAAATCTACAGAAAACTGGGTTTAATCTTCACTGCTGGAAAACATTCTAATCTCATCCAATGCCTTTAATGATGGTTCATATTGTGCAATATAGAACAGGAGTTCTCATACTTGAATGCCTCCATGAATGCCCCAGTTTAACAAAGAGCCTGAGAATTAATGGGTAATTTCCATCTAATTTAAAAACTTCCAATACTGCCTCAAGTCCAATTTTGAGATATGATATTGTTGCATCTATTCAACAGTTCATCTATTCAACTATTGACTGAATTCATATAGCTGAAACAGTGCCAAATACACACGACTCAAAAATCTTTTGTGACTTGCACTTCATTCATTTCTTGAGCATCTTGATTTTTTTTTTCTATAGCTCTACCTGTGTAGCAACCACACTGATAGATAGTGCCCTCTACTGACAAGTAATGGTGAGACAGTGAACAAGTGTGCGTGCCTGCCCTGAAAACTAAAATGCGATTTATCTTAACCAGCCAGAATACAGACAATTCTAGAATACGTGAACAGGGAAGGAATGCACAAGAGGGATGTGGGTGCGCTTGGAAAGTGCCTGTATTATCTGAAGTACTCTGAAGAACTTTCATCTCAAAAACTATTATGAAAGATTTTTCACTTTTGGGATAAGCTAAGTATTATCAGTGCTCTAACTAGCTCCAAATTATAAATTACTTCTCCAAATTATGAATCTGAAGAACACTGAACTACTGGTTGATGCAGCACAAGTGACAAGTAGAAAAAAATGTGTTCAGTACTGTTTTCCTCTTTTCTAAACTGAGATCAGCCAGAAGCTCCAATTAATAGTTTCATTTCAGAGCCTGAAAACAGCTGCTAAAATCGTAAGTGAGATTTAAATTCAGTGCAGATGCACATCCATATTCCTAAGGGTTTGTTTCAATTCAGTTTAATATGAAAGAAATGCCAAAGTTAAGTTACAATGAATGTTTTGATTTATGGAAGTATTTTAGCTAATTATATTAAACCAATACTTGTTAGAACAATATGTTAAAAAACAAAACAAAACAAAACAACAACAAAAAAACACTGTTTAGTTCTGTGGTGTTCCACACTTTTAAAATGCTCATTTGAACTAAGAAAGCTTGTAAATTGACATTTTCATATTCACTGAGATGAGGTGGATACATTAACAATGTTGGTACTGACTGGTAGATAAAATTAAAAGACAAAATTTGAGCAGAAAAATCCCGTGGAAGTGTTATAAGCCACACAGAAGTAAAAGTTGTTCTTTGTTGTTTGTCATCTCACGCATTCCAAAGCTGCTGGACTGTGTAATTCCTGCAGTCTTCTACTGTTCACACTTTTAGACCTTATAAATAAGATTGCCCAGCCCAGCCCTCAAAGGTCAGCCACATATTGTTAAATCTTATTATAACTGATGAGCGATACTGAGGTTGGTTTAATTCGCAGCTGTGGTTTAACCTAGCAGGTGGCTCAGCACCACGAAGTTGTTCACTCACTCCCTCACTCTTCCAGTGGGATGGGGGAGACAATCGAAAGGAAAAAAAAACAGCACTGTAGAACTTGCAGGTTGAGATAAAACTATTTATGAAGATTAAGAAAAAAAAAAAAGGGACGAGGACAATTGTTATGACTATATATATATATATGAATGTATATGACAAGTGATGCACTAGCAATTGCTCACCACCCACTGATGCCTGGCTAGCCCTCCGAGCAGGGAAGAGGGTGAGATGAACTCCTATTCCCTTCAAAACTCCTTCCACATGATGTCGCATGGAATGGAGTATCTCTTTGGCCAGTTTAAGTCAGCTGTCCTATTTCTGTTCCCTCTCAGCTCCTTGAGCCCTTCACTGTGAATGGCCTTAGCTCTGTACAGCACTACTTAGCAGCAACTGTAAACACTGGTTTGTTATCAACATTGTTTTTCTCTTAGAAACAAAACATAGCATCATATCAGACACTCTGAAGAAAACAATTCTGTCCCAGCTGAAACTAAGACAGCAGTAATTAGTTACAACCAGTCAACAAATTTTGCTATTCTGTTTGTTACATATAAATTATGAGAATGTAACCAGCAGCTTTAAATATTTTATCCAGAGCGTATTTATGCATAATTTCTTCAAGGAATTTGGTTTCTTAGTATGTTCCCATAAACCAAGAAAAATAGGTATAGAGATTAGATAATGAGAACATCTACAGCTCACATTCAGGCAAATGTTGCTAATGTATTTTAAGTGTTTATTGCTCTCTAGACAAAAGAATATTGCCACTGCTAATGTTGTTTCATCTTCCAGCATCGTGAGCTGGGTACAATCTGCTTGCTGTTTCCTTGCACTGAGCATCTCAAAGAAGAACAAAAAACTTTTACAGTGAAAAAACAAGTCTTTCTTAGAAACTAAACTAAAGTATCTAAGATTTTAAATAGAGAGTTTCTAAATGACTGGGCAAGGTGGAATACAAGCAAAATCAAGTTTATAAACAAATTTAAAATGCTGAGGTAACTCTCCTCCACCCAAGAGGTGCACAGGGACAGTGAGGCCTAGCAGTGCCCACAGGGCCATGACAGCAGCCTCCCTCCTCAACAAATTGTGTCCTCAAACGTAACAGAGAGTCAGGCTCAAAAGGGACTTGCTGCAGAGTTGTTGCCATGATTTGCCAATGGGCTCTCTCGAAGGACAGCCAAGTCAGTGACAGGAAACAGACACAGGGGCATGACATGAGATATTTGGAGTGCAGCTAAGAAGCCCAAAGTGGAAAGGAGTACAGACCAAAAAAAGCCCCAGTTTCCTCTGCAGTCTGAGAATGAGTAAAGTGTTAGCATTCTTGAGAGATCAGAGCCCAGAGCATGGCTAGTCACCTAAGAGGATTCATAGTGGAAAATCCCTGCACAACCGCAGACTAGGCTTCACAATACTTGGCTCAGAATAGCCTAAGCCAAGGAGCAGCAAGAGCAAGGATGCTTTCTAAGGAATAGGAGCTAAGGGGAATCACATGGCCATTATTCTGGCCAAATCGCAGCCCCACAACCTAAGCAAAAGTAGCAGGACAAGCCCAGAGATGACAGCTATTTTCAACCTAGAGATAAGGCAAGTCTATGGTGAGGAGGCAAGTCTGAGATCCAGCTGGGAAATCAACATTAAGATTAGGATCAGATCCACGCACTGCCAATCACATTTGTGGCGACAGGTCAGGGTTGAGTTCAAGCCAAGAAGACAATCTGTTAGTCAAAATCACAGAAAGGACCAAGCACAGTAGAACTGAAAAGCAGTACTCTTACAACACAGCTCAGATAAAGGCTGAATGTGAAGACTGAACTTTTAGTGCACAGGAATCTGTGAAATGAGCTGTGCAGGCAGGCTTCAAGTCACAGACTTCAGGATTTGTGAATGCAATCAGAGTCCTGACAAATTCTTGGTAAAAACAAATATGTATCTGAAATTTTCAAAATACAGTTTGCTATTCAGTATTTTGTAATTTTCTTCTTTCTTTATTATGCTCATTTTAAAATATTTTTGGACACACTTTATTTAAATATCTGATTTTCTTAATAAACTATCTAAAAAAACCTAATGGCTTATCAATTCGCAGCTTGGTATCTGTAACACCCGTACTGCACTCCTATGCTATTTAGCAATGCTTCTGTGTGTTGTGATAAATGAATTCATGCTGTTCATTGAAAAGGTCTTACCTAATTCATAACCCCAGAATGAAGTCCATCATAACCCAGGTGGATCATTACACTTTTCATTTGAAATGGTCCAGAATGAAACTATAGTATGTATTTTAATAATACTACTCTCTCCAGATCATGGTACTCTCAATGTCATAGACAAACCAGAGTATAGAAGACCACGAAGAAAGAAGCCAGTCACAGTGATTCTCAAGCTCTTTTACAAACAATATTAAAATAAAAATTATAGAAATTGTTAGAAAATTTTGAAAAGAGACTACCACAAGGGAAATCAATTTAAATGTTTTATAGGAAGCCAGTTCATGTTTATGCCCTATCAAGTTCTCACTGAGTTCTGAAAACAAAGTTCTGTGACACACTGCAGATGATGTTGATTTTGGTAGAGGGCAATTTGTATGAAAAAATATGGAAAAATTAAAAGAGTAAAGATTTTCTTTATCGTTGGTCAATAACTATTATACTGATAACACTCCAGAAGAAATCCTTTTTTATTTTTTTGACTGATAGTTTACACTGTGTTCTCTGACAGAGTAGAGAATTCTAAGTTTCTTTTCAAAATGTGTAAGCTCCCATTTGTGTACAGAATTAGGTGAAACTTAGTTTACCACTTAGAACCCCCTGACTTTTTAGTGGAGCAATGATATTACAGTTGTTCATGTAACAGTTGGGACAGAAATTTGTCTGATTAACTTTTCCTTGTAGAGAGAGCTTTAGTCTTTCTGTACTTATTCTGTAACTGTGTGGCTGAGGATTAGTAAAGATTTATATTAATGTAAAACAGGCATGAAAAAGAGGCAAACGGACAGCTTATATCACTAGTAAGACAAAGAGAATCTGTGTGAACAACAGTGATTATGAAAAAGAATTATTGTGAGAACCAATGTACTATTAGATAAAATGTCAGCTCCTTAGGGCAAAAAAAAAGGAAAAAAAATCTTATTTTATCCTTTGCAGTTGCATTTGGAGATAAATTTCTACCAGGACTCATCAGTACAAATATATTGAAGAATACTTCCTTAACCTTTTCTTAGTAATAACAAGGGAAAATAACTACTTCATAGCCTTGATTTTATAAGTGAATAAGTTAAAAAAGAAATTTCCAAAGCAAGCAAAGACAAGCTGAATAAGGAAAATCAATTCCACACATATAGATTATTTTTAACTTACCTTTAAATAGTATTTCTCAGTGCTTAAAGACTCAAGTGGGAAGATAAAAAACAGATGATAAAAATTATTATGTTATTTATCAAATATTTGAATGAAAATTAAATGTGCTAGGTGTAGATTAGCCATGCTTTAAAGCATCATCTTTGTTCAGTTGGGATATTTTTTTGATGAGAGAAAAAAAATCTTTTAAACAAGAAGCTCTGAAGGGTTCTTTCCCATTTTCATCTGAAAAAATTTCAAGCTATTCTTAATGCCTTCTTATATTTGAAATACACAATCTGCTTATAGGACACATGTATCTGCTTCTTCAAATGGAGATTGATAGTGATATATGTTGGTTTGCTTAGCAATAGGAATTAGTACATTAGTTTGAGAACCAATATATTATTTTAGCAAAAGGAATCCATAAGTGATAGTTCTAAAACTTTCCATTCCCGCTTTAGTGGGTGAACAGTCTTTTTTTACACAATAATTTTGCACTGGAGACATAATAGAATACTTTTATCTTCTGCCTCAGTGATTTTGCCTCATGAGAAGTACTGGAGTAACAACAGAATACTTCTATCTTTTGCCTCAAAACGTGCAAGGACATTTTCCTTGGATTCCACATACATTGTTTTTAAAAAGTGGTTCACTATGGCCTAACAAGCAATGGAAATCTTCCAAACTGGGGAAAAGTGAATGAAAGTGAGTCAAAGGGTTCAGTGATGAAGCTGATGGTGAAAAAAGGGGAAGAAGTAGGTGAGCACTTGAGCACACCGAATACCACTGCGCATGCCCAAAGGGACATCAGCACATATCTATGAGACCTTGAAAAAGAGTGAATATATATGCCAAAGTACTGCATATGTATGTCTTAACTGTATAAATGTAGAACCTGAACTCTGAGAGTGCACGCTTGCTTGTCAAGTCGTCCAGTGAGCACTGTGAGGAATAAAGGAATGCCAATGTCTAACACCACATTGGAGTTAGAGAGTTTTCTTTCAGACGACAGTAGAGAAGTGGTGCCAAACTTGTGAATTTTATTCCATGACAAACCACAGATGTTCACCTTCCTACTGAACTGGGCAGCTGGAGAAAAGATGTTCACAATTCTTCATACCTTTCAAACATGGAGTAGGCCCTCAGGTAAAAACAATTATCAGCAATTTTATTTCTGATGAACATTGGAAAACAAATATAGACTTTAGTCTCAGTTAGGGCTGAAAGTAGGATTCTGATAAAAGACAGAAATCTCAGCTTGTTTGTTCTTTTCCTTGAAATTAAATAAAATCAATTTTTGCCTGGGGATACTTTAACAAGAGGAAAATACACAAAATTACATATTTAAGAGACTCTATTACATCTACACTGGTTAAAGTCTATTTTAAATTTACAGTCACTGATTCTTACTAACCTCTTTTTCAGGCAGTAGTGCATTTCTCCATCACGTGTTTTAAGGAGAGAGGCATGAAAAAGAATTTAACTGGAAGTTGTTCATCCTAGACAAAAAAAAAAAAAAAAAAAAAAAAAAAA
>JACDJE010002407.1:0-28344 GCA_016647715.1 Pavo muticus
AAAAAAAAATCTGCATGAAATTGATTCAATAGAAAATTGTTATCAGAGTTTATATTTTACATGTTCTAATGGACACTGTAATGATATAAAGTCACTGAAAGTGAGTGACTATGTTTATTGCTTCTTGGCACTGAGATGCTTATTTCCAGCAGAGCTGTGAGCCCACAATTGTTCCAGTATCTACTAAGCTACATCTATGTTAAATTATGTGTTGATCCTTTCACATCTTCATCTCACCAGATTTACTGGCTGAAGCTAATAAAATCAACACTGGTGACTCCTGTTCACCACTGGACTTTGTTAGCTACATCACAGAATTATGGAATGTCTGAGAGCATTAATAAAGGTGTTAAACAGTTTTCAATTCACTGAACTATATATGCATCCAGACAATAGATCAACAGCTTATCTATGAGGAGCTTCTGGGAAATATTGTGAAAGGAAAACCATATCTACTGCTCTCCTGTCATCTACCGAGCCTATCATAGAAGCTTATCAAGTCAACAGTGACTTCCCCTTGGTGAATCCGTGCTGGCTACTCCAGCTGATTTTCTTGTCCTTCATGGGCCTGGAAATGGTTTATAGGATTAGCTGTTCCATCAGCTTCCCAGGGACTGTGAGGTGCAGAACCACAAAGCTACTTGCTCACTCTCCTCAAGTGGGATGCAGGAGAGATTCACAAATATAAAAATATGAGAACTCATGGGGTTGAGATAAAGGAAGTTTACTAGCTGAAGCAAAAGCTGCACGTGCAAGCAAAGTAAAACAAGGAATTATTTTGCTATTTCCTATTCACAGGCCGATGCTCAGCCAGTGCCAGAAAAGCAAGGCCAATTATGCTTAATGGTTTCTTGGGAAGACAAAAGCCATCACACCAAACTTCCTCCACTCCTCCTTCTTTGCTCAGTTTTATTATTAAGCATGATGCCATATGGTATAGGATATCCATTTGGTAGCTCTGGGTGAGCTGTCCTGATGTTGTTCCCTCACAGCTTCCCATGGACCCCCATCTTCTTGCTGACAGGGCAGTGTGGGATGCAAAAATGTCATAGAATCATAGAACAGAGTCATAGAATTGTTAAGATTGGAAAAGACCTTTAAGATCATCTAGTCCAATCATCAACCTATTCCAAATGGTCCACTAAACCTTGTCTCAGTGCCATATCTACATATTTCTTGAACACCTACAGGGTTGATGACTCCACCAACTCCTTGGGCAGCTTGATCACTCTTCTGGAGAGGAAATTTTTTCCTAATATCCAACCTGAATCAGCTCTGGTGCAGTTTGAAGCCATTGCCTCTCATCCTATTGCTTTTACCTGGGAGAAGAGACTGACCCCCACCTCTCTACTCCAGAGAGCTGTAGAGAGTGATAAGGTTTTCCTTTAGCCTCCTCTAATTCAGACTAAACAATTCCTTTTCCCTCAGGCAGTCCTCATAAGACTTCCAGATCCAGCCAAAATCATAACACTGGCCTGCAGTTCTCTGGGTCTCTTTGTTGTCTTTCCAAAGATAGGGTAGACATTTACTTTCCTCTAATTTTGGGAAATTAGTCACCGTGATGGATTCACAATTATCAAGAGTGATCTTGTAAAGATATCTGCCAGATCCCTCACTTGTAAAGATATCTGCCAGATCCCTCAATACTTGTGGGTGAAACCCATTAGATATCACAGACTTGGACTGCATCCAGATGTGGAGTCCCTAGTGCAGGAGAGACATAGGCCTGTTGGAGTGCATCCAGAGAAGAGCCAGAAAAATGATCCAAGGAATGGAACACCTCTCCTGTGAGGACAGGATGAAAGACCTGAAGCTGTTTAGCCTGGAGAAGAGAAGGCTCTGAGGTGATGTGATACTGGCCTTTCAATACCTAAAGGGGAGTTACAGGTAAGAAGGGACAGACTCTTTAGCAGGATCTGTGGTGATAGAACAAGGGGAAATGGTTTCAAGCTCAAAGGGGGAAGATTTAGGTTAGATATAAGGAAAAAATCATTTACAGTGAAGGTGGTGAGGCATTTGAACAGGTTGCCCAGTGATGTGGTTGATGCCTTGTCCCTTGGAGACTTTCAAGGTGAGGCTGGATAAGGACCTGGGCAACCTGATGTAGCTGTGGATGTCCCTGTTCATTTCAGGGGAGTTGGACTAAATGGCCTTCGGAGGTCCCTTCCAACTCTAAGGATCCTATGATTCTACGATCCTCTGATTCTATGACTTATATTTGCCCATATGCTTCAGTATTTCCTGATCTGATCCTGTTCTTCCTGTTCTACCTAGGACACATCATCCTTGATCCAGTTTAAACCCCATTATCTGGGACTGAGGTTCCTGGAGGATGTTTGTGCTGGTAAAGACTGAGGCAAAGAATGCACTCAGTACCTCAGCCTTCTCGATGTTTCTTTTAACCAGGTTTTGCATTTAATTCAGTAGTAGGTCCACTATACCTAGTCTTCCTTTTGTCATTGATGTACTTCCTGAAGCTCTTCAAGTCTTTGATTTCATTGGCCAGATTCAATTTTATTTGTACATTAGCTTTTCTAACATCACCTCTAGATGCTTGGACAATGTCTCTATATTATTCTGAGGCTACTTCCTTTCTTCCACATTCTGTATGATTCCTTTTGATGTTTGAGTTTGGCCAGGAGCCCCTCGTCCACACATGCAGGCCTCCTGGCATTTTTGCCTGACTTACTGTTTTTTTGGATGTCCTTCTTTTGAGGTTAGATGAGGTAATTTTTGAATATTAGTATGCTTTCTTGGGCTCATCTTCTCTCCACAGTCTTGTCCCATGGGACTTTTCCAAGCAATTCTTTGTCTCCTGTTCACTCCTGGTGTCTGTTAGTTTTATTCACATTGCCCTTTCACAGAGCAGAAATTCAGCCCAACTGATTCCTTACACATTTGCATTTCATTTGTGATTGGATTTAGTAAACCTCAGACCTGACTCAAATCATTTGAACCATCTACTTCATGGCCTTCCAATGTAATGTATCCAAACCTGTTGTGGTTCAGAAAAACAGTGTTTATAATCAGTGTGTTGGCTTTCCATATAATTACTTTTGATGTTAGATATGAAGATTGTAGCCCTCGTCCATTCTATCTCATTTCAGAAAGAAAAATACTCCTGGAAGAAACTTTCTTGTGTTGTCACAAGAAAGTCATGGACTGAAACATCTGTATAGTCTGTGAAATCAACAGTGAGTGTACAACTTCTTAGCACACTAAGCCAGATACTAGTTTTCACAATTCCATCAACACAGTATTTTGGGGTACCAAATGTCCTGGATAGTAACCATCATTTTTTCTGAATCTCTCTGTCTTTCCTACCAGTTGATGAAGGATCAGTGTATACAGGAAAAATCTAAGTACAGCAGCATCAAATCAGATGTGAATTGCACGATTAGGCAGAAACTTTATTCATGATGGTAACAATCAGCCATATTACTAGAAGAATCTTCCCTAGTTACCCAATGACTGAAATTACATTTGTCTAATTACATATTGTCTATGTGAAGGGATAAGTAAATGAATTTTAAATGTGGCCACTCAATTGTAGCCCTTGCTGGACTATAATGGATATTAATGTTATGTTGGGAATGTGGATCATGGACAAGCCCTCAGATGTCCCTCCCTCTGCCTTGACCAAAGTCAACATCTTCTTCCCTCACAGACAGGAACACTCAGTGTAAGGAGACCATGAGTTCGTGGCTAATATCAAAAATCTCTTCATGTTCTGAGTCATATATCCTACCTGGAAAATGCTGGCTCACACCCTCCAGCTGGGTTCTTCGAGAAAAAAATAAAAATAACCACTTGCACGGCAGCATTCCAAAGGCCATATGCGTTGTCACAGTCTGCTGCATGTTGCAGAACATTTGCTAGCCCAGCGGGAGCCATGCCAACAAAATTGGTGGACAGGGCACTTCAGGCCAGATTTGTTTAATCCAGTGCTGTTCCAGACAGCAGTCCAAGCTCCCATGAGGGAAGTGCAGATTGTAATACACTTATTTCTTCCTCAGAGGAAACCAATGTAAACTGTGCATGCAAGTTAGAAGGATTTGGTTTATAGCATGTTCTTTCCCACAGAACATCTTAAAACAAACCTCTTACTTTCCTCTTGACCTTCACAGTTTCTGGACTAATCGGGAACTCCATGTGTAACCAAAGACATTTTGATGCTGGGTTTGCTCAACAAATTTTCCATTGAAAAATCAACTATATTCCTTTGAAGACTGTGTATGCTGTAGTCATGTTATCCTCTTTCCAGCTCTGACTAACCACCAAGCTTTCTCTTTACTTTCTCTCTTTATTTTATCTTTATGTTGCTCATTTACTCTTAGTTCTTTTTGCCCATATTATTCCTTTGTTATTGACCTGGTAGTATTTAAGCATTTTCATCACTGGGCTGCTGATCACGTTCTGACTAAGACGATACCCAGAGGATGAATGACCACATATCCTAGAATAACTGCTAAAATGAAAGACTGACAGCATGGGTGGATTTGAACATCTCAAAGAAGAGAGACTTTTCAGCCTCTTTGGGTAACCTGTGCCAGTGCTCAATCACCCATAAAGTGGTGATCTTAATGTACAGACGGAACTTCTTGTGTTCCAGTTTGTATCCATTGCTTTTTATCTAGAAAAAGAATGCAGTTTTGCATTTGGTACAATTTATCTTATCTGTGTTTGTACATACTAGAATTATACTGTCTAGCTCTGGTGCTTGCCTGTCTCCAGAAGAGCTTCTAACTCCTCCACTTTTCTGCCAGGGAACTGGAGTGCAGCAAGGGTAGCTTCTATGTTAGCACCAGAAGGTGCCTTCTGTAAGTAACAGAAACACTCCTAGAACTGTCTAAGGACTAGAAATTCCCACAGGGCTGCACCTCCAAGTATTTTTCTTGTGCTGCTACCTACTCCATAGCCATTGGTAGCTCCTGGTTTTTTTCCTGCTTCTTGAGTCCCCTCATACTTTTTACCGGGTAATTCCTTTGGCTTTTGTGGCTTTTCATACTTCTCAGAATTACAAAAATTTTCCAAATCAGAGTACCAGAAATCTGAGGTCTGCCCATGGGGTCACACTGGCATTTAAAGGCTCACTATAAGCACTATCTGAGGAGAGGGAAAAAGAGTTGGAGTTGTATGTGGACACTAACTATAACATAGTGCATGGCAGTATGCTGTGCTGGCAATGTCTGCCCAACAACTGGCTGTGCATTTCAAGCTATGGTCATTACCCAAGCTATGTCTCTGTTTTCCTGTCAGGAAGACAGAGAATTGACTTGATCTCAGCTTAGCACAGGCCATGAACAAACATGGGCAATGTGGCTGACCGTGAGGAGCCATGACTGAAGTGCAGTCTCAGTCTTGAGCATCCCAACAGTATGGACAGCCTTTGGGATATAATTTAGACCTGTCATAAACCAGATGAACCCTTAATAGAAATAATGCCCAGGCCAGTGACAGATTAGCCACCTTCCTGGGTGACTCTTAGAAGCAAAGTCTCTATTGATGAATCAGAGCCAGAAGGCATGAGATATTAGATTTGTCTCAGTGTGACAGTGCTTATGATGGGAATTCTCTCTGATGAGAGGGAAAAGAAAGACATAAATCTGGATGTAGAATATGCACTATACTTGGAATGAACAAAAGGACATGTTGGAGGAAGAGTCCAAGGACTGGTGGCTATAGCACAGAGCTGGAGAAATAGGTCAGCCACCTCCAGCTCTGGTGTGTCTATGGATGACTTATGCTGGCCTGAAAACTAAGAGCAGCTGTGTTCCCCCTGGTGCTGCATTTCCTGCAGTCTGCTGGTTTAGGCCACACAGCTTCTATTTATGGGATTTTTTTATTTCTCCTAGCCACGAGGGAGCTTATCAGATAAAAGAGCTTGGTGAAGTGACAAAGATTGATTAACAGTGAGGTGGAATGGGATTTTTATTTCTGCCTCCATAAACACCTGAATGACAGTCAGCTGCATGCGGTTGTGGTCTTACTAATAACAACTTGTGTGAGATGGGCTTGAACTAAAATATTTTGTATTTAAGTATTCCAATCTTTGAATTATATTAATATAATCCCCTTGATGAGGGGATTGAGTGCACCCTCAGTAAGTTTGCAGACGACACTGAGTTGGGGGGGAGTGTTGATGTGCCAGAGGGGAGAAAGGCACTACAGAGCGACCTGGATAGACTGGATCGATGGGCCAAGGTAAACTGTATGAGTTTCAAGAGGGCCAAGAGATGGGTCCTGCATTTTGGTCACAATAACCCCAGGCAACCCTACAGGCTTGGGAAGGAGTGGCTGGAAAGCTGCCTCATGGAAAGGGACCTTGGTGTACTGATGGACAATCTGCTGAATATGAGCAAGCAATGTGCCCAGGTGGCCAAGAAGACCAATGGCATCCTGGCTTGTATCAGGAATGGTGTGGTGAGCAGGACTAGGGAAGTAATCCTGCCCCTGTACTCGGCAATGGTGAGGCCTCACCTCAAGTATCGTGTTCAGTTTTGGGCACCTCAGTAGAGAAAGGACAATGAGGTGCTGGAGCAGGTCCAAAGAACAACAAAAAGAGGCAACAAGGCTTGTGAAGGGCTTGGAGAATATGCTCTACGAGGAGTGACTGAAGGAACTGGGGCTTTTTAGTCTGGGGAAAAGGAGGCTGAGGGGAGACATTATTGCTCTCTTCCAATATCTGAAAGATGCTTACAGCGAGAACAGGATTGGTCTCTTCCCACTGGTGACAGATGACAGGATGAGGGGAAATGTCCTTAAGTTGTGCCAGGGAATTTATAAAGAAAGTGTTCTATCTTATTTTCAGCATTTGTTCAGATCTTTAAAACTGCTTCAATCCTCTGGCTGAAAAAATGTGAGTGACCAGGATAACTTCCTTCATGTTTCTGTAGCTGTTTAGATAGTAATTTTTTTCCTACTACAGATAAAAACAGAATTTGCCTTTTGGCAGCTTTCGGTTCTCTTCAAGAAATGTGAAGAAACTAAGCTGATGTCTGCATGCATTTAGCCAGACTAGTTCATGATGGTGTAAAAACAACTGATAGAAAATTTCTGTATCAATCTCACTGATTGAAATGTAGCTGTGGCTAATACACAAAAAATCTCTGACATAGAAGAGCTGCAAAAAATATGTTAGTTGTGCTGAAAAAATGTTTACTGCTTGTTATACTATTGGCAACCTCAGGGTGCCAGGAAAATACTTTTCCGGTGGGTTTGAGGGAAATGCTTAAACTTGAATAAAACTGTAAATGAGCCGTCCTCTCATAACTAAATTTGATTACTTGGAAATAAGTTGAGGCACACTAGGGAAAGGGAATCTCACACCTATGACTCTATGAGCTATCATCATATTATTTCCATGATAGCTCTATACGGAAACAAATTACCAAGACACTTTCACTCAAATTTCAAAATATAGTAGATTTTAGGCATCTCAACTCCAAAAGCAGCCCAATGTGAATAGAAACAGCTTTATTTTCTATGTGTTATGAGAGTACTGTACTAGCAAAGGTAAAATAAGAAACACTTAATGAATCTATGTCGAAAAATAAAAACATTATTAGTTCACAGAACACACATGAAGGACAGAAGAATTCAAACTATCCAACCAGTGACAGAACAAAACAGAAATCCTTCTTCAGACTATCTGTGGAAAGGGCAGTTATGGAAATGAAAATGAGTGATATCTTGCCTTGAAGACAGTTGTCCAAGTCTTGAGACACTTGCTGAGAATTTCTTAGATGAAGGGAAATTAATGCAAATGCTCATAATGAATAGCAAATAAAGCTTCTGATTTTCACAGTGGTCTGCTGGACAAAAGTCTAGGGCACACTAGGGTGATTAGTTAGTCTTTGCTCTTACTAATCCTATTCTTATAGATAAAAAGTTAAGAATTTTTTCTTTTTTTTTTTTTCAAAAGTCTTAATTCTAAGATAAAAGACCCCTCCCCCCAAAAGTCAGAGTTATTCAGAAATCATTTGCTCATTTCCATTGACTTTTAACTTTGTGTTTTTAACCTTCAGACCATCTCAAATCATGTAACTCTGTATAAGTAGACTTTCTGGAATCAACATTTTCTCCAGTTGAACAATACATCACTGAGCAACTTGAAAAGAAAATAAATAATTCAAAGGACTGAAATAATTTCCTTTGTGGTTAAAATAAATTTTGCACATTTTCAAAGCATGGAATCTTCATTTCAGCTGTGGCTTTATTGTTCTTAACAGGGAGAAATGGAAGATTTGATATTTGCCTTTGTTATTCTTTGTGTCCAAAGAACGTGCCTGGATAAAAAGAGTTACGCTACCTGTAAGAAATTTGTGAAAAAGAAAAAAAGATAATACAGAAAGACAGCTACGTACAGCACTAACTGAAAAAGTTCTGCTGCATTTCGTTAAGTGAAATAATTTTTAAGTTGTACTGGATAACAAGAATATGCATATTGTATATGTACTGATGTGTTTAAAAAGTGAAATTCATGAATCTACCGCTAGTATCACCATTTTTAAAGGACTCAGTATGGTTATTTCCTGTGGCATAGTAAAGCCGCAGTAATGGTAACAGCCTGCTGACTTCGCACACACTATCATGAGGGTTGAATTTATTTTGTTTTATGACTTCAGCTTCAAAAGAAAATAAAACTTCTGATAGATCATGATCACTACCTCAGATGAACAGTATTATGACAGAGGAGCTGAGAATTGAAAAACTCATAACTCCTAATCTTTTTTTCTTAGCTGTAATTTCTGGAAAAACTGTTTTTACTTTCTTGGTTACATTAACAGAATTGCAGAATGGTTGAGATTGGAAAGAACCTCCAGAGGTCCTGTCTTACACAAGGCCAACCAGAACCTCTTGCCCACGACTGTCCAAGCACCTTTTGAAGATCTTAGAGGGGGACTCCACAACCTCTTTGGGCAACCTGTGCCAGTGCTCCATCACCCACACAGTACAGTACTGCTTCCTGACATTCAGACAGAACCTCCTGTGTTTCACTTTGTGACTATTGCATCTTCTCCTGTCACTGGGCTCCACTGAAAAAAGCCTGTCTCAATCCTCTCTCCATCCTCCCTTCAGGTGTGTGTAGATATTGATAAGATCCCCCTAGAATCTTCTCTTCTCAAGGTTGATCCCTTCCCTTGAACATCTTTGTGGCCCTACATTCAACTCTAGACATAGACTCTAGATATAGACTGTACGTCTATATCTCTCTTGTACTGGGGAGCCCAGAACTGAACAGAGCACTTCAGGTGTGTACTCACCAGTGCTTAATACAGGGAAAATATAATCTTCTTCAACCTGCTGGCAATGATTTGCCCAGAGCAGCCAAGAATACCATTAGCCTTCTTTGTAGCGAGGACACATTGCTGCATCCGCACTTGATGTCTACCAGGATCACAAGATCCTTTTCTGCAGAGCTGCTTTCCATCTGGGTCATCCTCCACATACATGCGGTACACTGGGACTGTTGTTCCCCAGGCAAAGGTGTTTATCCTGTATTCCTTGAAATTGCTGTCTGCTCATAATTCTTCAGCCTATCCAGGTCTCTCTATCCTATCATTCAGATAAACAATGAAAATGTTAAACAGCACTGCACCCCGTATTGACCCCTGAGGCACACTACTAGTTGCTAGCTTACAAATAGACTTTGCACCTTTTGCAATACTTTGCATTGTATTTAGCATACTACTACTTGAGGAACGTGTCTGAAAGAATGTTGACATTTTAACTTTACACTTCTTAATCTGTAAAGACTGACTTCTCTCCTTTGTGTTCTAGATACACTTGTGTCTATTAGACTATCAACTGTAAAGTGTTTTGAAGGAAATTCTTTGGAGGTAAGGGGTATGAACTGATAGGTAATCCTTAAGCCCAGTTTCTGTCCATGAGCATTTAAGCACTTGCATATAACTACAAATACTTGGGCTTCGGAGAGTTGTTGTGAATAAGTAATTTCTTCCACTAGGAATAATATTGACTTCTCAGTTTCCAGTAAAACCAAACAGAGAAGAACCTGTTACATTTTATACGTTGTTTTCCTGCAGGCATAAATAGAATCTGATAAAAAAAAAAAAAAAAAAAAAAAATTATTTATCAATATGTTCATTTCAGAATGTTTACTGGTATCACCCAGTTACGTGTTTGTATGATTGTCAATTTCTTGGTAAAACAGAAGACTGAGAAAAAAAAAAGATGTAAATCTTAGGTAGTAATTAACATATGATTACTTCAGTTCAGAACACATTTTTTTCAAATAAGTGTGTTTTTATTTGCTTTTAATGTTACTTTGGATGTTGAGAACCAAAACTGAACAGACACTTTCAGTAAACTTATAGGACTTTGGAGTGATTTTGGGGTTATTAAGCAGTCTAAGATGAATGAACTCAGAAAAAGTGATGGAACAGGAATGTAAAATACATTTTTCTAAAGGAAAAGTTTTAGTTTGGAAAGCAATGTATTATTTTTAAAAAGTTACATGATTTTATTTTAAAAAATAACATTTTAGGAGTCCAAGCATGCTTAAAATGAGAAAATAAAATCTTATTACATGAAGCTAAATAAAAAAGCTTTTCTTTTACTTAGAAAATATTTTTAAAATAGAGTAGGTCAGGCTGAAATTTCTCATTTTTTATACAAATTACACATTGAAAACTCCACTGTTTGTGTAGCTCTGGCAATTAACTAGCAAAATAACAAACTAAGGAAAGGGGATGGAACATAGACAAAAGTTTAAGTATTTTATAGGAATTACTTTGATTTTCTGGCCATCATGCAGAAGGTGGATGCCTGATGTTGAATTTTTTTTTTTTTTTTTTTTTTTTTTGCTTTGAGTTCAATAAACAAACTTATTAACATAAAAAAATACCATTTCCATTCTGTCTGCCATTATTTTCTACAACATTTGGTTACCTAAAACTGAACTAAAATACGAGCTCCAGATAGTGTAGCTAAAACTGGAGGAAATGCTCATATCGTTTAACTAATCTGACACTGACTGAAATTTTCCATAAAATGACTTAATTGGGAATTGGAGTTTTTGTATTCACAACTGAAGTTCAGCTGTGTGCAGAAGACTTCAAAGACGGTTTAAGAGTCACTTTCATCTGAGTTAAAATGCATTTTCAGGACCCATGTGGGATTTGCATGACGAATAGATCATGTTCTGGTCTGCAGTACAGGGATGGATGATGGATTTCATCCTTTCCAGCCAGCTAAAATGATAGGAACCTTAAATACCACACATATTGACATTGTAAGGCACTATTAAAGTCCACAGTGTACTGTGGTGATGAACCATTACCAAAATACTCCCAGGACTGTAATAATTCATTACTGAAATAGCTTCCTTCTAATGACTAAAGCTGACTGTGTCAAAGAACTTGGACTCCTAACCTCAAGGATTGCTAGGTAGCATTAAATAAATCCCACTTTCTGTTCATTTACCTGTCTTATCAAAGGTCATGAATCATAACTGAGAACAGGATTTGGAGTAGTATCTTTTAAGGATCTTCCTCTGATTATTGCATGAAGTCACTATCGAGCCAATTGTCCTACTTTAACTGTTTTATTTGCATTGTATTTATTTGTTTATTTATTTAATATTTCTGTTGAATATACTAGCCATTGATGAACACAGTCATGTTTCCACAGTGTACTTAAGGTCCATTGAACTTTAGTTTTTTCCAGCTGTGCCAGGAAACAGCTTGATGAGAAATGGAGAGCTAAGCTCCTCTCAGGCACCACCACTGGGTATTCCTTGGAGCTGAGGGAGGTAGAAATTAGTCCCTATGAACAAAGAAGAAAGTGGAAGGTGAGTGGCTCCACCCTGGGTCAGTGCTCTAACTACTGCACTACAAGAGAAAAGCAATTCTTACAGCATTCAAGCTGCTCTACTAAATGAAAAGTGACAGCTAGCACCTTATGAATATCTCAGGTCTTTCGGTATATATTTTATACACTGAAAATATCCTATTTTAGAAGCACTCTGAGATTTCACGGGATATCTGTCTTGAGAGAATCAGAACCACCTACATCAGCCTTGATCCTGGTCCCAGAATGTCTCTGCCCCGTCTCTAAATAACCCTTCTGACTCATCATTCTCATTGACAGACGTGAACCACATGCAAATAATTATAAATACAGCAAATGTAAAATACTGTGACTAAACCAACAGTTTCCCTTGTAAACAAACAAGCAAACATTTATTTGAGCTCTTAAACTTTTACTTGCTTTTCTCAGAACTGAATAATTTTCATGTAGAGAATCAAATGGCCTGTAGAAACTCTTAGACAAAATTAAATAACCTTTTCTCCACCAGTATATAGCAATCATAAGGCCTTCTGACCACTGACTTTTCTCTACTTTATTCAAATGGATCTTAAATTAGACTTCAACTGACCAAAGATATTCAGTCTTAGGAATTACATTTCATGTGATAGAAGATTTATTTATCTTAGAAAATAAAGATGAGTAACTCATTCATAAGCAGATGAGATACCTCAATTATTTTATTTAATTCAGAGAAAATTCGACAATGTGAATACTCTAACCATCAATCTTAAAGTTTATCATCTCAGAGAAAGGGTGAGCTTTGGAAGAATGGTAGAACACCATCCACAAGAGAATTCAGGTCTTCATACAAGGTTATCATTGTCTGCCATATAAGCAGATGGTTAGAGTCATCTCAGTCTGTAAGCACAAATGTCTCTTCTCCACAGCTTAGATGGGCTACTGGGGAGTCATGAAGCTGTCACCTCTCTCAGCATTTTGAGTAGTTAACTCTTCATTGCTTAAACTGTGCCACCAGCAGAGTATTTTATCTGAGCACCAATGAGATTATGTCAAATATAGTAACCTGTTTTTTCCCAAGGTTTCACTTCGGGAAGAAATAATGAAACACTTACATACTTGTTTAAATGCTAATCAGCTTTTGTTTGGCAGCCAGACCAAAATATTAATTATTCTTACAGCTTTAGTCAAGGACAAAGAGCTTGCTGATGAGCTTCAGAGGGACTTCATCTTACATAAATGAGTTATTTAATGGCAAATGAAACTCTGTGCTAAAAATAAATAAATAAAAAAGACAAGGAACTCTTAAATCACTTGTCAAACCCTGAAGCCTTCATGACTCAGAGCAGTAGACTGAGAGAGAGACAAAGGCATCTCTGAAGACCATTGCTTAATGTTCAGATGCAGTAAAAATTCAAGCACAGTATTAGGATATGCAAAGAATGAGATTGGTATATTTCAGATCATATTATAGAGACTGTCTGTATTTGTATGGTTCCTAATTCTGCATGGTCTTGATTATGGTACTATGTGGCATGGGTGGAATATTTCTTCAGAAATTTTTTCAGGCAATACAAAACATGAAGGGATTAAGAAAATTAACAGAACTAATAAATGACATAGACAGAATATCTCAGTGGTGTGTTGTGGAAGTAATTAACTACATTCTCAGGTTTTCCATATTCAGTCTTTGGAAAAATCAACTATGTCTTATTATTGCCTTTTCCTCCTTTATATTCTCCAAAAATCTGAGAGAATTATAATTTTCGTTGACATACATCTAACCACTGGTCACACTGCAAATGAGCAGAAGATAGCCACCATCTATAAAGTGAGTAGCTAGTTTTCATAAAGACCTTGGCACACATAATAATCATTAGAGCATGCATGAATTGCACATTTAACCATCCAGAAGATAAGGACTTCTTTAATAGCAAAACAGTGAACAGACCCAAAGTATAAATGATATGGAATGTGAACATTTGGAAACGTTTAATAGTCAGTGAATTATCTTTCCCCCTATCATCACAGATGTAAGAATGTAATAGTATCACCTTGCTTAACCTCTAACATAAAATTAATTTCCTTTGCATAGACTCCATTTAATTGCTCATAAAATTGATCTGACTTTCCAGCTTTCATTGCAGCCAGTGTGTCATCAACAAAAGTGCTTAAAATAAATACTATTTTTTCCATCTCTCTGACATAATCATGAAATTAAAACTGAGCGTACCAGTGTATCTTGACACAAGCAATAGTTATCACAAGAATGCACCAGAACAATGTACATACTCATCCTCTTTAAAATTATTTTCAGAAGAAAGAATATATGAAGTGAGCTATTTAATATTCTGACACTGTCGAATGTCTAAGATTACATTCTATAAAAGTCTATTTTTTGAAATAAATTATGGTGAGGAATTTGGTAGCATTTGTATGGAGTAAGTGATATGAAGATATATTTTTAACCTTTTTATAGAATCAGTCACAGAAAATGATGAAAGAACATACTGTTAACAAAGACATATGTCCACAGTGAATGCACTTTAAAAAATTATGTAGAGAAATTCTTACGAATAATCTAGAAAAACCTTTCCCCCAGATTTTCAAAACTCAATATATTTAAGAACTTTCTGTTCAATACCATTTAGTATTTAGTAGGTTAGCTTTTTGAAACATTTTTATTGTTTAAGATAAAGTCAGTATCACTTCAAAATATTTTTATTTAAAAGCAGCTAAAATTCCAAATAAATCTTTTAATTTTTCTTCCTCTTCTTTTTTTTTTAATATTATAATTTTTATTTAGATTGTTATATTCCCTCTCTGCTCTGCTCTTCTGAGTCTATCTAGAATACTGCATCCAGATCTGGGACTCCAGTACAGCAAAGATGTGGAGATGTTTGAGCGAGTCCAAAGGAGAGCCACTAAGATGATCAGAGGGCTGGAGCACCTCTCCTATGAAGAAGGGTTGAGGGAGTTGAGCTTGTTCAGCTTGGAGAAGAGAAGGCTACAGGAAGACCTCATTGTGACCTTCCAGTACCTGATGGGAGCTTATAAACAGTCTGATAGTCTTATATACAGTCTGATAGTGATAGGATAAGAAGGAACAGCTTTAAACTAAAAGAGGGGAGATTTAGGTTAGATATTTTACTCAGAGGGTGGTGAGGCACTGTCACAGGCTGCTCAGAAAAGCTGTAGGTGCCCATCCCTGGAGGTTGGATGAGGACCTGGTCAATTTGATCCGCTGGGTGACAACACTGCCCTTCCATGGTTCTATGTTTGTCTAAAAGAACTAGTGAAGACTAACATGAATTTGAATCCTGTCCATTGATTATTCCTCATTATCTTATTATATTCTTACTAAAAATTATATTACTAGGATTAATCTTTGACCTACTTATTTACACAGTCTGATGTCTGTGATTCAATTACTCTGGTATTTAATTACTTGAGATTAAAACAATGCACTTTATTTTAATGCAAACTATCTCCTTGCTAGGTAATACAATACTGGTAATTTGGCTAAAATCACTTGTGTTTAAACGCGTCTTTCTGACTCTTTTGATGCAGTTACCTTTGTACACTGAATATTATCGTATCAACATGGAGATATATAACTGGTTCCTGCCAAATACATTATTAAAGGTAGTACCTGGAATGACTTTACCACAGTTACTGTAAAGAGCAGTTGGCAGACAGAGCTGGCATGTTTTGTAACAAGTGACAACATTAACCGAGAAAAAACCAAAAGAGTAGTTTCCCCAGATGCTTCTACTCTGTGAAAGTCATTAATCAAAATGTATAATGAAGAGAAAATTTTACAGTCAAACTCTAGAATAAGAATTGCTTGTATTAATTACTAGAGGACAATAGTATCTGATAGCTGTTAAATTAAAAAATAAAAATTAAAAAAAATGTGGAATTGCAAAATTTTTTGGATTTGAGGCTAGATTCACATTTTTCTGTACAAGTGTTACTTGTGGTATTATTGCTTGGCTATCTATGCTGTAACAGTTTTTGGAACATGGTCTAACAGAAACATAAACCTCCTATCCAGTATACCAACGGGCAAGTCAAGTCCATATTCTTTAGTTCATTCCTGACAGAAGCTAGAGAACTGCTCAGATAACCAAGACTAGTCAAGTTGGCTACATGTCAGAATAAAACCTTATTCTACTTTAGTCTGATGCCTCCATTGTTGAAAATGCAGGCATAGGCAGATCATCCCATGAAGACGTTTAATGAGATACTCACATTAGGTCAACTTCAGTGCAATCATAGGTACAACTTCAGTGTTTGTAAGCTATGAGGTCACATTCGACTCCTAAGCCCACTCACCGCTACAGACACATCTCTCTCACCCACATTGCTTTGATTTTCAGAGAGTAGGTTTCCCCTTTGGTGGCAACAGCTTTGACACTGCCATTCAAACAACTATACTTTGATTGCTGCATGACCTGAGTGTGCATACACATCAGAAGATCTCTTTGATGAGAAACAGCAGTGAGATCATTCCTTCTCTGGAAATGAACACCGTGGTTGCGCACAGCCAGGAGCCCTTGAGAGGCCTGGAAGCCAGTGTCTTCTGGAGGCGTACACTGCTTTTATTACACAGGCTTCATTGCCAAGCAGGACATCATATGGTATGGGCTATCTCTATGGTCATTCTAGGTCAACTCTCCTGGTTCTGTCCTTTCCCAGCTTCTTGTGCACCCCCACTCCCTTGCTGGCAGGGCAGCATAAGAAGTGGGAAAAATCTTGGCTCCATGTAAGCAGTACTCTGCAAGAACTACACTTTGATGTGTTGTCACCATTATTCTCATCAAAAATCCAAAACACAGTATCACATGAGCCTCTGTGAAGAAAATCTTATCTATCTCAGCCTAAACCATGACATATAGTTACTTAGAAACCACACTGACTTTCATCTGATTCAGTTTATTTGAAGTCTTCCTAAGCAACAAGACTGGCACTTGATAAAATGCTCAGGATATCTCCAGATAAACATATCAGCATGGTAACATAAGTGTCAGGATGAATCATCTCCTACAGAAGGCATGGTACAACCCACACCACTGCTCAGGTGATGAGCCATGATCCTTCTCCTACTCTCAGTTAGCACCTCAGCATACACTTGCAGTAGTTGCAGAGGAGGAAAGCCGCAAAAACAGAGCTTAAAGAATGATGATCAGCTGTGTACAGCTGTGTCTGGGCCTGACCACGACCCTGGTGAGGTTCCACTTCATCTTCGCTTTTTGTCTTATGGAGGCATCTAAGCCTTTTGTAGGATCAGTCTTTCAGGCTGGCCTGAGACTCCTTACTCTTTGCACTGCCATGCCTCCAGCCTCCAGGGAGAGAAATTCATGTCTGTTCCTTGCTGATCCTAATTTCCAGATAAAAAGCTCTGGTCAGAAGCAAGGAGTATGTCTTGAGAATCTGAAGTTAGGTGCCCTCTGCACATAATCAGAGTTTCCAAAAATATTGTTTTATTCAGTAGAGATCTTGATGATTTGTACTGAGAGATCATTGGAAGGCAGAGATTAAATACTTAAGAAATACTCAGTGTTAAGCAAACACACTGGTTTCACCAGTGCTGCTAAATCAAACATGCCCGGCATGGTTCCACCTTTGATTTAGCTTCCCTAAGTAAAAAATGTATATTTTCTTTCAAATTCCAATTGCTCCCTCTTCTTTAATCTCAGGGCATAGGTCACATGCCAAGTATTTTCTTTCATTCAACCTATAATATATTCTCTAATAATTTCATCTTACATAAGTATGGAAAAACTGCAGGGTTCTCTGACTTGCTTTCTTGCAATTTTTTGTATTAATGTTTTCTTATCTTTGCTTTCATAAATAATCTTGCTATATATAATTTCTCACTGATTATTTTACTACTTTTTATTACACACCTTTTCAAACTTTTTTTTTTCTTTTTCTTTTTTTTCTTTTTTTTCCTGATAGCCCTGTCCATTTTGAGGATAAGCTGGCTGCACAGTATTCAAGGTGAGGAAGTCTCACTGACCTCTATGATGACCAGACAAAATTTTTTGTCTAACTCCAATGCAAAAAGAACATGATGCATTTGTTTTCAGAAATGTAAATATTAATTAGTTGTTCCTAAATGACATCAATTTACCAAGTGAGGAACCTTGGAGAGGATTTTCAAAAAATCACTGCATTACACTACTGAGAATCTACCCTCTCTGCGCAACCTCTAATTATTTCACAGTACACGTGAAATCTCACAGGATGATTTGGAATTGAAGTTACATGCTAGCACCATGACTGCATTTTCCTTCTTTTTCTCTCAGTGGATTTTCATCTCACAGATGGACAGGATGGCAGAAGAGGGTGAGAAAATTAAAAAAGGAGAAAGGACCTTTTAAATTCTATTTCTCTATGGGGCCACAAAAATCACTCAAGCTAAACACAACACTGACTGAAAAAGAAGTGGGAAGAGATTATCAGGCGCTTGACAAAGAGGGAAGTGCAGCCAGTGGTCAGGTGAAGGCTGCTTTGGAGGATAAGCAATTTATGTGTTATCAGTGCAGTAGAGAGAACACTAGCTCCCTACACTGAAAGGAGATTAAAAAGCAACAATAGCCTTTTCTGTACCCCACAGGCCAATCTGCTAACTATATGAAAAGCTGGGAAGCTGCTTAGCTACAATGTTTGTTTAATTCTCACCTGCACCCACTTGAACTGTGTAAATGACATGGTGTTTTCAGAACACATGCATATGTTTGCATTTGGAATCGTTTTGTGACAGAGATTGTGACCAGTTAATCCAGCAGTGCTATACAATTTGCTGCACATATAAAAGACAACATCCATTCCTAGCCCTGGTTCCAGAAAAGAATGAAGATTCTTTTTTTTTTCATTTTAAAATAATAGAGACCTAGTAGCAACCAGAGGTGTGTAATACAAAATAAATAAATAAATAAATAAAAAGGGTAAAGTAATAAGTGGCCTCCTTTGACGGAGCAGGATTTGAGTTAGAAAATTCAAGCACAGGGTAAACATAACGATAAGATTGGTTGAAACTAGATGATCTTCTAACCCAACATATCCTGTGATTCAGTGAAGTCCAGTCCTATTATAAATAATATTCTTGATGAAACTGTACTCCACATACAGTGTGAAGGAGGAGTGGTATGCTCAGGTTGTCAAAGCATTAGAACTAGAGTTAGCAGATCGGGTTTTTTAGCTGTTACTGACTTTCATTTTGACCTTGAGCCAACTATTTTTCCCTTCTCTCTGACCTTTGCCTCTACAACATGAGACACACTTTTTCCACTACCACTTCCCTGCAGGCAGAGACATATTCTCAAGGACATGCCGGACATCTACAGAAGGCATATTAAAGGACAGTTTCTGAAAATCCTTGGCATAGCAAGTTCCAGAAACTGTAAGTAAGGCTGTAGGTGGAAGCTGAGCTTCTCTATTATATACTCTTCCACATGTATCAGGTCCTTCCTCTCAGCATCTTATCAGTCTGTGACTCAGCTACGTCTGGATACACGCAGACAGTAATCATAATTAGAGCATATTTAGAAAAATACCTACACATTACCTAGACAGTTGTAAGCCATCCACAATGAATTCTCTCCTGTGTCCTTGTCTGATACGATTTGTTCATAGGTAATCTGTGTCAGAATCTGCTTCAGTTCCCGGACAGTTCCCAGAAACATGCTTAAACCAAAGCGTATACTGTGTTTGTAATACCATGCTAATAAGATAATTGAGTGACACAGATACTTACAATACAATAAGATCAAGTTTCTACTATGAGGGTAGTAGACCACATCCTTCTTGAAGTTTTTGAGCTCTATCCTGAGCATATTTAAAGCATACTATATTCTCGCAAACCAAGGCGCTGATCTACATCTTCATTACTTTGTTGTTGAGAAAAAATATAAAGGAGGATTATTTATTGACAGTCCATCTTCATCTATTAGTTCTTGTTACACTTTTACTCGTTTGCAGAAACAGCCTTTCTCATTTCTCACACATATGCTCCCCTGGTACTTATGCAGACAACACTCAGATATTTTCAACCATCACTCCAAGGTGTCATATAAGGTTAAACTTGATAATTTTCTTTGTAACTACCTATTGCGTAACTTTGCTTTACCAGAGTAGAGATTTCCAGACCAATATTTGTAGATTCAGAAAATCTACACAAATATCCATCTCATTTTATTGAAGAAAAGATGAGATGGAACCACAGTTTAAAAGAGAGATAGATACAGTTTGAGTGAAGAGGTTGTGCTCACCTCCCATTTTTCATGTCTGGAGGTAGGTACTGGGATTTAAACCTCCCATTCCTTGCTGAACCCAGTCTTTGTTAACCGCTGACCAGGAGGCAGGGATAGGACTCATGACCTTGGCCTGATTTGCAGAGATTCTTCTCTGAAATTTTGAACATGTTTCTGATCCTTCTTGGATCTGCTATCATTTTTAAGAAGGACAGTAATACTTAGAGGCTCACCGCACATTTGTAAAATGCAGAAATTACAGCAAAAATGTATCAAATATGTATTTTAATTTGCTTATTTTATCTGAAGCCTGAAAATTTGGAAAAGGAAAAAATTAAAATAGCTTCACTTTACTTTCTGGGTTGAGGAGTTCCTGATTTACAGTATATAGGAGAAAATCATTCCCTTTTGGGTTTGATCCTGATCTGTCAACATGGACATGCAAGGGCTGAATCTGCTCTTAGTTGTATAGATTTTATCAAGTTTCTCCGGCTTTACTGTGCTATTTGCAAGTCAGCTTTAAAAATGCGGTTGGATAGGCATCTTAGATGTCTAGGCAGGAAACTCAACTCTCTCAGTCTTTTGTTTGCTAAGCAATGGTGCAGGGAACACCCAGGAAACCTCATCACTGCTTTCTTTTTTAGTCATAGTATTTCTCAAATTACAACCTAATAAGATGTAATCTATCATATAATTGCTCATAATTTAATTATCACAAATTGTTTTTTTTTCTAGCTGAATTATTGATTTCTCATTCAAACTGTTCTGTTTATAGTTTGTGATATGATTATTGTTCACTGTTTTTTTTCCTAAGTGGATGTTCCATAGAATCATAGAATCACAAGGTTGGAAACGACCCGCAAGATCATCTAGTCCAACTGTCCTCCCATTACCCTTGCTACCACAAGCTACTAAACCATATCTTGCAGCTCCTCATCCAGACGCCTCTTGAACACTGCCAGGGACGGCGACTCCACCACCTCCCTGGGCAGGCCATTCCAGTGCCTGACCACTCTGTGAGAGAAAAAGTTTTTCCTTATGTCTAACCTAAACCTCCCCTCGTACAATAGGGGAGGTGCTCCAGCCCTCTGATCATCTATGTGGCCCTCTTCTGAACCCTCTCCATCAGCTCTCTGTCTCTCTTGTGTTGAAGGCCCCAGACCTGGAAGCCTGGAAGCAGTACTCCAGATGGGGCCTCACAAGGGCAGAGTAGAGAGGGACAATCAGCTCCCTGTCTCTGCTGGCCACCCCTCTTCTAATGGAGCCCAGGATACTATTTGCTTTCCAAGCTGCAAGAACACACAGCTGGCTCATGCTCTCTCAAAGTGATATACTTTCTTATGGAGGCTGAACAACAGAGAACATGGATGTCATTCTATTGATTTACCACTGCACTCATCTTCAGAAATACCTACATTCAATTGCCCTTGCTGAAATTTCTCATATCTGAAAAGTAAGCAATGGCATTCAGTGAAAACCCATCAAAGATGATTGAATGAAAACAGAAACAAACAAACGCTCTGATGCCAGTCCTGTTCCTTTTAGAAAATATAGGTGCTCTGAGTGCTATTTTCAGTCTATACAATACATCAACCTATTGTGAAAATCCATCAATGTGTATCTTTTTAAAAACTGAAAAATCTGGGGTCTTTCTATGGGGCACTACTACCGAAACAGAGCAAAGTAAAGTTGATAAAATAAAGGCAACAAAGACAAAATGAGACTGTAAAACAAATATACTTGTCATGGTTTACTTGCAGTCTATCCGCAGTGTTGAAGCTGCGTTAGGAGTGGCCACATTAGCCATTTCATCAAGGTCAAGAATCCCGAATAAGTTGCTATGGGAAACAAATTACTGAGGTGTCAGCTAAAGCTGAAGGTTCAGATATGAGGGAACTTTGCCCATTATACGCTTGAAAGATTTCCGGAACAACAGAAACTGGAAAAGAGCATACTGGTAATAACAAGATGAGGAAAGCAGATGTTTCACTGACCTTTGCTCTATTCATTCAGACTACCCATTTACCAGCATGCCTGAGTGGACCAGAATGGAATTGCAAATGAGTACTCTCCTGAGGCACAAGTAAATAAATAAATAAATAATATATATATATATATGTATATAAAATATGTATATACATTTAGTATGATATGGAAAAGAAACTCACGTCCTGTTAGTGAAGATGAAGGCAGACAGTTCTAATTTTATTATGGCATTAATTTCAGAGAAAGGAATTGAAAGTTTTATTCACTCATTTAATATATGGTCATTGTGAACATAATCTTGACTGGAATTGTCAGTGAAAAGAGAATTAGGAGGACAAAGCCTTTTACCTAACCTTGACATCCATTTTTCGAAGCAAATTTCTATTCTTGTCCCCATAGTGCTTACATCAAGATTTGTACAAGTTAGGAGATTTTAGGTTTGCACCATGAAGTAAACTTCATACAAGAAAGAATTTATGCTTAATTACACACACACACTAGGTCAGAAAAGTTTAGGGTAAATCACTCTCACTAGTTTGATACCAATGATATAGCTGCTCACTCAGCAGCTGTGAGAGGGCTTCCAGAGAATAGTCCGATCACAAAAGAATGGTGCATCTTCTCCTTATGGCATAATTTGTCTGTTTTCTCATTCTTTCAACTTTTTCATGGCAGAATTTTACATTATCTAGAACAGAAAAGGAAAGGGAGTTCACAGTGAGTAGAATGGTTACTACCAAGAGTAGCATTGATGCAATGTTCTCTTGCTAAGTGTAGGAATGAACTAATGAAAGAGCTGTCGTTTTGATTCTGAACTAAGAACTCAATTGGGATGAAGTTAAAAAAAATCTGCTTTCAAGACATATATTGGATGTTGTGAATGAAATAGGCTAAATTAATTTCCATTAATGAAGAAATTTTGATACGGAACAAATGAATTCTGGCCTTATATTTCGTTTACTTCAGGCTGTATAGCCCAAGTGGTATCTTCTTTTCCCAGTCATTCCTGCTATGGTTTTATATTTGGGTGTTCTTCGATAGAGGAGTATTTTGGAGATCAGGCTGGGATAAAGAATCAGAAATGGACATCTCTAGTTTAACTCCTTCCATCACTTCTACAACTTCTGCCCTACTAAAAAGTTAGAAAGAGATATTTTTTAAAAATCTTAATAGAATTTATATATATATATATATATATATATAAATATATATAGAAGAAGAAAAGAAACAACAACCAAAGACTTGTGAAGGAGGTCTAAGAATGACAGCAGCTTTTGAGAAACAGTATTATACCATGGGAGTTCACTGGAAATGCTTTGAATGGGCACACATTATATCTGCATCTGTATTTATGTATCTAGTTTATCTGGAGCACTGCATCCTGTTTTGGAGTCCTTTTCGAGTGCATCCAGAGGAGGGCCACAAAAATGAGGGATGGAACACCTCTCCTACAAGGAGAGACTGAGAGAACTGGGGCTGTTCAGCCTGGAGAAATGAAGGATTTGAGGAGACCTGAGAGTGGCTTTTCAATGTCTAAAAGGGGGCTATAAGAAGGAAGGGGACAGACTCTTTAGCAGGGTCTGATGTGACAGGACAAGGAGAATTGGTTTCAAACTAAAAGAGGGGATATCTGGACTGGATATAAGGAAAACAGTTTTTAAAATACAGGTGGTGATGCACTGGAACCGGTTGCCCAGAAATGTGGTGGATTCCCCATCCCTAGAGACTTTCAAGGCCAGGCTGGACCAGACTCTTAGCTACCTGATCTAGCTGTAGGTTTCCCTGTTCATTGCAGAGGAGTTGGAGTAGAAAACCTTTAAAGGTCCCTTTCATTATAAACAATTCCATGATTACTCTGCTTTAAATATTTGTCTTGCTTTTTTCCTGTGTTGTAATGAAGTGAAGTGAGTTAGATTTGAGTATTACATTTTCATCACGGCACTGAAAAAATTTTGGAGTCCTGGAATCTTTTTTCTTTGAATTAGGCCTTACTGCACTTAAATACTGTACAAATGTAACTGAATGTAATGACACATGTGCATAGCAGAAGTTCCCTGCAGCTCAGAAGAACTGCACGTTGGTGCAGGCTGCCCCCTTTCAGCCCATGAGCACCACACACAGCAGATCTTCACATGCAGCCATGGAGGAGCCCACAGTGTAGCAGTGGGTGAGGCTGAAGGAGGCTGCAGCCCATGGAAAGCCCCCACAGGAGCAGCCCCAGGCCAGAGCTGTACCCATGGAGAGGAGCTTTCAGCGGGGCAGAAAGGCTAAGGAAGCTGCCACCTGTGGGGATCTGTGCTGGAGCGGCTCCTGAAGTATGAGCTCTGTGGTATGGACCCATGTTGGTGCAGTGCTTGGAGGATTACAGTCTTTAGAAGAACTTGAAAAAGTCTCAATTTCAGATACTGCTACTAGGATTCAAAAGCAAATGCCTTAGTATTACCCAACTTTATGCAGCTGGAGATCAGCATCACTGAAACGGAATCACCTGGGGAAGTGGAAGAGGTACTTAACAATGCACTTCTGCCAGAGCAAAAGTAGAAAAATATCTTGCTTTCAGGACTCAAAGAAATAAAGGAGAGCAGACTCAAAGAAATAAAGGAGAGCAGAAAGATTAAATACTGCAAATTTCACTGTTTCTTGTGTGTAGGTAGTGGAGAAAGATTAGATATCTTTGATCAATTAAGGGGGAAGAAACAAAGGTAAGATGCTTTCAAGAATTAGGATGCTTCTGTATACTGTTAATGTAGGAAAGCTAACTGGCTTTAGCAAGAAATTATAAATTGGACTGATATTATTGAAAGGAATCTTGAAACTGTGATGGAAATGACTCTTCTGAATGTTTAAGTATAATATGAGAAATGTTAGTTCACAGCCTGAGACTACTATAAGGATAGGGATCTTCTCGAATGATTATGTCATGCTTGATAGTGATTTAACAATGGATTAACCGAGACACATCCTCATCCTATGTTGGGTAGTGCAAACTGATGCAACTGGAATTGTATACTGATGTCTTTCAGCTAAGAGAAAACAGGAAAACTGTTTCTGTACTTCCTAGGAAGAGAAAGTTGTTGCTTGCCATATTAGGAAAGAAGCATCAATAATTTTGATGACCTCCCTTCTTTTTTCTTGTTCCCATTTTCAGAATTTTCTCCATAAGGATGGAAATACTTCATTAGTTGATTTTAAGGTGAACGTATTCAGTAGATTACAAATGGAAAGAAGTAATGTTGGCGAGAGAAAAAAGCAGAAGATCAAAATCAAAAAGGGTTCAGTGAATAGGTGCAATAAGCGATGAGCTAGGAAAGAACCAAAAAACCCTATGAGCAAAAGAAAGAGGAAACTCAGGGAACCAATGCAGATTGTGGAGAGAAGATATGAGTGAAAAGGAATATATTTGCTCTGGTCTGTTTATACTTTGCAAGATTGAAATACAAAGGCAGTAAGTAACTTTTCCAAAGCTAGAGGCATCCTGTGCTGAGCGCACTGCCATGCAAGATCTGGATTCTTAGTAGGGGAAAGTTCCTTTTTATATAAATCTTAAGTTATAGCAGTTTTTACACTCTGTCCTTCATTCTTTGCTTATATATCCTGAGAGATTAAATATAAACCCACTCTTTTTTTTTTCTTTTTTTTTTCTTCTTTTAATAACAGCCATAATTTTGTTTCTGCTATCATGTTTACTCATATGAATGCTTTCTTAAGTCATATATGCCTCTTCCTTTTTGCTAGCCTTTCTTTTTAGTCACTCTGGCTGCTACAGATTCTCTTGAAATGGAAAACACAGATGTTCNAGCTAAATTATTTTTGAAATGGCAAGACTGTAATGGAAGTATGCCTCCAAAGGTGAGCTCTTACTATGAAGTAAAACGATCACATTCATCCAGGGACATCATGAAGTGAAACTTGTCTGAGATGCTTTGCCTTACATTTATGTGACCCACTGGAGGTAATTACGATGTTTATTGGTATTACTTTTTTAAAAGACCACATACCAGTCAGTTAGGAGAAGAGTTAAGGAACAGTTTCTACTCCAGTAATAGACTGCACATGGTCCAGTCAACTAAAGGGCTCTGTGTTCTTTGGGTGGTGGTTCTTTGTTTTCTGCCAGTGCAGAGCTGGCTCATAGAAGGCTCTTTCAGATGATGCTAAGTTTACTTACTTAAAAATTAACATTTTTACATTTACATTAATTTAAAAGTTAATTTACATTTTAACAATTTACATCCAAGAAGCCATCATAAGCTTCATTTTTCTTCTGAATGGTTTTCTGAGGAAACAGTAGGTTTTGTGATAGAGTCCATAACCTGCTGAAATCTCTAGAAGTCAGCAGATGTAACTAATAAGTTGCAGCATAAAGTTTCCTTTTGGTTATTTCAGTGTAGCCTGGATGTGCTAAAATGGCATTTCATAGAATCATAAAGTCATAGAATAGTTTGGGTTGGAAGGGACCTTTAAGATCATCTAGTTCCAACCCCCCTGCTATAGGCAGGGACACCTTCCTCTAGACCAGGTCACTCAAAGCCCCATTCAGCCTGGCCTTGAATGCTTCCAGGGAGGGGGCATTCACAACCTCACTGGACGACCTGTTCCAGTGTCTCACCACCCTCATAGTAAAGAATTTCTTCCTGATATCTAGTCTAGTTCCTACAGTAATTTGGAACTTATTTAAAGTTCAGCTCATGCCAGAAAGAGCAAGGAGAAGAGGATAAATTTTAAAAGGCAAATTTCTGTACCTAAAACTATTTTTGTTACAGTTCTAAGTAAGTTAATGTGAAAATCTAGAACAGCTTATAGTTTTACATACAGTTTTAAAGGTCACACTATGAATTGATCAACTGCTTTGTTGTTATTGTTGTGTTAATGAAAGTTTTTCTTTTTTTCTTCTAAAACTGTTCTACCACAGTTCAATGGGGACTCCAACATAATGGTCTTTGTGACCCAACATAACATCCAGGAACAAAGAGAATTTGTAAGTTGTGTTTTATCACTTGCCCATAAGATTTCATGACCTCTCATAGTATGTTCTCAAAGTTTCCAAAACAAGAACCTGAAACTGCTGCTAACATCTCCAGTCAATTCACTCTGATCTTGTAATCAAACAAGCCTGCAAAGAACCTGCAGGGCGATTTTTCTCCAAAGTGTTTGAACCTAGAAGGCATATTTCCAGTGCCAAAAGTCATTACGGAATGGAAAACCTCTTAGTCAGGTACAATCAAGTGTGAATCTTGGTCTCTGGGTATATAATTTTTTAGATTTAGGGCATGTTAGTGTTAACAACTTGACAGCTTGTCTAAAACAATTAATTTTTTAACCCAAAGGATCTCTGCTGTCATAACTTTTTACCATTAGATAGAAGTGTTTGAATCCAGACTGGCAGCAAGAAATCAGTTTCTACTTTAAATTAAATGATATTTTTTGCCTGTTTTATTAAGTAAATTAAGTATTGAAACAGTTATCAAAAATCTGAATGCTATCTGTCTGGTTTATGCTACATTTTAGTAGTAATCTGTTAAAAAAAAAAAAAGAAAAAAAGATGAGCTAGACTTCAGCTATTTCTGTCTGGAAAAGGATCCAGCTAATATAGTATAGTTGTAAAATCACTGTGAACAAAGGAAAATCAATAGGCAATCGAGGGACATCACAGACTTTACAGTTGGGAAAGAAAACCAGAATTTTAACACTTTATCAATATTCTGTAGCATGAAATCATGCTGTGCTGTTTAAAAATGTTTCCCATCACTCACTGGATAAAGAACCATAATAATAAATAAATCCAAGAGCTAACATGAGGTGGTCATTTGCAACCTTCTTTATTTTCTCATAGAACTCATATGAACTGACTGCACAGCTGTTTTGATCTTACAGAGAAATGGTGGAAAGAAATGCATGTTAACTAAATTTTAATGTGTTAAAAGATATATGGGTTTTTGTTTTCTTGTAGTCCTTTTTTCTTTTTTTTTCCCCACCTGTGTGTATATTTAAATAATATAATATGACATCAGCAGATGTCATTGGCCGTATTTACTACAGATTCATTTAAGTTAAATTCACAATGACTCTAGTACTTTAAATGTGAAAGTTTTCCAAATTCATTCTGTAGTTTGTATATTTGCTTAATACCACTGTATTATTCAGCCCAGAGCATTGTCCTCTTTGAATCAGGATACCGTGAATCTTTTGGATGAATAGTTTATAAAGAAATGAGGCTGAGATCACCAACTATCTTCTGATAAAGTTATTGTTTCAGTCAAATTAAGCTTAATTTCAACAAACGCTGTTTTTTTTTTTTTTTTAATTT